>BSBK01000084.1:390000-575000 GCA_027943335.1 Chamaecyparis obtusa | reverse complement strand
GTAGCCTTAGTTACTTTGGGGTCATCTTGGCCCTTTGTGTCTGCCTTTGTTGCCTCTTTTTCTTTGGGCTTATTTATTTTTGCCGGTGTTCCAGCTCCTTGTTCCCCTAATGTGTCCATTGGTTGCTCAAGGTTTGAGCCTTCAGGTTGTTCCTTTGTTAAAATTTCAACTACTTCCATCAAGATAGGAAGTTCACCCGGTAATGATGTGAATGTAGGCTTGGTAAGAGTACCTTCTTCTTGTGTTGTGCCTCCAACAATGTTCACATCCTCATCATCATCTTTGTCATCAGGATCACCATTTGTGATGTCCTTAATTAGTACATCTTCTTCTTTGTTATCCACAATTTAGATCTCAACTTGATCCAGTGCATCCTATGAAATGCTTATGTCCTTGTTGGAAATTGTAGTATCAATTACCTCATTAATTGATGTATCTAGGTCTTCTTGTTTTTGTGCCAAGTCAACATCATCAATATGGATGCCTTTACCTTTTGATTTTAGTCTCTTCTTAGGTGATTTGGCAGATGCCATCTTTTTTGCTTGCTCTTGGGCTTCAACTATTGAGGTCCAGATGAGTTGACTAGACTCATCTATGTCTGCTAGATTCTCATCTAGTATGTACATTGCCCTATTCTTTACTCAGAATCTCCTTGAGTAAGTTGTCATATATTCCTCAATTTCTGAAATAGATAAATTAGGAATTGCCTGTTGGCAATTTGGCTAAGGTATGTACATGGATGTTGTCATTATGGCAACATATGTTCCCTATGAAGATTGCATAAGCTAGAAAGTAAGTATGGAAGATCGCAGACTAAAATTGTCTAAGTATGAAACAATGTTTTTGACAGAGCACCCGATACAGTTTGTTTTGGTGACGTTCATTGGAGCATGATCAGAGTTTGCATAGTTGAACATAGACTCTATGGTGTCTAAGGATACCCCATCTCAATGTGCAAAAGAGTATAGATAGTATGAACAAAGTTATGATTGTTTTACCGATGATAGAGTACAACTGACATAGCAGTTTTGAAGGAAGAACTAGTAAATGAATTAAGGGATTATTTTGCTTGTCAAAATAATGACTTAATATTATAAAGAGATGACATCCTATATGTTTACTCTTGGATAAAGATATGCAAGCTGATAGGAGAAAGATATTATGTTTGTATCTTGTATAAATAAAGATGTACCGAACATACTTGAAATGTAATTGGTAACTTGTAATAGTTGTATATTTTGATAGTAGTGAAAGTTGTTGATGCGAAGTTGTAAGTAGTACCATATTGTAATCAGTAAAAATTTGTATTACTTGTTTGGGTAGTGAGCTCATCTGGTAATCAAGTTTTGTATCTACAACTTCTAACAGGGTTGAGGCTTCTAACAAGGCCTATAGTCCCTTAACCAGGACTGATACACTATATGATTGTAACAGGCTCCTAACAGGATATCGTTTGACTAGTGGATCTTTGTGGGTACCATCCCCACCTAGGTTTTCCCTTGGCTAGGGTTTCCTTGAGAACATATCATGTGTTATGAGTTCTTTACATTTACTATTATGTATGCTATTTAGTTTCTTATGCTTTAAAGTAATCTGTTATATCCATAAGTGGGCAAAAGTAAAAGTTTGTGAAATACTAATTCACCCCCCCTCTCAATATTTCCTATTTCTAACAATTGGTATCAGAGCATAGTTACTCAGAGAAGGAACATTCAAGGAAATCCTAGCAGCTTGAATAAGATCTGTATGGATATGGATCAGTTATAGAAGAATCTTGAAGAAGCTCTTGAACAAATTGATATGCTTATTGATGAAAGAAACACTCTGAAAAGATAGTATGATGATGCAAAGAATATTATTGACAAATTGAAAGGTAAGATAGAAGATCTGAAATCTGAGAAGGAATCTGAAATTCTTGTTGAAGATTGTGATGATTTAGAAAAAGAAAATGTGATCCTTAAACATGAATTGAAGATAGCAAATCTGAAGCTTAGCTTGAAAGATGGAAATGACAATTTAAGATCTGAGAATGAAAGTTTAAAGAATGAAAATGAAGATCTAAAATCTAAACTTGGCAAGGTAACATCTGAATTTGATAAAGTCAAATTGCAGTATGATGAACTTGAGAAATACAACAAGATTGTGAAAGGTGAATTAACTCAATCTAAACAACAACTTGAGAGGCTATATTCAAACAGTGAAAAGATTAATGAGAAAGTATCTTATGGAAAACCATTCTATGACAAAATTGGTCTTGGATTTAACATATTGAAGATAGTTAGTGAAAGCAAGAAACCAGATCTAAATGTATGTGAAAATAGTGAAGAAAAGAAGTTAGATGAGAACAAATCGGAAGATGCACCTAAGCAAGAAGAATCACTGAAGCAAGAAGATGCACTAAAGCAAGAAGAACCACCAAAGGGAGATGAACCATCCAAAGGTATGCAAAGAGAATTCAAAGGTAGATGTTTTGCTTGTAATACTATTGGTGATATGAAGAGAGATTGTACAGGTAAACAATTCAAACCTCTTAATGGATATTGTTATAATTGTCATGGTTTTGGACATAGAGCTATTGAATGTAGAAGATCTAAAGTTATTGAGAATAATTACAATAGTAGAATGCCTAGAAATACTAACAATGCAGATCAGAGATCAACTGAAGAGATGAAAAGAGGAAATGGAATAGTATGTTTCAGATCAAGAAGGTATATTCAAGAAGGTAATCAGGAAGGTATATTCAGCACTGAAGGTAATCAGGAAGGTATATTCAGCACTGAAGTAAAATTTGTTAAAGGCACAAATCAAGAAGGTATATTTAGCACTGAAGGTAATCAGGAAGGTAATGTATCTGATGGTAAGAATGAGTCTTTACCTAACCCTTGTTTAAGCACTTAAATTATGTAAATTTATATAGTTTAGGAACTTAGAATTAGTGTAGAATTAGATTTTGAATGAGTTAAGTTTTGCACAATTAGATGAAGGTTTGTTATGTTATACTAATGCTATGGTTAAGTGCGCAAAAAGAAATATTGTGTTTTGTGAGGTCACAAAAAGATTTATGGTTGGAGGTTTACAGAATCAGCTTTTGGCATTTTAGCGGCAAAAGTATTGAATGCGATGTCAGATCGAGTAAATGCTAAGTATTAAAAGATTGAAATCAAATTTATTGTGATTATCAAGTGATTAGAAGTGATTTGGAAAGCGAAGAAAGAATTTTGGAAGTGATTTGCAAAAGTTTGAAGCGTCGATCAAGCGAAAGCCCTAATTTTGTGAATTTAAGGTATTTATCCGACTAAGATCTTGAATAAACTTAAGTAATTAGATATAATCATGGATGTGTCATTGATTCACAACATCAAGGATAAGAACAAACCTAGAACTAAGAAAGATCCAGTTGAACCCTCAGAAAGAGATGCTAGTTTAGCTTTATCATCCGTACCAAATGGAGTTCTTCATTTAGAGAATGTTAAAAGTTATCTTGGATGCAAATATGAAACCCTAAGGAAGAGTAATTTTAATGGTGAATATAAAAAATTGTACAACAATGATATGTCAGTGAAACAAGGTTATGAACATCTAGAAAACAATGAAATTATTGAGTACTCTATGAAATATGAATTTGATGATTAGGAGTGTACTAAGATCATTTTGAGTAGGATACATAATGGTAAATTTTGGTTAGAAGATAGAGTTATTGACATAACTGCAGACCTAATTCATGATGTGATTGGATTATCAAAAGTTGGTGCAATTCCACTAAATGAGAAAAATATGAGAAAGATTGTGATTGAAAACACCAGTTCAATATACAATGGCAGAGGTATAGTCATTAGTAAGATTAAGCAAGATGATGTAAAATACTTTTGTAAGATTTTGACAACAAAGTTCTGTGGAAGTTCTAGAGAAGATGATATGCCAGCAGGTATGGTACACATTGCTTATTTGATGTGTGTAGAGAAGAAGCCTGTGGATATGTGTGAAATTATGAGAATACAGTTGTTTGAGAATTTGGAAAAGATAAAGAAAGCTAAATACACTCACTTTAGATTTTCCTCATTGGTTACTTACATGTTCTTCCACTTGCTAAGAAGATTTCCTTACACTATTGAATGGAATAGACATCAGTCTTACTCCTAAGACTGGAAAGGAGAAAGGAATAGGAACATTGATTGAAGATTTGAGCAAGGAGGTTGATGATGATGATCAATTAGAGTTGATCACTTCTTTGAACAAAATTATTGGAAAGAGAAAGAAAGTTAAGAATTTGAAAGGTAGCCTGAAATATTTGACTGAGAAGCTATAGTGTTATATCTACAAAAGTCTTTGATTCAGACCCACTTGAAAGAGAAAAGATGGTAATAAATTCTTTTGATGTTAAGTTCACTAATTTGACTGATATTGCTAAGGTTAAGGCTCAGGTAGCTTATGAAGCTGAGATGTTGTAGAATATAAGTCAGAATATCAATAATGACATTGACAGCCTTGACAGACACATTAAGAACTTAAGGAAACATCTTGAGACTAGAAAGTGTTTGTACATTCAGTGTACACAATCTAAAAATATAATAATTCAGGAAGAGAAGAAGATAAAAGAGAAGCAAGATGAAATTGTAGCAGAGACAAACTCTATGGCTAGCACAAACATAAAGATCAGTGCAGTTGAGAAAAAGATTAGAAAATTATGTGATGAGATAAGGACTTTGAATGATGAGAAGAACAAGAAAATTATCAAGATAAACATCTTGAGAGAGCATGTCTCAATCAAGTTGACTATTATAGAAGAGTAGTTAGAAGAATGTCTTACTACTAAGACATCTTTTCAGAAGTTCAATTTTGAGTCCCTTCAAGCTTGTCAGATTGCAGCATATAGATTGAGTACTTTACTCAATGTAGCAGAATCAATTAAGAAGGCTTGGGAGAAATATTTTGAGGCTTGGAAGTCAGATTTTGTAGATTGTGGTGCAAGCCTACTGGCTTTGCAATAAGACAGTAAGGTAAAAAATTTTGACACAATTTTGTATATCCCTTTCCACCCTTTATTTTGTCATTGTTGTCAAAGGGGGAGAGATACTTAGAAAATTGTCTATATATGATAAGGAAGGATACTCATAGGGGGAGTTCTATGGAGTATTATGAAGTATTATAGATTATGCATATATTTTGAGGAGATATAAGGATAGTATACTTATTTTATACTATGGCCATAATTTTGATACAAATTTTGAGATTTTGACTTGTACACTTAACCAATTTTCTCATATGTTGCCACCAATGACAAAGGGGTAGATTATTGTAAATTTGGCTGAGGTATGTACATGGATGTTGTCATTATGGAAAAATATGTTCCCTATGAAGATCACATAAGCTGGAAAGTAAGTATGGAAGATCGTAGACTAAAATTGTCTAAGTATGAAACAATGTTTTTGACAGAGCACCTGATATAGTTTGTTTTGGCGACGTTCACTGGAGCATTATCAGAGTTTGTGTAGTTGAACATAGACTCTATGGTGTCTAAGGATGCCCCATCTTAGTGTGCAAAAGAGTATAGATAGTACTGACAAATTTATGATTGTTTTACCGATGACAGAGTACAGCCGACAAAGCAGTTTTGAAGGCAGAACTAGTAAATGAATTAAGGGATTATTTTGCTTGTCAAAATAATGACTTAATATTATAAAGAGATGACATCCTAGATGTTTAATCTTGGATAAAGATATGCAAGATGACAAGAGAAATATATTATGTTTGTATCTTGTATAAATAAAGATGTACCGAACATACTTGAAATGTAACTGGTAACTTGTAATAGTTGTATATTGTGATAGCAGTGAAAGTTGTTGATGTGAAGTTGTAAGCAGTACCATATTGTAATCAGTAAACATTTGTATTACTTTTTTGGGTAGTGAGCTCATTTGGTAATCATGTTTTATATCTACAACTCCTAACAGGGTTGAGGCTTCTAACAAGGCCTATAGCCCCTTAACCAGGACTGATACACTATATGATTGTAACAGGCTCCTAACATGGTCAACATCCTTAATAGGATATCTTTTGATTAGTGGATCTTTGTGGGTACCATCCCCACCAGGGTTTTCCCTTGGCCTGGGTTTCCTCAAGAACATATCATGTGTTATGAGTTCTTTGCATGTACTATTATGTATGCTATTTAGTTTCTTATGCTTTAAAGTAATCTATTATATCCATAAGTGGGCAAAAGTAAAAGTTTGTGAAATACTGATTCACCCCCCCCCCCTCTCAGTATTTCCTATTTCTAACATTGCCAAAACTAGGTATTGTTCCCTCATTTTCTTTTCAATGTCTAAGGCATAGGACCATTTATGAGTTATTATTTCCTCTAATGCCTTTGGTAAGTGTTTTGAAAATTCTAGTGGAACTCTTTTGAATCGAATCATTATCTAGATGATTGCCTCTTCAATTTTGTTCTGATCCTTGGTTGACATGTTCTCAAACTGACTAGTTTCAAGATCAGTGAGTTCACCATGCTCAATTATGTCCTCATCAACTTCATCAATTGTTCTATTTTTATTGCTGACCACTTTGAATTGATTATTGTCATTTTCTTCATCTTCTAGATCTTCTTTATCTCTTATTAGTTTTCTTCTCTTCCTCAATGCTTCTGTAGTGACTTTTTCTCCTCTCTTTGTATATGTTTTTGTAGGTGAGGCTACCTTTGGTTTTGAAAACTTCACAACTCCCTTCTTCAATGGTGGTGAAGCTGCAGTTGCTGACCTTATTTTTGCTCTTGACTGCACTTCCAACTTCCTCTTCTTTGGAGTTGGTGAAGGGGAAACTGGTGTAGAATCCTTCCCTTTGTCTGATTCAGTTTCTTCACTCTCATGGGGTTTATCAGTTAACATTAACTAACCTTTAGTTTCCATTTCAATCGGTGAATCATCAGATGATCCAGATTCATCTCCAAACTTCTCAACTAATTTTTTCATCATTTTTCTTGACTTCTTTGTTATCTTACTGATAACTAGGCCTATTTTTATTCTTTTTTTTGCTTCTTCAAATGTTCCAAACCTCTCTACATTATTATCCTTTGGAGTAGCCAGCAAAGCCTTGATTGATTGTGAGGCAAAATCAATATCCATTTCATAACCCATGGGGGCTAACCATTTAACTCTAGGCTCCACAACCTTTATTAGAGTGTGGTCAGTGTCGACAAGAAAATATATGTCCATCTCATACTCTTCAACTAGTTTTCTTGGAATTCTAATTCAAGAATTCATTCTAACCTTAAATTTCTCAAAATAATTATTCTACTTCAAGAGTTCAATCTACTTGACTGATAGATCTTGTAACCGATAAAATGAGCTACAAACTTGACTTCTGGATCTTGGATTGAACTAATTTTTAGTGCTCATCCATCCCATGCTACTCTGGTATTCTTCTCAATGTCATCCCTAGGACCACTGTGAAATGCCTTGGCCTTGTCGGTTGTTGGGTACCCGATAACTCTATGAATCATCTTCTTTGTTACTCTGACTGGTTCATCCAACCAAAATATTCCATCATGAAATTGAATGAGTACAACCCTGATCCATTCATTTTTAAAGGTTTTTGGGAACCTTAAGGCATTTGTAAGACCAATCCTCTCAACTTGTTTGAATTCCAGTTTTAGGTTGCCATCTTCACTGCAAATCTTCTAGTAAGATGCGAACATCTCAAAGTCTCCTATTTCTCTAATTTTGCAATGGATATATGATTTGATATCTCCAACTAAAAAAACCCTAGGTGGGATGCTTGAGAAAGCTCCCACTAAATCAATCTTTGACACAACTTCAGGATGAAGTTTATACTTGGGTTTCTCATAGTTAGTTGAAATAATTAGGTTCACTTCCTCTTCTACTAGTTTAGATTTCCTTGCCTTTGATATGGATGCCATTTTGATTAACTTAGGGTTTCGGTAAATACTTTGAATGTGCTTGATAGAAACTATACTTACTCAAAAATGATGAAGAATAGACTTGGTTTGATTTAAAATTGTCTTGAATGCTTCAAAAAACTCTTAGCTTGAATTTTCTCTCTAGAAAGTTTCGCTCTTTGAAATCGCTTTGTGAAGAATTGATGCAAGGGCATCCTGTGTCCTCGGTAAACTACATGGAGTGTTTGTGTTTTGGCTGGTTTTTACTCAGTTGTAGCCTTGACCGACTGTCTCAGTCATTGAAGAAAGCTCGGTCACTGAAGGAACTCGGTAGTGTCTAGCACTCAGTGAAATGGTTACTCGGTCATGGTTGTGGTGCTCAGTCAATACTAGTGGTCGGTGATGCCTGGCGTGCTCGGTAATTTTACTATTGGTATTTTAGACTTACCGACTGGAGTTCTATGTAATTTGTGAGCTGACTTGGTGAATTAATTGTTGGTATCCATTGTCTTGGGCTGACATGCAAAATGAAATGTTTGTACACATTTGTAAGCCAACTTTTATGGCATTTAATTATTTGTTTTTGGGAGTTAAGGATTTCATCCAGCTGACTTGTGGCTGATGATTAGTATTTAAGGAGGGCTTGGGTAGATGTTTAGGGGAAGAACTAAGAGAGAAAAGGTTCATGACTTGGAAAACTTAGAAGTCAGATTTGAGGTTCTAAAAGATGAAGTTGGCAAAATTATGGAAAAGTTCTTGATGTTCTTGTAGATCAGATTGTAATCTGATAGTCCTTTGTAGCAGAGCTAGGGGTTTGCATACTTGGAGACAAGGAGATTTCTTGGAGGCTTGTGAGCTCAAGCTTAGATTTTCCTTAGGGTTTCCATCAGCTTCTAATTGTCTTCAGAGCTAAACTAGTTGAGATTGTATTGGATATGATTGTGGATCTTGCAGAATTGATTCATTTTGTAATTGGTCCTAACCTGGAAGGCCTTACATCTGGGAATGTTAATGCAAATTGATTGAAACATTTGTGGTGTTGTATATTTAGTTGAGTATTCCACTATGTAATTCTTTTGGCTACAAGGTTTGGACTCTTCTTCATTGGATCCACCATCCTTGACTGCATAAGGTGGTATCAGAGCGAAGTTTTGTTCTTGCTAGAGTGAAATTTTGATCTTGTTGAAGCAAAATTGTGACCTAACAAGGTTGATCTCATAAAGTTAATCTTATTGGAGTAGAGATTGTGTGCAATCTAGATTACAGATCCAAATCACTAAACTTGTGAAATTGTGCCCTAGTTGTTTACTAGGTTGCAGGTGGAGATCTGACTTGTTGCAACTTGGAAATTGTCACAAGGTGATCGGTGAGGGTTTGTTGTAGAGTGTTTCTCTTATCTTTAAGGATGCCTCCAAGAAGATTGGACCCTAGAGTTATTTTAGATCTTTGTGATACTATTGAATCCTGGATCACAAAGAAGCTAAAATCAGATTTCAAATATGAGATGGAATTAATGAAGAATGATATGGTCACTAAGATCATGAGAATTGTTGCTGGTATACCTTAGAATGTAGGTACTGTGGATGACTATGAAGAAGCTGCTGAAGAATTTTAAACTACTAGATCTAGTGGTGATGACTAGAGGAATAGATCTGGTGAAGACAGAACTGCTTGGTTACCTAGATCTATTGCTCAATTTAGTAATTACCGAATGGAAGTTTCTACTTTCTCTGGTACTTTGAAACCCAACAATCTGATTGATTGGATTGGTGAACTTGAAGATTTCTTTGAGCTAGAAGAAATTGAAGATCCTCTTCAAGTGAGATTAGCATAGACAAAGTTGAAAGAAAATGCTACTCTTTAGTGGAAAGAGCTACAGAGAGACCAAGAAGATGAAGGTGAAACAAAGATCAATCAGTGGAGATTGATGGTGACTAAGTTGAAAGCTAATTCCATACCAACTCACTATGAGATTGATGTGTTTAAGAAGTTGCAAAATTTGAAGCAGAAGGAATTGTCTATTGAAGATTATACTGAGGAGTTTGACAAACTTACTCTTTGGTCTGGACACCGAGGGCTTGGTAAGGAAAAGGTAGCTCAGTATGTGAATGGTTTGAGATTCAATATTTAGGATGAGCTTGGTATGCTGAAGATTGATTCTATTGAAGATGCTTATCAATATGCTCTGAAGGTAGAAGATAAGTTGAAGAGGAAACTATCTAGTAACCCCTGAGGGAAAGAAATGATTGATCACTTGGTAAAGGAGAAACTGACTGATGCGAAAGATGAATAGAAGCCTGTGGAACCAAAGAAGAAGATAGGTAGAGTTATCTTCAAGGGTACTTGCTATAACTATGGAGAGGAAGGACACCATTCTTTTGAATGTACGCAAAAGAAGGTTGATCGACGAACTGCTATGGTGAATGAGAACATTCAGAATGAACTTGAATCAGAGAACTTGCTACTTCGGTGAAGATTTCTCGATACAAAGGATGAACCTTGTTAGAGGAGTAATCTATTTAGGACCCGATGCAACACTAAAGGTAAACTCTGTGATGGTATTGTTGATAGTGGTAGCACTGATAACCTTGTTGCTAAGGACTTGGTTTGAGTATAATGAAACATCCTTGTCCTTATAGGCTTGGCTGGTTGCAAGATATTCATGCTTTGGAAGTTAGAGAACAATGCTTCATTGATGTTCAGATTGGCCAGTACAAGGATCTTGTGCTTTGTGACATTGTGAAGATGAATAGTTATGATATATTGCTCAGTAGACCTTGGCAATATGATTATAGAGCTATTTATGACTATGTCATAAATGTGTTTACTATTGAGAAGAATGACATGAAGTTTTCAGTGATGCCTTTGATGGATGTAATGCTCGATAAGAGAAGCTTGAGTATTGGTAGCTAAGTTTAGATTGTGGATCCTGAGAAAATGAATGATTAGTATGGAGAAACAACTTGTACATTGTCAAGAAAAGACTTGAAGAGATAGAGGAAGCTAAAGTGGAAGACTTTGCAAGAAGAAAAGGTGGAGGACTTGTATGTGAAGAACCAGTTTGAGATTTATGTGTTGAATCCTAAAAGATGTTCTTCTCACATATGAACATCTTTTGGAACCTGGGGTGTCTGATGTAGGGTCATCCTGTGTCCATGGTAAACTGCATGGACTATTTGTGTTTTGGCCAGTTTTTACTTAGTTGAAGCCTTGACCAATGGTCTCGATCATTGAAGAAAGCTCGATCACTGAAGGAACTATGTAGTCTCTAGCACTCGGTGAAATGGTTGTTTAGTCATGCTTGTGGTGCTTGATTGATACTGGTGGTTGGCGATGCCTGGCATGCTCAGTAATTTTACTATTGCTCAGTAGTTCAAACTTACCGACTAGAGTTCTGTGTGATTTGTGAACTGACTTGGTGAATTAATTGTTGGTAGCCATTGTCTTGGGCTGACATGCATAATTAAATGTTTGTACACATTTGTAAGCTGACTTGTATGGTATTTAATTATTATTTTTTGGGAGTTAAGGGTTTCATCCATCCGACTTGTGGCTGATGATTAGTATTTAAGGAGAGCTTGGGTAGATGTTTAGGGGAAAAACTGAGAGAGAAAAGGTTCATGACTTGGAAAATTTAGAAGTCAAATATGAGGTTCTGAAAGCTGAAGTTGGTGAAGTTCTGGAAAAGTTCTTGATGTTCTTGCAGATCAGATTGTAATCTGATAATCCTTTGTAGCAGAGCTACGAGTTTGCATACTTGGAGACAAGGAGATTTCTTGGAGGCTTGCGAGCTCAAGTTTAGATTTTCCTTAGGGTTTCCATCAGCTTCTGATTATCTTCAGAGCTAAACTAGCTGAGATTGTATTGGATATGATTGTAGATCTTGCAGAATTGTTTCATTTTGTAATTGGCCCTAACCTGGAAGGCCTTACAATCGGGCATGTTAATGCAAATTGCTTGAAACATTTGTGGTGTTGTCTATTTAGTTGAGTATTCCGCTATGTAATTATTTTGGCTGCAAGGTTTGGACTCTTCTTCATTGGATACACCATCCTTGACTGCATAAAGAATGAACTAAGTCTTTTGTATATTTATAGCCTTTTTCAAATTCCCTCTTAAAAATCTTGTCATAAATGCTTGACCTAGTTCCAACTCGGTGACAACCGTCAACTCAGTGGTTATCGCAAAACATCAAAAACTCAGTTAACACATGATTTTCAACTTAGTTGGTATTGATACTTGGTTAACCTTTCATAATAGTCACTGACGGGTAACTCCTTAGTCGATCTTGCATATACCGATTGTATGAATTTGTTAGCTCAGAACTTATAAAACATAATGCATCTTAATTCATGCAGATTTGGTATGTGTACATCAAACATAAGGAATTGTATGTAAGATAAGATCAATTTGGAATATCAGTTTCATACATTCCTATTTTACCTTATGTGGAGGTACTGATGTCACCCAATCCAATGGATGAGGTTTCACCGACTACATTGCTTGACTCAACATTTTCATTTGATGCCTTTCTCCACATAGTGTTTTAGATTCTCATGATATCTGCAATTGTGTTGCCACTTTCAAATATGTGTCCTTCTTCTGGTGCTCAGTGTCTGCAATCCTTTCTTAGGTGACCAACTCTATGACAATGTAAGCATGCCATTCCAGTGCCTGTCTAGTTTCATGATTTTCCAATCCATATTTTCCTCATACAATTTGTTGAAATATGTCCATACCTTCTAGTACATATTGTGCAGTTAACCCATGTGTTGTAATCCCAAATGTAAGAAATACCTTGTCTCTTCAGTTGATAAGGTTTGTTCTTTTGTTTCGGTGCCCAAACTTGCTTTATCTTTTCCTTTCACTCTTGTGAAGTGTTTCCAAGCTTGTTTCAAGTGTAACAAAGTTTCTCTATGGTATGATTGTTAGAAATATTATTCAGCTTAGTTCTACACTCATATGCTTGATGTCCAAATTTACCACAATGATAACAATAACCATTAAACTTAGGAGTGACTTTAGGTTTACCTTGTGCTTTAATCATGTAAATATTTGATGTCCTATTTTTCCGCAGTGATAGCATGTCAAAATCTTAGGTCTCTAATTTTGATTTTTGTTCACCTATTCAGCTTGTTTGGATGTTTCTCCATGCTCGGTATAGCCTAATTTAGTGGTGCTTCCAAGTCTTCTTTGATAAATCATAAAATCATCAACTTTCTTCAGCTTTTTTCATCATCTCATTGTGTTGTAGCTACATCTTTACTTCATTTCTTAGTTTCTCATGTTCTTCACTGAGTATTCTAATATCTTCAAGTTTTCTTGTCAACTCACCATTTACTTGGTTGATCTCCTAGTTTACAGTCATCATCTTATTTGATATATCAAAGTGATGCTTGGTAATTCTTTCTATATCAATTTATTTTTCTTGAAGTTGCTCAATCATTTGTCTTCTGTCCTCAACAACTAAATTCCTTTCATGTTCAACTTGTCTAGCACTATTCATTTCATCAATCTTTCTCACCATGTATGATTCTTGACCAATCTACAGGGCTTTTACTAGTTCAGTCAAATGAAGATTTTTCTTAGACAAATCAGATATAGCACTCTCAGAACTATCAGAAGTACTTCCTAAACTAGATCCTAAATTCTCAAATGGATCATCAATCTCCTTTTCATGATAATTTGTCTCACACTCCCTGATAGCCATGTTATTTCTCTGTACTAGTAACTTTTTCAATTGATTCTTGGCATGTTTGTACTGTTCAATGAACAACTACATCTGGATCTTTTGATTCTCTATTGTCTTGTCCAACTTGTATCTCTCCATGATTGGATCTTTACTCTTTAGTGGTTAAATCATCCAATAAGATATATATGCTATGATACCAATTGTTGGAATGGAGAGATAGGGTACTGAGAGGGGAGGGGTGAATCAGTGCCCTCAAAAAATTTAACTCCCTAAACTTAATCAACAAATAGTAGTAGCTTCATATATATCTTGAATCCATTGTATACATCATTCATTAAATTAACTTGTAAATGTAAATTGCATGAAATCAACAATAAATCAATCACATAACACAAGTATTTTGGTTACGTAGAAACCCTTGTTAGAAGGTAAAAACTACGGTGGGATGACACCCACAAATTATTCACTACTACATATAATAAAGTTTGTCGGTTAAGGCTACAAGTTGTGATCACTTCTAGTGATCTTACCCTATTAGGAGTAACAATTAGATTATCTAGATCTACCTAGTTAAAGGATTTTATAATCACTACTTGAGTGTGTACTCGGTTAAGAGATTTACAAAAGATTGTTAGGTCTACTCTATTAAGAGATTTTTGGTAACTCTGTTATAGTGAATAGAGAATAACATGATGTATCTGCAATTGACAACTTAACCTTATCTAAAATAGATCTATGAACTATTGAATAAATATAACCTTTTTATGTGTAAATCTTATCTCTGAACTGCTCGGTAGCCTTGTCTAATTCTATCTAATCTGAATGTCTTTGTATTATGATCTTCCTTGTTTGATAACTGATGTCTTGAAGTTGGCTTCTTGCTTTAATAAATTCTTTGCTTGTTCTCTCTCCCATCCATTCATAGTCAAAATGATATGAATTACATTTATATAGCATACTGCTATTTTCTCTTAACAAAATTAGGTTACAATATCTTAGGAAAAACCCTAAGATCTATGGTGTGCAAAAATAACCTAGATCTAACAACTACATAGAGATCATCATCACAATTAATGATTATATCTACAATAAATTATCATTGATCTTGGTAAAACATTTTATGATTTTGTTGTAACCGTCTGCATAGATAGATGTGCCAAAACTAATTACTATGTCATTTTTTGAATTGCTTGATAAACACTATCAATCCTACTCAGTAGTTAAACTGGTGCTCTGTATCTAGTCTGCTCAGTGTTTACTAACGCTCAGTATCAGTGTACACTAATGCTTGGTAAAATTGCTCTGATGTTCGGTTAGAACTAATATATTTTGTTCTCGGTATTGCCTTGAGATAACTCAGTGTGTAGGCTTATGTAGTTAACTGACTAGCATGAATAGCTTGTAGTACTTCCTTTTACTGACTAGATAGCATAGGTAACCGACTGATCATCTTTGATACTAATGACAATCCTTAATGCTCAAATAGAGATAACAATATATACACATATATGTATATATATGTATACATACACACACACACACACACACACACACATATATATATATATATATATATATATATATATATATATATATTTGTGTATATATATATATATATATATATATATATATATATATGTATGTATGTATGTATGTATGTATGTATGTATATATGTATGTATTTATGTATGTATATATATATATATGTATGTATGTATGTATGTATATATATATATGTATGTATGTATGTATGTATGTATGTATAAATATATACATATATACATATATGTTTGTATATATATATATGTGTGTGTGTATATATGTACACACACACACACACACAAATATATATATATATATATATATATATATATATATATATATATGGACCATATTACAATAGATGATTTTCATATTGGATATAGTTATTTATTTTGACATGGTTCAATGGTTTTTATATGTATAGTTATACATGCTTGGTTCAAATTATACATGAGTTCAAACTCTAGTTCAAAAATGATAGGATGAGCTACAAAAAAAAGTTTAGCCTAAAGATCCTGATACATAAAGTCTAGCTCCTCTTTATCTTTTATTATCTCCAAAAAAAATTCATGTCCTTCAATAGGAAACCTCAACTTTTCGTTGGCACATCCTTTTTTTGGCAGTGTCTCAAATTGCAACTTTGTCGCTATAACCAAGTGACTGTAATGTAGAACTTTTTGGCTATGCATGTATTCAATAAACTGCACACCATTTTTTTCTATCTTTGTTTGTTGATAATAGGTGCCTTCAATAACAACTAAACTAGTTGGATATGGTTGTCCATCGCCATCTACAATTACTTTTGGCAACTTGTATTTTTCTTTTGTGCATCTTAGTAGATAATAGTCTGCAGCTTTCGCATTATCAGGATCTACAACCACAACAAAAATAACACCTATACAAATGGATCTCATAAATTAAAAACAAAAAGTAAGAAATTGTTTTAACATGACTTGTGATAAACTAAAATTAAATAAAAGTCTAACATGTATGCACACACACCTATAACAAATAAATCACAAACACGTTCATAATTAGCTGAATATATAGGATCATGAATGTTTATGTCATTTTCATCATCTTTATAAGGAGAAATTCTAATTAACTTTATCATATTGCATTGTGAAACATATCCATTTTTAATATATTTACATTGAATCAGTGTATTGTCCTCAATGCAGTTAGCACAAAAGCATGATTTTTCTCTTACTTGAATCAATGGAGGCATGTGTTATCCTGTAGTCATCACTTGATGTAAACTTCTAATACGAACAATTGATTGACAATTGTAAGGATTAGATAGATCAATATCTGTTACAAATATGAAATAAAATTTGCACATTTCTAGATCAATAGTTATGATATTTAAAGTGAAAAGCACTTGATAAAATTTTAAAAGAATTTGAACAAAATATTTTATCTTTCACTTCCCAAAAATATCATTTGTTGTATGTTGTGTCCCGACTAGAAAAATGACTTTGGCACCATTCAACAATTTTCCTTGAATTCTCTATGGTGCTACCTACATAAAGGAACTATATAAACATTCAAGTATATAAAGAACTACATAGTAGATATATTTCAACATTGAGCACAATTTGTATTTGCAAGTTCATGTTGGTGAAGTGCATACTTCACACATGCTCTTGCTTCGTCATGCTCTCCTTTTCCATGTCCACTTTCAAAGAAGTTCCATAGAAACTTAACATTATGTCTAGCATGTTGCATGGATAGCCAATTAAAGCATTTTGCAGACTTGAGTTTTCATATGATAAATTTGTATTACACCTGTAATGTAAGAAAAAGGGAGTGATATAAGAAAAGTTGAGATGTGTGATTATCAAAATGTAAGGTATACTTCTTAACCCAAATTCCCAAGGGAAAGATCCAAATGGATCAACCAAAAGAAAATAGTTAATGCACAAATGAATCAATCTATGGAGAATATGAATAAAGGAGAAAACCTTATATTTCATTGTGGAAAGTGTGTATTGGAATCTTTATTGAATTGAAGACAAATACTAACCTCAAAATATGATAGATCTAGAAAATGTAGTTTTCTGATGTCTATGTTCAGTTTCAGGAAATTCTTCAATTGAATCTAGCCTAAAAACACAGAAATAGAGAAAACCCAGAAATCTTTTGTCTTTCTGAGAAAGGTCGACCTTGACCCAAGACAGAGGTAAGATCTTACCCTAGGGCACAATCTTACCCCTAAAAGTTGACCTTGACCTTCATTGCTCTGATGAAAATTCTATTTGCGGATCCCAAAAGTTCACTGAAAAGGGTACTCAGATCTACATTGATATTCATTGTCCCGCACCTATACCTGCAAAAAAAATGGTTTTTTTTGTTGGATGAGGGGTTTTCCTTGGTCAAACCTAGGTTTGGAATCAACCTTGAAATGTAATTGAAATTGCAAAATATAAACAAAGTAAATGGAACTATTCACCTTGCTTATGTTGAAATCCTTGTGTAGGATTCGAATCCTTGAATCCACAAGTATGGATGCTCCGAACGAATGTAGAATTATATGTAGGATGTCTCAAATCAATTGCATTAGATCTTCAACACCAATATTGAATATATATTGGAATAGGAAGAAGCTTGAATGAATGTGGATGGAGAAATCTTCAACAAGAGGGCTCCAAAGAGATTGAATCCTTCAATGGCTATCAATGGATCTCCTTGATGAATTGGATCATGAATGCTTTAATGTTTGAATGAATGAATGCTTGAATTATTGAATGCTTGAATGATTTCCTTCTCCTTCTTGCTTTCTTGATCACTTGATTTCACTTATGCTTGAATTCAATGGAAAGTGGATCTGAAAATTAAAGAGGAAGGCTTCATTTTATACTAGTCTAGGGCACAAACTTCTAGAGAGGCCGACATAGAAGAATTAAATTCCCATTTAAACTTTAACCCATAGAAATGGGCCTAGATTAAATACAATTTAAGATTTTACCATTCTAAAATCTGAAACAACTGACCCCGAAGTGGGAAACAAAACTTTCTAAAGCCTGACATCCTGAAACCTCTGGAATCTACATTTTGGACCCAGGGTCAGGGTCAAGGTCAACCTCGACCCAGAAGGTCAAACTTGAACCTGACGTCAAAGATCTTAGATCCTTAGGATAAGGTGTCAAAAAAAGGCTAGAAACAAGTGGAGAGAGAAGTAGAATAGGGGGAAAAATCCAGATCCAGTCAAAGACCCACTCAAGGCACTTGACATGACCCCAGACCACTTACTCAAAGGGCTAAACTAGTCCTAAATGGAAGTGCTTCCATTTTCTGATGATACATTTAGCCCCCACTTTAGCAAGAGTGTGGACTTGATGCAAACTCTTGGTAAAGGAGATCATAATGAAACGATAATATTATTGAGATCAAAGGGACATAAATCCTCAAGCCCCCAATGACTCAAGTCTTCATCAAATCCAAGATCATAATAAGAGAGACATCTCTAGGAGAGAGAGAGAGAGAGAGAGAGAGAGAGAGCGGGGGGGGTGTGATACTCTCACCCAATGAGAACTTATGTCCCATTGTGAACCACACAAGGAAACGGCACAACTAGAAAGATGGAATTGAACCACCTAGTGAATGTGGCTACTCACTAGTCAACCCATCAAAGATTCACCCTTAGGAATATTCTATTCTACAAGAGTAAAACCAAAATAAAAAGAGATCCAGTCTTAAGGACACCTTTGACCTTAAGGAATCAAAATTTTTAAATTGGAGGGATCAAGGGATCGTATAAAATAAAAGTCCAAGCTTTAAGGATTAGTCACTAATCCATAAAGGGAGAGAAGTGCCTTGAAAAATATATATATTGAAAGTGCATGTGTGCAATAGGTGAGTAGAGCATATGCCCCCACATTAAAGTCATTTCTAATACTTTAACTAGAGCAATGGCTTGAACAAAAACATAAACAACTCCACTGATTACATTTCCACTAAGAGATGCCCCCAAACAAAGACAAATCAAGGGAAATACCACATAAACATACAAAGAAAATAGAAGGCATCTACCTGTCGTGGGTTTAGTATGATCATAAGATAATATATATGATATTATTGCAAATGAATCGACATCATTCCCCAAAGAAAGTAAAACTACAGTCACAATGGAGGAAAGAACACATAAGAGTTACGAAGAAGAATCTTTTCAGACCATGACATGGAGACCAAAAAGAATTAGTGCTACCAAGTCGCAAATCCAAGCAGACTACACAAGGAAACATTTACAAACAATATCAAAGGTACAACATAACATTAACCAACATATATAAGAGTAAAGATACATATAGAAGAGATATACAACAGATTCGATTCCTTTATCACCTTGCACCAACAGAGTAACAAGGTTTGTATAAAAGAATCTAACAAAAATTTAGCAAACACATTATGGGAGAAGCACAGTACAATAGGAAAACACACAAAAATCTATCATGAAGGACCAGCCAATCAAGTGCATGACCTACTCTCCACATCTCATTCTATATCATTTAGGGAAGGTGGGTAACTTGCAAGAGGGACTATATCCAACATAGTAGGAATGATAGCCAGTTCCAAACAAGGATCCTCTTGAGAATCATAATGTTTGATACTAGATGTAAGTGTCAATTGTGATGAAAGAATATTAGGTAAATAAATGTCAATGTCAATAGTCTCATATTCATCATTAACATCATTAGTATCATCAAGAGTATCTTCTTCATCTAGATTAATCAAAATAGGATCTAAGATACAAATAGAATCATCATAATCTTGCATCTTAATATCATTATTAGCAGTAACTTCTTCTAACACATCATGCATAGGCTTGTCAGAAGAAGGTAAAGAACTTTGAATAATAGAGGTATGGGCTTTAGCTTGAGCATGATGCTTCTTATGAAATTCATTAGCAGATCGATTACTTTTTGTCTTGATTGAAATATGTTGAGAACTAGGAGGAACAACTACTAGATCCTTCACAGGTTCTATAGGAGGATTAGTAGGATTCTCAATAGAGTAATAAGTAATACTAGGAGCTTGATTTACAGAATTAGAAGACATAAATAAAGGAGGCATGGAAGGTATAGGAAAAATACCATGATTAAGACCCATTGGGGGCATGCTTAACTCGAGAATCTTGCAATGCTTATAGGATTGATATGAGTGAAAGAGATTATCAGGTCAAGAAGAACATGAATTAGGTATTGAAGGCCAAAAGAAGTCAAGTGTAGCACAATCCCTGGGCCTAGAAGATTGATATAAACTATGGTTAATCATCTTCACTTCTTCATCATGAGTTACTTTAAGACACTTATGGATAGGAGAAGCAACATCATGCATTGAATTCAACCAAGCCAAACCTAACTTAACTTGAAACTGATCAGAAGTAGGAAGAACAACAAAGGTAGTTTCCACCATTTTACCACCAAGTTCAATAGGAAAGCTAATAGTACCAAATGATGGATAAAGGAAACCATTACAAGTTTGAATCCACACATCAGATGTATCATAAGAATCATGTTGCAAGTTTTTCATAAAAAGATTTTCTTCAGTAATAACATTGACTAAGGATGTAGGATCAACTAGAAAAACATGTGTAGATATCTTAGAAATCCTAGAATAAATGTAAAGGGGACCATCAAGAGCTTTAATAGTCTTAGAATCATTGAAGGTAATCAAGAGCTCCCTAGGTCTTTTATTGTTAGGTTATTTTTGAGGTTTTGGTTGAGGTTCCAATTTAGGTTGAGGTTGGGGTGGAGACACAGATTTGAGACAACACAACATTCTCCACATGGTTAACTATGTGATTAAGATCATCCATCTTTGAATCATAAACAATATCCATAGAAGATGGCTAAGCAATGGTATTAGTGTCATGTGTAGGTAAAGGATTCATATAGATTTGAAGATTTTGATTAGGAGGAGAGACATTTTTTCCCACTACCATCCAAATTATCAATAGATAAGGCATTAGAATCGATTAAGTCTTGAACCTTATGCTTTAAAGAATAACACTTCTCAGTATCATGACCATTTTGATGATGGTATTGACAAAAAGCTTTAGGATCAAAGGATTTAGATGATATCGTAGCAGGTAAAAGAGGTCGAATAGGAGGTAAAGTGATCATATTAGTAGTTAACAATGTATTCATTATAAAATGTAAAGATTCAGAGAAGGAGTAAATGTACGATTCAAATGAAAAGCAATGGATGTAGAAGTAGCATTGTGGGATGCAACAATAACTTGATCAACAACTGCATTTTCTTGTTTATTTATCTTGACATAGTTGTTAGGTTTTTTAAATTTATTTGGATTAGGAGAAACATCACTCTTATCGACTGGAATAGGAGCCATTGGAGTGTTTCTCTCAAATTGACTCACTTGTAATTGATAATGATGAAGCACTACACAAAGGTGTTGAAAAGAAGTAAATTTAGTAAGCAGAATCTTATCTCTAATATCCTTACAAATTTGAAATAAACATACATTGAATATCAATATCAGGAATAGGATAGGAAATTTGGGCATACAAAAGCTTAAATCTACCAATGATTCAGTCAATCTTTCCTTAGTTTTTTTTGTAAAATGCATCAAATCAGTTAAGGACACTTGCAGACTAATGTTATTTTGAAATTGTTGAATAAAAGCATTAGCAATTTTTGGAAAAGAGTCAATAGAATAAGGAGGCAATGGACAATACCATTGCAAGGCCTTATCATAAAAAGTTCTAGCAAAAAAGTTGGCTAAAATCCTATGGTTATGAGCATAGTCACTACAAAGGATTTGAAATGTTTTAACATGAGTAATAGGGTCTCTCTTACCATTGTAATTCTCAAGATGAGGCATATCAGCTTGTTGAGGAACATGAGTGTGAATGATGTCTAGGGATAAAGGACTTCCCATGTCACATGTAGGAATGCTAAAATTATTTTGAGTCAAGGATGCAAGTAGTTGTTGTAAAGATGACACAGTTTGAGCCAAACTGATGATTGTTGAATCATTAGAGGAAATAGGAGGCATATCAACATTAGAAACACTAGGTAAAGTGTATGAACCAGCAGGAATGGAATACACAACTGGAGGAACACTTGGAACCATAGTTGGAAGAGGATTAGAATAAGTAAAATGAACACTATGGTAAGAAGGTTGTGATGTAGGAAGGGATATAGGAGGAACACTCATAGAAAGAGAGGGAACTATTGTAGTCACCAAAGGAAGAGTATAAGTAGGAATACTAGGTAAAGGAACAGAAGAAGGTTCCGCACTAGTAACAGGAGGAGTAAATCCTAAATCTTGAGCTTCTTGAGCTAAAGGTTTAACATTTGAATGAATGAGGTGAGTGATTCCACATAGGAGATTAAAATCTTGATCATTATCATGAAGGACTTTCTTAAGAGCTTCTATAGCTTGAATAGAATCTTGATTATGGTTTTCTTGAATAAGCCAATTACCCATTTTATCAAGTTCAGTTGAAAGTTTGTGGACTTATTCAAGAGGAACTCTTAAAGCCTCATCCTCATCGTGAGATGAGTAAGAAGAGTTTTTCTCCATAATAGGGTTGGAATGATGAATAATCAAATTGTCATCCAGGATCCTAAGGAAAGGAGAGAAAGACTCAGAACCAAAGGCACCCATAAATCTATGACTTCTTCTAACCGGAATATTATAGGTAGGACTAGAGGTAGTAAAGCTCATATACTAATGAAATGAAAATGAACTAAACTAAGAAAACACAAAGCATGAATAAATGAATAAATGAATATTTTTGTATTTTTATTTTATATGAGATACATAAAAGAAGTCTAATATATGTAAGATCTAACACCATAAAAGAAAGAGTTTTCTATTGCGGGTTCACAAAAATGTAATGTAAGAAAAAGGGAGTGATATAAGAAAAGATGATATGTGTGATTATCAAAATGTAAGGGATACTTTGTAACCCAAATTCCCAAGGGAAAGATCCTAATGGATCAACCAAAATAGAATGGTTAATACACAAATGAATCAATCTATGGAGAATATGAATAAAGGAGAAAACCTTATATTTCATTGTGGAAAGTGTGTATTGGAATCTTTATTGAATTCAAGACAAATACTAACCTCAAAATATGACAGATCTATAAAATGTAGTTTTTTGATGTCTGTGTTTAGTTTTGGGAAATTTTGCAACCAGATCTGGCCTAGAAATACAAAAATAGAGGTAAGATCTTATCCTGGGGCACAATCTTACCCCTAAAAGTTGACCTTAATGTGCATTGCTCTGACAAAAATTATGTTCGCAAATCTTGAAAGTTCATCGAAAAGGGTACTCAGATCTACACTAATATTCATTGTCCTGCACCTGTACCTGCAAGAAAAAGGGTTTTGTTTGTTGGATGAGGGGTTTGCCTTGGTCAAACCCCTATTTGGAATCAACCTTAAAATGTAATTGAAATTTCAATATATAAACAAATTAAATGGAACTATTCACCTTGCTTATGTTGAAATCCTTGTGGAGGATTCGAATCCTTGAATCCACAAGTATGGATGCTCCAAATGAATGTATAATTATATGTAGGATGTCTCAAATCAATTGCATTAGATCTTCAACACCAATCTTGAATGGATCTTGGAATAGAAAGAATCTTGAATGAATGTGGATGGAGAAATCTTCAACAAGAGGGCTCCAAAGAGATTGAATCCTTCAATGGCTATCAATGGATCTCCTTGATGAATTGGATCATGAATACTTGAATTCTTGAATGATTCAATGTTTGAATGCTTTCCTTATCCTTCTTGCTTTCTTGATCCATTGATTTCACTTATTCTTGAATTCAATGGAAAGTGGATGCTTGATCATGAAAAGTGGATGTGAAAATGAAAGTGGAAGGCTTCCTTTTATAATAGTCTAGGGCACAAACTTCTAGAGAGGCTGACATAGGAGAATTAAATTCCCATTTAAACTTTAACCCCTAGAAATTGGCCTAGATTAAATACAATTTAAGATTTTACCATTTTGAAATCTAAAACAACTGACCCGAAAGAGGGAAACAAAACTTTTCGAAGCCTGACATCTCGAAACCTCTAGAATCTAAATTTTGGACCTAGGGTTAGGGTCGAGGTTGACTCTAACTTAGGTCAGGGTTATGGTTGTCCTTGACCTAAATCAGGGTCAAGGTCAACCTTGACCCAAAAGGTCAACCTTGACCCTGAGGTCAAATATCTCAGATCCTTAGGATAAGGTGCCAGAAAAAGGCTAGAAATAAGTGAAGAGAGAAGCAGGAACAGGGGGGAAAAGGCCAGATCTAGTCAAAGACCCACTCAAGGTGCTTGACATGACCCCAGACCACTTACTCAGAGGGATAAACTAGTCCTAAATGGAAGTGCTTCCATTTTTTGATGATACAACACCTAATTGCATTAAGTGTTGTCATTAGTGCCACACATATAATCAGAAAAGAAAAGCAGACAGACAGGTCAGTCAAAGTACTAAGTATAGTAACTGAGTAGAGAAATAAGGAGAATGATATATTAATCAAGCACAAAATTGATCGAGCATCTACACCAAGCCACATGTTATCAAGTACAATGATAACTATGTTAGGAATGAATTTTGAAGCCTTTGGCAGTCATTCTGTAGTAGTGGTTGTTGCATTCATGACTATGATTGTCATTAATGTCAACACAATGATATTCTGGAGTTTAGCAGAGAAGCAGGCACAAATTTGTTTTGTACACATGTTATATTGTAGATTGATTTATGCATAGTTGATGGTATGTTATTTGGTGTATTATTAGCCCATGGTTAAGAGAACAAAAGGAAATTCATTTATTCATGAAAGTTATAAGCATTTTGGTGGAAGCAATATTCTGGCAGTATTCCTGAGTAGTGATTTTTGGTAATTGGAGGATATCTCCTAACCGGGATGGAATCTGATTTTGCACAGTTAAAGGGAAGTTTGAGACTCATTTTTGGTGATGTGGTTCATAGCACAAACTTTGAGGTCACATGATTGGAAAGTTATTGTATCTGGAAGCCGACAGTTTTTATTTAATTTTGATGTAGCGTGTTGAAATTATTATTTTGTAATTGCATGCTGATTCATTTGCAATTATTTGAGTGTGGTATAAAGGAAGGAATTTTTTCCATGTTATGATGAGGATTGTAATAGTTGTGATATGAAATTGTGAAAGTTGTGATGTGAATGTATGAATGAAGTGAAGAAAAGAGCTAATTCAGTGATGAAGGAAGACTTGCGAAGTACAGAGATCTGGATTTATAATCTTGTGTAGCAAAGAGTGCAGTTTTGGCATAGTGTGAAGGAGGTAACATATTTCATATTATTTTGTTGAATAATCCTAAGATTTGTTGGACAGTGAGTTCAGAGATCTTGCCTTGAAGCTGTTTGGGCAATGGGTCCTTCTGTCTTCCATAACTCCTAACAGGGTTAGAATCTTTCAACAAAGATTCAAAATCTCCTAATAGAGATTCATATGTATTGAATGTATTTCATAAGACTCCTAATAGGTTCCATCCTTTCATAAGGAACTTTCATATTAGTGCATCATTTTGTGGGCATCATTCCCACCAGGGTTTACTCTTTGATCAAGAGGTTCCCTAGTTAACATATCTTGTGTTATTGTGTCATTGTGTATGATTATCTTTCTATGGTTGGTTACTACATTGAGTATATGGTTTAAAGCTGTTGAAGTTGATATTGAATTTGATGTTGATAAATGGTTTAATTATCAGATAACTGATTCACCCCCCCCCCCCCCCCTCTCAGTTATCTTGGTGGTCTTTACTTTCTAACAAAATGAGTATACTTGATTATCGAACAACAATATATTTACCGAGGCATAGATACATTGTTTATTGAGAAATGCAAGATCCACATAAAATTCTAGAATGACACTGAATACAAAGCAAATAATTTTTACTGAGCTAGAAAATTGTTTACATAAATCAAGGTAAAGATTTCTTGGAGATTTCAAATGGATTGGTGATGATTCCAAAGCTAATTTGATTAGGTTATTCATATGAATTTTTGATCAAAAGCTTTCTAGATGTTTCCATAACCCTAATTAGGTATAAATCGCTATGATTTAAGCATTGCCAAGATGAGAGATTAGCACAACAATGATGAGAAGGAGCCTCCTAGAGGAGACATCTAAAGATAAGATCAGGGTTATGATGCTAAGTATTGACTGAGTATTAAGGATTATATCAAAAGAAAACTAGAGGCTACCAAGCAGTAATTGGAGGTGACATTACTGATATCACAAAAGGTGATTTTAGATAAGGGCAAAGAAGATCTAATATTCCACAAAGTAAGTTGCAACAACCAGATCATTTATGTTGTTACTTTCTAACAATTGTAGCAAGAATCTCTTAACAGAGTAGACCTAACCGTCTCATTGTAAAAATTCTTAACCAAGTGCACACTTAATGAGTATTGCTAAATCGTCTAACAAGGTAGATCTTAACAGGTCCTATATGTTACTCCTAACAGGGTAAAATCATCAGAAGTGATCAAATTTGTATGCTTTATCAAGAAAATTTAGTACCATAGTAGTGAAGCTTTGTGGGTTTCATCCTCACCCTAGTTTTTACCTTCTAACAAGGGTTTCTAGGATACAAAAATCTTTGTGTCAAATGTAAGAAGTTTCATGAATGCTTATTTGATAAAGTAGATATATTTTACATTTCAGTTATGTTCATGAATGAATGGTAATTATGAATATGACAATCATTTTATAAAGGGTATTCTCTTGAGGATTGAGTATAAAAGTGATGCAAGAGAATCCTCGGTGTAAGAGCAATCTTGCATCACCCAAAAATATTTCTAGTTTCTTTTCAATAAGGGCTATCCTGTGCAGAGCTGCTATTTATGGAAGCTTACTATTTTTAGTAAGTTGGTCATACGAGCTTAGAATGTTCTGATTTCATAGGTAGAGGTTCATCTTAGTCTTATCAGCCTACCAATTGATTTTCATTGCCATATCATCTGTATTGGTGAAGTTATTGAGTTTTTTGGGTACAAAATATTTGAGCTCAATTTTGAAGGCCTTAGAGGCTTTGGATTGCAATCGACCCCCGGTTGACTAGAGCTTGTGCTAGTCAAGCACAATAGATCAGGTCTTGCCATTTCTAAAAATTGGTTATAGGAGAAAAATGGAACTACGATTTAAAAGTTATGGCCTCCAGAAGTTGGGCTACCTAAAAATATATTTTATAATTATTTGGAGCTGACCCTATGCAAAATAAAATGAAAATTAAATAATTCTTAGGGAAGTCTGCCTTAAGGGCTATATATCTAGAACCTTCTCAGGCGGTGGAAATTGCCTATATAAGAAAGGCCCGTAGTGTTGTATAGGGCAATTCTGGGTAGATATGGGTAATGATTCGAGGCTTTTTCCAACAAAATATTGTAAGGAAAATGCCCATGTGGCTTTGCATATTGTAATTCTGAGATTTGTAATTCCACATTTGTGGAGATAATAAGAAGCCCATTTTTTGTTCTTGCAAATTGTTTATGTTTCTATGTTTTTGTTATGTGTTTTTGGTATTAAGGGGAGCAACCTTCATCAAGTGGTATCAGAGTAGGAGTTCCTGAGTGTGTAGATAGATCACCGACTATGAGGTAGCTTGCACTAGGACCGTGGTTTAGGGTTTCAATGATAAGCGCAAAAATGCCTCCACGAAGGGAACATGGCAGAAGAGCTGGTGGAGTGACACCTGAGTTTAGAGCCCTCCAGAGACAACTGTGAGCATTGCAAAAAGAGATTTTTAGAGGAATGAATCTTACAGTTAGAGATGAAAGTGAGGATGAAGCCAAAGAAGTAAATTTTGATCAAGAAGGAGAAGGTGAAATTATGAATCAAGAGGAAGAAAGACTTTTCTAGGCCATTTCCAAGATCGGGAAAAGACCTAAGATTGAGGTTCTTGCATTTTTCAGGAAATCTCAACCCAGAGGAGTTGATTGATTGGATCAATGAATTAGAGAAATATTTTGAGTATGAAGATATCGATGATCCTGATTAGGTCAAGTTTGCGAAGGCCAGACTAAAGTTTTATGTAAAGATTTGGTGGCAAGAGATTTAATTAGAGTGAAATAGAAGAGGGAAGGATAAAATCACAAGATGGGATTGAATGGGTGGATAAATTGAAGTGATAGTTCATTCCTATTGATTATGAGCTTGACAAACTAAAGAAAATGCAAGGTTTGAAGCAAGCAAGAAGATCGGTTCAGGAGTATATAGAGGAGTTCTATTGAATCCTCATCAGAATAGGCCATGCAAAAGGTGATAAGGATAAATTTTCCTGCTACCATAATGGGTTGAGGCCAAGCATTCTGGAGGAGTTGAATTTGGTTTGAATGAACAATATTGAAGAGGCATATCAGTTTACCCTAAAAGTAGAGGAAAACCTAAACAAGAAGTTTGAGAGAAGACAAAGCAGAAGAGGTCGTGGTGGAAGATCTGGTGCACCATCATATGGAGGCTGAAATGAAGATCCAAAAAAGAAGGATGAGGCCAGTAGTAGTCAAAATCAGAGAGGAAACAATTTCAATCATTTCCATGATCAAAATAAAAAAGATCGTAGAGGAAGAGGAAGAGGACAAGGATCAGGAAGAGGAGGCTTCTGTGGAACATGTTTTCACTGTAGAGAAGAAGGTCATAGGGAATATGAATGTCCTCAATGCCAAGGAAGGACAGATAGGAGAAATGAAAGCTAGGCTAGAGTTGTACATGTAGATGAAGATGCTAGATCATCATATTCTAAAGATGTTGAAAGAAGAGAAACTCTAATTACTAGAAGAGTCTTTTTGAGTGGTGAGAATGAACCTTAGCAAAGGAGGAGCTTGTTTCGCACCAAGTGCAAGTGTGAGGATAAGTGTTGTGATGTGATTATTGATAGTGGAAGCATTGATAATTTGGTGTTAGAAGAGATGGTCACAAAGTTGAAGCTCAAAATATAGAAACACCCACATCCATATCAGATCACCTAGGTGCAAGATGACCACAAGGCCATGGTCAGTGAACAGTGCCTAGTAAATTTCAAGATTAGCAGATACCATGATGAGGTACTATGTGATATCATATCTATGGATACATTTCATATGTTATTGGGTAGACCATGGTAGTTTGATAGGCATATTGTACATGATGGTCATGCGAATACCTATTCCCTGATGAAGGATGGAGTGCGACATAAGCTAAATCCATTAAAGGAAATAGAAGAAAAGGTATGTGGTAATGCAAGAATAATTTTTGTTGATGGAAGAAAATTCCTAGAGGGTATGAGGCATGAGCATATGTGTTTTTCTTTAATTTCAAAAGCTAGTAAAGAGGAAGTAGAAGATGTACTTGTAGAAGTTACATATTTGTTGAATGAGTTTTAGGATATTGTAGCTAATAATGTGCCTAATGGATTATCACTAGTAAGGAAGATCAGTCATCAGATGAACTTGATTCAGGAGCCAGTTTTCCAAATAAGGCAGCACACAGAATGACACCAGCATAAAGTGAAGAGTTGAACACATAAGTACATGAGTTGTTATAGAAGGGATTGATTCAGGAGAGTTTGAGTCCATGTGCTCTACCAACATTATTAGCACCAAAGTAGAATGGAGAAAGGAGGATGTGTATAGATTCTAGGGCTATCAACAAGATCAAAATCAAGTATAGGTTTCCATTGTCAAGGATGGATAATATTATGGACTGCTTGAGTGGAGTTGTGTATTTCTCAAAGATAGATCTAAAGAGTGGATATCATCAGATTCAGATCAAAGAAGGATATAAATGGAATACTTCTTTCAAGACAAAAGAAGGATTGTATGAGTGGTTAGTCATGCCTTTTGGGTTAACCAATGCACCGAGCACTTTCATGTGGCTAATGGATGAGGTTCTAAAAGAATTTTTGGGTAAGTTTGTCATTGTTTACCTAGATGATATTTTGATCTTTAGTAAGACATTGGAGGAACATATGATGCATATTCATATGGTGTTTGAGAAGTTAAGGGAAGAGAAATTGTTGATTAATTTGAAGAAATAGAGTTTTGTGAAGAAAGAGTTAGTGTATTTGAGATTTGTAGTTTTAGCAGAAGGTCTAAAAATGGATCCAGAGAAAGTGAAGGCTATCCTTGAATGGCCTACTCCAAGGAGTACTACTGAGGTAAGATATTTTCATGGTTTGGATAGCTTTTATAGAAAGTTTATCTGAATTTTTAGTAGTATTTGTGGACCCTTGACTGAAACAATGAGAGGAGATAGGAAATAATTTAAGTGGACTCCAAGGACAGATAAGAGTTTTAAACTGTTTAAACAAAAAGTTACAGAACAAACTGTTTTAGCACTTCTAGATTTTAATAAGGTATTTCAAGTAGACTGTGATGCTAGTGGTACTGCAATAGGAGCTGTTATGAGCCAACAAGGTAAACCTGTTGCTTATTTCAATGAGAAGTTAAATGATGCCAAGAGAAACTATTCTATTTATGATCAAGAATTTTATGCTATATTTCAGGCAATGAAGAAGTGGAGACACTATCTTCTCCCTAAGGATTTTTTAATGTATACTAATCATCAAGCTTTGTAATATTTCAATAGTCAAGGAAAGTTGAATCAAAGGCATTTGAAATGGGTTGAGTTTTTGCAGAGTTACACATTTATTTTAAAACATAGGAGTGGAAATTCTAACAGGGTTGCAGATGTGCTTAGCAGAAGGCAACTATTGCTAATAGAGATGCAGATTGAGGTGTTTAGGTTCAAGGAACTCAAGAGATTGTATCTAGAGGATCCTGATTTTGGAGAAGCTTGGAAATCTTGTATAGAACCTATTACTCTAGACAGAATGAAATGGTTGGATTTCATCATTTAGGATGATATGTTATATTTAAAGGGAGTTTTTTGTGCATTCCACAAAGTTTTATGAGGGAGAATTTGATCAAGGAGAATCATAGTGGAGGATTGGCTCGATATTTTGGTCATGATAAAACTCTTGCATAGGTTAGTGAGAATTATTATTGGCCACAATTGTAGTGAGATGTTAAGAAGTTTGTACAGAGTTGCAGAGTATGTCAAATGGAAAAAGGAGTAAAGTAGAATATAGGTTTGTATCAGCCATTACCTGTACCAGAAAAGCCTTGGGAGAATATTAGTATGGATTTTGTTCTTGGTTTGCCAAGAACTCAGTTGGGACATGATTCAATATTTGTTTTCCGAAGAGCATAGTTTCAGATCAAGACACTAAGTTTGTTGGATATTTCTAGCATACATTGTGGAAGAACTTAAAGATAGATTTGAAGTTCAGTTCATCACATCATCCAAAGACGGATGGACAGACAAAGGTGGTGAATAGGAGTTTGAGGAATTTGTTGAGATTTTTTTATTATAGATAAGCCAATAGGATGGGATTATGTCAATAGGAGCACTGGTAAATCACCATTCCAGATTGTATATGGAAGTAGTCCTAGAAATGCATCTAAGTTGAGGAAGATTGACAAAGGAGAAATAAGTAGTGCTGAAGCTGAGGATTTTGCAAAACATTTGAAGAACATCCATGAGGAGGTGAGGAAGCACATTACCAAGATTAGTGTGCAGTATAAGGCTAAGGCAAATGAGAAAAGGAGGCATAAGGAATTTAATGTTGGGACTGAATTTATGGTTCATTTATGAAAGGAGCAATTTTTTGTTGGTACATACAAAAATTTAAAAATGAACAAGTTTGGGCCATGTAATATACTGAAGAAGCATGATTTAGGAAATGCCTATGAGGTAGAATTTCCTACTAAGCTGAATATTTTGCCACTATTCAACATTTTAGATCTGATAGAGTATCATGAAGGGAGCGTTGAAGATGAGATCGCAGAAGCATAGTGGAGTATTCCAGCAACTACTTTAGCTACCAAGGAGATTGAGGATATACTGGATAGTTGTGTTGGCAGAAGCACAAGGAACAAGACATATGAAGAATATTTGGTCAAATGGAAAGGATGACCTATTGAAGATTCATCATGGCTAACAAGGGAGGAGGTTAACTGTCTTGGTTTTCTTGTTCACATCTGAGATGTGACAGGGTCACTTCTCAAATTACCTCAGGTGTCTGATGCAAAAGCATCCTGGGTGTAAGAGAAATCTTGCATCACCCAAAAATATTTTTGGTTTCTTTTCAATAAGGGCTATCTTGTAATACGCTCTTAGATGATTATACTTTTACTTTTATTTGGACATTTTGCATTGCGATGGTTAGAATTATATGTTTACAATTATGCTTATTTAGGTGATGATATGCTTATCAGATGTTTAGATACACTCATTTATGATTATCATTTTATGTTTATGAAATTGGAAATCATTTATCTTTATATGTTTTATAGAGCTAACCCAAGGATTTGAATCTAACCATTATTATCTATGATGTCTCATGTTTCATGTATATATGTTTGATGTGATTTTCTAACTCAGGACGAAGTCGTAGTTACTCTCTTAGTTGAGGTCCACATGATGTATCAATCCTGGTCATCTATTTTCATATGTCTTATGGTATAGCTAGGTATCTATGTACATGTATCTCTTCTCGGTGATGTAGGCTTGCAGGTACCGGGCATCATCTCCACCTAGTCTCACAGGTCTAGGAGACCCCTAAAAATCCTCGATCGGTGTTGTTGTTATGGAGATATCACCAAGGTTCTATGAGAAGGAACTCTACCTCTGACCCTTTCTATCCTTAGGTGGGGGGTTCTTGAGTCAGTCCTTGTGTCGGATGGTGATTATTATTAGTGTAGTTTATTTCTTGCTTCTTGCAATTTTTGAGCATGAGATTTGGTATATAGTAGTTCTAATTATATTTGATGGAATATTCTATCTTTTGTTAGTAATTACTTATATGCATTATTTTATATCATTGGAGTTTGATTTAGAGTATGATTAAATAATATGACTATAATGTTAATTATAATATATATATCATGATACTAATAATAATAAAAAATATTTATAATATTAAATGGTATATGTACACATAGGCATATGGGTGCACACATATGCATATGGTTACATATATTTATATATTATTGTGTGTGAAAGTAATTAATGCTTTTAAATAATATTAATAAACAAATAAATTACTTATTGGATAGAAAATAAATAAATGGTATACTCTTTTACTATAGCCTAGGTGTATAGGTAACTTAGAATTAGTAAATATACCTTAAAGTAAAAGTTACTATTGCTTCTCAAATAAATAAAATATGAGAGAGATTATTAAAATTAATTATCTCTCTTCTCGGGAATGGTTATTGTTATTGGGATAAATTAATCCTAAACTACTAACCAACCTTAGTTTCGAAAGGTTGCATTAGTTGGATTTTTCCCATGCAACTACTTCCTAAAACTATTTATGGGAATAATCCCTGTGAGAAGGGGAGTTGGCTGGAAATATTTATTAGGAAGCTTTTATTATTGTTTGGATAGGATATCATAATTTGATAACCATTGTAATTCTGGAGGAGGCTTGAGTCTGCATTCAGAAGGAATTTGGAGAAGTGCTTGGAGTAGGCTAAGAGATTCATAATTTTCTTCTCCAATGGTTTCTCCATAGGACTCCAGGTAGGATCTATCCTGGAAGATGATCCTCCTTTTTGTGTGTGACTTTTTTTGTTTGGGTGCATATCTGGTTGTTGTTTTATATGAATTTTTAAATTAGGAAATGATTATGCTATTGTATTTTGTCTGCATGAGTTTATTTGTCTTAATTCTTGTATTGGATAGAGTATGGAGACTCTCTAGGATCTTTTTTTATATTTCCATTTGTGTTTTAGAATCCTATAGTTACTCCCAAATTTTTTCTCCCTGTTTGCATTCTAAATTTTATAAAAACTCATTGGTTTTTTGTTGACAGACCTGTAAACATTAATCCATATCTTTTCACTCCAATAATATTTCCTTGATCACTCCAATCAGATGTTGCATAACTTGGCAGTCTCCAACATATCCAAAACACAGCTCAATCCAATAGTTACATTAGGAAATATGCTTCCTGCATCAGGACTATATTTTTTGCAACAATATTTTTATTTTTATTTTCTCCAGCAACCCACCAACTTCCTTCCATCAAATCTCATTTTTTTAATGATACATGGTCTCCTAAAGGGTTAGGATAGTAAAATACATTCTTTCTACTACCTAAATGACCAAATTTGATGTCTTTTATGTTAGAGACATTTACTTCCCAAATGACTGGTGCCATTCCAGGATTCCCACCAATCAGCAAACCATTCCTATTTTTGTTAACAAACACCTCAGTGTTTTATGATTTGTTTTATTGCATATTTTGTATATATATGATGTTTAGGTAAGGGTAGAGAACCTAAGAACACTAGGTGAGTTGCTCTTAGTGTGGGATCAGGGCCCTAAGTGGCTAATACCAGGATAACCCACTAATGAGTTGTATTAATCAACTGATAACCTTAATTAAAATTTATGGGGGTGGAAACAAACATTAAAAAGATAAATGTAATGCCTCGCCCATGCCATTAGTGCTAGTATAGGCTATGGATGGGAGTGGGAGAAGGTACCTATGTGCATGTACTATTGAATGGCATCTGTCTGTACAAAAGTCATTCAATTTTGCATGTGCCTACTTGGGGGCTGAGGACAACAGTGGCTAGTACCAGGACAACCCAAGGGGTGAGGGCTATGCGATGACACTCACCTAGCTTATCGCTTAGAGTTTCTACCAAGTCCTGAAACCTTTTGGGAATGGATTTTTATTTCTTTTCAGTTGTTATTTGGGAAAGATTACCCCAACCCTAGGTATGGCCTAGATATCTCTTCTTGCATGGATCTTGGTTTTTATCTCCTAGTACGGGGGAGTGGGCCTTTTGGTATCCATGTGGTTTGGTGGTAAATATTTCTATCGAGGTACCATTTGCAGTTGCAGTGCTTAAGGATTATTGCTTGCATATTGTTCTAGTTTTGAAGAAAGAAGACTTCTTATTTATCTTTCATTAATTTCAATCAAATGTAAAGTTATGTCTTTATTGTAACCTTCCAAGAGGAGATGAATGTAATGAAATCTTTATTGTATCTCAAATTGATGTATCTTGGAATGGGTAGTTTTAGGGAAAAGAAAAGGCAAAATGTGAACTTTATGTAAAGCATGTTTGATGGGAAAGAAAAGGGATTTTTGTAAGTTTTCAAGTAAAGTGGTATGTTATACATTAATGTTGGTTAGGAGAAGTTAGTAATCAAATGTATTAATTTTATATGTGAAATAGTTCAAACTCCTAGATAAATTCTTTTATTATGATTATGCTTTAAATGTTATATTGATCATGAAAGAATGCTTAGGGAATATGGATGAAGTCAATTGGTTATAAATCAAATGAAAACATTTATATTTTTTTTTAAAGAATTTTCAAATGTTATGATATAATTAGTTTAAAGTTATTCAAAGTTGTTAGTAAATTTAATGAAACTTAAATGGATTGTTAATATTCTAGTAGGGAACCATGGGAGGAATCTAAGTTAAAATTTGTTTATGTTATTATGCATATATGTCTTGTAAAGTTCAAAAAAAAATTCACAGTTCATTACATGGGTTTTCTTCCTAAGAGAATCTTTGTTCTGTTCCCTGGTTCCCTTGCAGGGCATGACATCTTTGGTATCAGAGAACTAATTTGCTACACTAGGGCCCTAGAAATTTAGCCCATGCTTCTTAAACTTGTTATTCATTTAAGGAAAAACTTAACACTATAATTGGACTAGGACCCTTGAACTTATCCTTCTCCTTACTTGTCCAGGATGCCTCCTATGACCCGTGGTAGAAGGGTAGGTGCCCGAAACTCTCCTCCTAGCTCTCATCAAGAAATTTCTCAGGAAGAAGAAGATTTTGAGAGAGAAGCTAGAGGGGACCAATCTGATAACCATGCATGAGGTTTTCAGGGGGCTCAAGTAACAAAATTGTTACAGCATATATTGCAAAGACTAGATGTAGGTCAGGACATGGGTCACCGTGGGGAGGCTAATACTGCTCACCATTAGGAAAGAGAAAGGAGACCTATGAGGAGAGATCAGGTAGTAGAAGAGGACACTTTGCATTCTTCTCACATGTGAGACCTCCTTAGGAATAAGACTAACCCATTCGAGGGAACTCAAGGTGGATCCACCGCTGAGACTTGGTGATTGGATTTGGAAAGGCTATTTTCCATTCATCCTTACAGCAGCAATACCAAGGCTTGATTTTCAATCATTCACCTTAGAGCTTTTGCATCCACCCAATGGGAAATAGAGAAAGATAAACTTCACATAGATATAACCACTCTTTCATGGGAATTTTTCCTAGAAATCTTTTGAGCCATATTTCTTTCTGAGCACTAGAGGCAAGAAAGAGTCGAAGAGTTTCACAACTTAAGGAAGTTAACAATGTCATTTGGTCACTATGAGTGAAATTTCTTTGAACTCAAGCCATACTCAGGTTATAAGGATGATGAACCCATGTTGACTCAACACTTCCTTAGAGGCCTCAATGGTTGCTTGGCTAGCAGCATACGAATGTTTGAACCTCAAAAAGTCAATCATCCAGTTATCAAGGCTCGTATTGTGGAACAAAATGCAACCTTTGGGTTAGGAGGTCAGATAGGTAGCCATGGAAGTAATGCCTCTTAGGTAGGGACAAGATTCAAAGGGAACCACTCTCAAGGAATAACTAGCTCTAAGAGCTATCCTTCTTCATCAAAAGGAAGTTAGAATCACCAGAAAAGGAAATTTCAAAATAACAACTTCAATAACAAGAATGGGGGTTCTCGATCAAACAACTCCCACAACTAGTAGCGTGCAAAGTGATATCCATATTCACATGCAACTAGCTTAGAGTATACCTTATAATTCTAGTCAGGGTAGTTATCAACAATCCAATGCACCTTCTGTAGGGAGAAAGTTTTTTAAAAATATAGGATGTTACGCTTGTGGTCAACATGTTCATATTGCAATTAACTGTCCTTAGAAGTCTACCCTAGCAGCTAGCTATAGACAGGCCACTTCAGAACCCATAGTAGGTGATGCAGGTAGAACTCACTAAGTATTCACCACTCTAGACCACAGATAGGCTAATCATTAGGGAGCAGTCATCAAAACCTTAGGTTTGTTAAGGGGTATCTCTACCACTATTCTATTTGAGTCAAGAGCAACAAATTCTTTTATTTCTCCTTCTTTAGTAGATCAATGTGGGCTGAAGGCAATAAGGCAAGAAGATAGGTGGCAGGTTGAGCTAGCCTCCAGGGCAAGAATAGCCTCCAACTCTTGTGTTCAAGATTGCAAGTTAGGGCTAGGACCTTTCTCCACCCTAGTAGATCTTTGAGTGATTCCTTTAGGCTCATATGGAGTAGTTTTGGGTATGGATTGGTTGGATGCTCACAATGCCATTTTGGATTGTAGAAACAAGAGCATTAAATATTCAAATGATTCAAGGGAACCTAAGTGGATTCTTGGTGAGAAATGACCCATCTATCTTTGCATGATCTCAATGATGCAACTCAAGCGGTGCATGTGCAAGGGATGTCAGTTATTTGTATTCTCAGTAGAGAACTTAGACAAAGGGGAAAGTAGGGATGTAAGATTAGATCATCCCCTATTACAAGATTTTTTGGATGTTTTTCCCAAGGAAATACTAGGAATGCCACCCAAGAGGGACATTGATTTCCACATTAAGCTAGTGCCAGGAGTAGAAGCCATCTCCAAGGCTTCATACTACATGACCACATAGGAACTCGGGGAACTTAAGTTGTAGTTGGAAGGGCTTTTGGAAAAAGGGTTTATTAGACCCAGTGTGTCCCCATGGGGTGCACTAGTAATATTTGTGAAGAAGAAAGATGGTTCTCTCCAATTGTGCATTGACTATCATCAACTCAACAAAGTCACAATTAAGAATTGGTATCCTTTACCCCGCATCGATGACCTATTTGATCAAATGAAAGGGGAAAAGATATTTTCAAAAATTGATCTTAAGTTAGGATACCATCAACTTAGAATTTGGGAGGCTGATATTCATCGTACAATGTTCCACACCAGATATGGCCACTATGAGTTCACTGTGGTACCATTTGGGCTGACAAATGCTCCCTCTGTATTTATGATCTTGATGAATGGAGTTTTCAAAACTTATTTGGATAGGTTTGTGATAGTTTTTTTGGATGACATCTTAGTGTTCTCCAAAATTCCTGAAGAACATGAGATTCATCTTGGCCAAGTTTTGCAATGCCTTAGAGAAAACCAACTTTATGCCAATCCAAAGAAGTGTGAATTATTTTAGAAAGGGGTTAAGTATCTCAGGCACATCATATCAAGGGATGGGATCATAGTTGATCCATCCAAAATTCAGGCCATAGTGGAATGGCCAACTCCGACTAACATCCTTGAGGTCCACAGCTTTATGGGACTAGTTGGTTACTATAGATGATTTCTCAGAGTGTTCTCTCAGATAGCTCATCCCATCACTTCCTTGCAAAGGAAAGGGAAGAAATTTGAATGGTCAGAAAAGTGTGAGGTCACTTTCTAGTGTTTGAAGGAAAGACTAACTAGTGCTCCGATCTTGGTGGTTCCTGAACCATCAGGGAACTTTGTAATCTGTACAGATGCCTCACTAGAATGAATTGGGGTGGTTCTTATGCAAGAAGGGAAAGTTGTTGCTTATGATTTTAGGAAGTGTAAAGATCATGAGTTCAACTACCCCACCCATGATCTGGAGCTTGCAGCAGTAGTTCATGCTTTAGTAAAATGGAGGCACTTTTTGTTGGGTCATAAGTTTGAACTCCAAACAGATCATCGAAGCCTTCAGTATATCTTCTCTCAACCTAACCTCAATGCTAGACAACACAGATGGATGGAATTCTTATGTGAGTATGATTTCAAGGTTAAGCACATCCAAGGGAAGACAAATGTGGTGGCTGATGCTTTGAGTAGGCACCAGCATAGTTTGTCAGCACTTTCTCTGAGCATAAATTTGGAGAAGTGTATCAGGGAAGCCCTCACTTTCAATTCTTGCTTTCATGAGGTAAAAGTAGAGATAGAGTCAGGAAGACCCTTAGAGGGTCATTTTTTAGGATATTCCTTGGATACCCTAGGATTGTTGCGACAGAAGGACATAATTTATGTGCCCTTGTCAGGAGATCTTCATGTGCTCATTCTTTCAGAAAGCCACAAGGCTCCCTACTCATCACATCTAGGGGTAAAGAAGATGTATGCGGACCTATGTTAGTTGTATTATTGGTTAGGAATGAAGAGAGACATAGAAAAATATGTGACAATATGTTTGGAATGCTAGAGAGTTAAAGAAGAGCATCAACATCTAGTAGGTCTTTTGCAACCTCACCTTGTGCTAGAATGGAAGTGGGACATTATTTCTATGGATTTTATTGTGGGAATTTTAGTTACCCCTTGGAGACATGATTCTATCATGGTAATAGTTGATAGACTTACCAAGGTAGCTCATTTCTCTCCCATGCAGTCTTCATATTTCATAGCATCAATAGCCAGAGTGTTTATGAAGGACATTGTGAGACTCCACAAAATTCCTAGGAAGATCATATTTGATCATGATCCAATATTCACATCTGCTCTCTAAACTTCACTTTGGCACACTTTAGGGAGTTAGCTCAACTTTAGTTCAGCCTATCACCCTGAGACAGATGGGTAGATAGAGCGAGTCAATTAGGTTCTTGAGGATATGCTCAGAATTTATGTTATGGACACACAGACCTAGTGGGAGGAATATTTATATTTGGTGGAGTTTTCATATAATAATAGTTATCATAGTTCCATAGACATGTCTCCTTTTTAGGCTCGGTATGGTCATCTATGCCACACTCCTTTGAGTTGGGATCATTTGGAGGACAAGGTACTTCTATGTCTTGAGATGTTACAGGATATGAAGCAGCAGGTTAAGCATATCAGAGAGCATATTTTGACAGCTCAAGATAGAAAGAAGAAATATGCAGATGCTCATAGGACTAGTGTACACTTCACTCTTGGAGATAGATTTTTTCTCATGGGATGCCCACAAAAGAGTCCAATCCATTACAGAAAAGGCTCCAAGTTGGCACCCCGATTTGTTGGCCCTTTTGAATTCCTAGAGAGGATAGGACCTATAGCTTGTCGGCTTGCCTTGCTGCCCAACATTGCTCATATTCATGATGTATATCATGTTTTAGTTCTTAGAAAATATATTCCTGAGGTGACTCATGTTTTGGATTTGAATTCATCATAGGTAGCGGACAGGCACCTGGCTTTAGAGCCTGTAGACATTTTGCAGCAGCAAACACTGACCCTCAAGGGTCACACCATAGATCAAGAAAGGGTCCAATGGGACCCTAATGATGATTCCTTAGCCACATGGGTGGACATTGTTAGACTTAGAGATTCTTATCCTTATCTATTTGTAGGATTCCAGGAGTAAGCCTAACTCTAGGGGGGAGGATGTAATACCCTCTTAGATGATTATACTTTGACTTTTATTTGGACATTTTGCATTGTGATGGTTAGAATTATATGTTTACAATTGTGATTATTTAGATGATGATATGCTTATTAGATGTTTAGATACACTCATTTATGATTATTATTTTATGTTTATGAAATTGGAAATCATTTATCTTTATATGTTTTATAGAGCTAACCCAAGGATTTGAATGTAACCATTATTATCTATGATGTCTCATGTTTCATGTATATATGTCTGATGTGATTTTATGACTCAGGAAAAAGTCATAGTTACTCACTTAGTTGAGGTCCACATGATGTATCGATCTTGTTCATCTATTTTCATATGTCTGATTCTATATCTAGGTATCTATGCACTTGTATCTCTTCTCGGTCATGTAGGCTTGTAGGTACTGAGCATCGTCTCCACCTGGTCTCACAGGTCTGGGCAAGCCCTCAAAATCCTCGATCATTGTTTTTGATATGGAGATATCACCAAGGTTCTATGAGAAGGAACTCTACCTCTGACCCTTTCTATCCTTAGGTGGGGAGTTCCTGAGTCAGTCCTTGTGTCTGATGGTGATTATTGTTAGTGTAGTTTATTTCTTGCTTCTTGCAATTTTTGAGCATGAGATTTGGTATATAGTAGTTCTAATTATATTTGATGGATGATTCTATCTTTTGTTAGTAATTACTTATATGTATTGTTGTATATCATTGGAGTTTGATTTAGTGTATGATTGAATAATATGATTATAATGTTAATAATAATATATATCATGATACTAATAATAATATTTTTTTATAATATTAAATGGTATATGTACACATAGGCATATAGGTGCACACATATGCATATGGTTACATATATTTATATAATATTGTGTGTGTAAGTAATTAATTCTTTTAAATAGTATTTATAAACAAATAAATTACTTAATGGATAGAAAATAAATAAATGGTATACTCTTTTACTATACGCTAGGTGTCTAGGTAACTTAGAATCAGTAAATATAACTTAAAGTAATAGTTACTAATCCTTCCTTAAATGAAGGAAATATGAGAGAGATTATTAATATTAATTATCTCTCTTCCTGGGAATGGTTATTTTTATTGGGATAAATTAATCCAAAACTATTAACCAACCTTAGTTTTGAAAGGTTGCATCGGTTGGATTTTTCCCATGCAACTACTTCCTGAAACTATTTACGGGAAGAATCCCTGTGAGAAGGGGAGTTGGCTGGAAATATTTCTCAGGAAGATTTTATTATTGTTTGGATAGGATATCATGATTTGATAACCATAGTAATCATAATGGTTTCTCCGCAGGACCCCAGGTAGGATATATCATGGAAGTTGATCCTCCTTTTTATGTGTGCCTTGTTTTGTTTGGGTGCATATCTTCTTCTTTTTTTATATGAATTTTCAAATTAGGAAATGATTATGCTATTTTATTTTTTCTGCATTGATGAATGGGATAGTGTTAGTAGAAAGGAAAATTATGTGTATGTTGGAAATATACTGCTTGTGTAAACTATTTTATTTTTTTGTATGAGTTGATTTGTCTTAATTCTTGTATTGGATAGATTATGGAGACTCCCTAGGATCTTTTTTTATGTTTCCATTTGTGTTTTAGAAGCCTATAGTTACTCCCAGATTTTTTCTCCTTCCTTGTTTGCATTTTGGATTTTATAAAAACACTGGTTTTTTTTTTACAAACCCGTAAATATTAATCCATATCTTTTGACTCCAATAATATTTGCTCAATCACTCTGGTCAGATGTTAGGTAACTTGGATCTCTCTAACATATCAAAAAAAAACCCAATCCAATAGTTAAAGTAGGAGATATGCATCCCACATCGGGACTATATTTTCTCCAATAGTATTTTCTTCTTTTTTTTCTCCAGCAACCCACCAACTTCCTTCCATCAAATCTCATTTTTTTAATGATACATGGTCTCCTACAGGGTTAGGATAGTAAAATAAATTCTTTCTACTACCTAAATGACCAAATTTGATGTCTTTTATGTTAGAGGCATTTACCTCCCAAATGACAGGTGCCATTCCAGGCTTCCCACCAATCAACAAACCATTCCTATTTTTGTTTGCAAGCACCTCAGTGTTTTATGATTTCTTTTATTGCATTTTTTGTATGTATATGATGTTTTGGTAAGGGTATAGAACCTAAGAACACTAGGTGAGTGGCTCTCAGTGTGGGGACTGGGCCCTAAGTGGCTAGTACCAGGATAACCCACTAATGAGTTGTATTAATCAAGTGATAACCTTAATTAAAATTTATGGGGATGGAAACAAACATTAAAAAGATAAATGTAATGCCTCGCCCATGCCATTAGTGCTAATTAAAGGCTATGGATGGGAGTGGGAGAAGGTACCTATGTGTAGGTATGATTGAATGACACTTCTCTGTATGAAAGGCATTCAGTTTCGCATGTGCCTACTTGGGGGCCGGGGCTAAGAGTGGCTAGTACCAAGACAACCCAAGGGGTGAGGGATATGTGATGACACTCACCTAGCTTGTTGCTTAGATTTTCTACCAAGTCCTGAAACCTTTTGGGAATGGATTTTTATTTCTTTTCAGTTGTTATTTGGGAAAGGTTACCCCAACCTTAGGTATGGCCTAGATATATCTTCTTGCGTGGATCTTGGTTTTTATCTCCTAGTATGGGGGAGTGGGCCTTTTGTTATCCACATGGTTTTGTGGTAAATCTTTTTATTGAGGTACCATTTGTAGTTGCAGTGCTTAAGGATTCTTTCTTGCATATTGTTCCAGTTTTGAAGAAAGAAGACTTCTTATTTATCTTTCATTAATTTCAATCAAATGTAAAGTTATGTCATTTTTGTAACCTCCCAAGAGGAGATGAATGTAATGTAATCTTTATTGTATCTCAAATTGATATATCTTGGAATGGGTAGATTTAGGGAAAAGAAAAGGCAAAATGTGAACTTTATGTAAAGCATGTTTGATGGGAAAGAAAAGGGATTTTAGTAAGTTTTCAAGTAAAGTGGTATGTTATACATTAATGTTGGTTAGGAGAATTTAGTAATCAAATGTATTAATTTTATATGTGAAATAGTTCAAACTACTAGATAAATTCTTTTATTATGATTATGTTTTAAATGTTATATTGATCATGAAAGAATGCTTAGGGAATATGGATGAAATCAATTGGTTAGAAATCAAATGAAAACATTTATATTTTTCTCTAAAGAATTTTCAAATGTTATGATATAGTTGGTTTAAAGTTATTCAAAGTTGTTAGTGAATTTAATGAAACTTAAATGGATTGTTAATATTCTAGTAGGGAACCATGGGAGGAATCTAAGTTAAACCTTGTTTATGTTATTATGCATATATGTCTTGTAAAGTTCCAAAAAAAATTTGTAGATCGTTACATAGGTTTTCTTCCTAAGAGAATCTTTGTTCTCTTCCCCGGTTCCCTTGCAGGGCATGACATATCTTGTGCAGAGCTGCTATTTATGGGAACTTATTATTTTTAGTAATTTTTTCATACGAGCTCAAAATGGCCTAATTTCATAGGTGGAGGTTCATCTTAGTCTTATCAACCTACCAGTTGAGTTTCATTGCCATATCATCTGTATCGATGAAGTTATTGAGGTTTTTGGGTACAAAATCTTTGATCTCAATTTTGAAGGCGTTAGAGGCTTTGGATCATGATCGACCCCTGGCTAACTGGAGCTTGCACAAGTCATGAACTATAGATCAGGTCCTGCCATTTTCAAAAAGTGGTTATAATAGAAAAATGGAGCTATGGTTTGAAAGTTATGGCCTCCAGAAGTTGGGCTACCTAAAAACATATTTTGTAATTATTTGGAGCCGACCCTATGTAAAATAAAATGAAAATTCTAAGGGAAGTCCGCCTTAAGGGCTATATTTTTGGAACCTTCTCAGGCAGTGGAAATTGCCTATATAAGAAAGACCCATAGTGTTGTCTAGTGTAGTTCTCGGTAGATCTGGGTAATGATTCGAGGCTTTGTCCTACAGAATATTGTAAGGAAAAATGCCCATGTGGCTTTGCATATTGTAATTCAAAAATTTGTAATTCCACATTTGTGGAGATAATAAGAAGCCCATTTTCTGTTCTCGTAAAAAATTTTTGTTTCTTTGTTTCTATTATGTGTTTGTAATATTAAGGGGAGAACCCTTCATCAAAAAGCATTTAGGGTTACTGATTCACCCCTCCCCTCTCGGTAACTCACCTTTCCATAATCCCAACAATTGGTATCAGAGCACACCTATTAAAAATAAGAACAAATAGGTGCTTGAAGATGTAAAAGAGATATTGATGCAAGTTGTACCCGATGTACATATTGATGAGAGCACACCTATTATTGACCAACTTGTTATTTTAACTGAAAAGATCAATGCACCCACCATTGATGTAGAAAAGAAGATAAAAGAAAGAGTTGAAAAGAAGATAGAATAAAAAGTTACCAAGAAGATCATCCAAGCAGTGGCAATACTTAAAGTGAAAATTTCTCAAACAGTAAATGACATTGAAGGTATAATTCATAAAATCATTACAATATTACAAAAATTATGTACTTTGGATTCTTTTACTGCAAAAATTCATGACCAATTAAAGAAATTCAATGATCACTTCAAAAAGAGTGTAGACAGTCTTATCACAGAACCCCATGCATTTTAAGTGCATTATTCAAAAGTGAAACATATTCAAGGGATGCACCATGATTTGAGGAAAGTAGAAGACCGAATGAGAGACCAAATAATTGAGATACAAGATGAGTTATTACCACACATTGAGGTGATGCAGAAGCATGTAAGGAAGGCAAAAGAATTGATTGTCACCCTTGAGCTATCTGTAGTTGATCATATTTTTGACATGCATTCTCAATTAGGTATAGAGAAAATATTTTTAGAAATTCTAAAGGAGGAATCAAACAACCTCTTGGAAAACTTATAGAAAACCCATAAGAATATTTTTGATAAGTTTTAAATACATACTTTTTGGCATTACTGTCAAAAAAGGGGGAATCATATATATAGTATGTAGTTTACGGAGTGAGTATTGATAGGGAGAGTTTACAAGTTTTGAAAAGATTTTGATGAATGGCATACATATGTGTTTTTGTCACTAATGTAAAAGGGGGAGAATGTTACACCTAACTGCATTAAGTGTTTTCATTAGTGCCACACGTATAATCGGCAAAGAAAAGAAAACAAACAGGTAGGTCAAAGTACTAAGTATAATATCTGATGAGAGAAATAAGGAGAATGATATGTTAATCAAGCATAGACTTGACTGAGCATCTACATAGAGCCACATGTTATCGAGCACACTGATAACTGAGTATACATGATTACCAAACAATAGTATATTTACCAAGGCAAAGATATTGTGTTTACCAAGCAATGCATGATCCACATAAAAGTTTGGAATGACACTGAATACAAGACAAATAGTTTTTATCAAACTAGAAAATAGTTTACATAAAAATTTCTTGGATATTCAAATGGATTGGTGATGATCCCTATACAGATTTGATTAGGTTATTCATATGGATTGTTGATCAAAAGTTTTCTTAATGTTTCCATAACCCTAATTAGGTCTAAATCGCATTGATTTAAGCATTCCCAAGATGACAGATTAGCACAACAATGACGAGAAGTATCCTCCTAGAGGAGACATCTGAAGATCATATCAGGGTTATGATGTTAAGTATTGACCAAAGGCTACCAAGCAATAATTGGAGGAGACATTATTGATATCTATCACAAAAAGGTGATTTTAGATAAGGGAAAATCATATCTGATATTCTGCAAAGTAAGTTACATGTAATGCCCTGCCAAGGAAACCAAGATAACTTAACCTAATATAAGTCACTATGTTTACAGGATAAAAAATTTCTTAAGTTTTTACAATCAATGATGATAACAATGCGGAAGAAATACAACCATGAGGCATAAACAAGAACATATACACAACTCAATTACAGTTGACAACCCTCGAGGGTCCCATGACGTAGAATTATGTAAACAAAATAAATATCTAGATTAAGAATAATTACAATTAACTTATATGAATAAAAATTACATCCAATACCATAACGTATAAAAAATGGCACACCATCCTCTACACAAGTCGTAGGGTATGTCACAATAATCGAATACAAAATATAATACAATATTTGCAACTTTGAAGCATTGATACAAGATATAATCATGGACATCAAAAGATATAAACTATTAAGCCTCCAATGAAAAATAAGAAGAAGATAATAGGAACAAGCATCCTCCAACACTACTAAAGGAATATCACAATCTCAAATGGTAAAAGATAACACTACCACCTGACCTCGTGGAACCAAAGGTCAACTCCCACCATGTTGAGGAGATAACAACAAACCCCACTCAGATAACAAACTCAATCAAAACATCTAAGAAAAGGTCCTGAAGGCTCAATAACTCAAAGGTACCACTACTATAGATAAATAATCATCAAATAACCAACATGTACCAAAATAGTAAATAATACAAAATAAGCCACCAAGTAATAATGAAACAACAAGGACACACCACTTGAGGCAAATGCAGAAACTATGGAGGATACTTAGGCTACATACTATGGGAGTATCATCACATGGAAAACTATTTGAGTTACCATGGACTAGTCCCTCTAGATCCCGGACCCTCAACAAGACCCATGCAGAACCAAAATACCCTCTCATGAAGATGAAGAATTCTAATCATACCTACTATCTAGGTATCATCTCATTCCCATCCTTAGCCTATACAAGCACTCAAGGCATGGACGTGACATCAATGATCAATCTTGTATTTAATGTTGCCCCCAAGTTTTATTATTAGGTTATCAGTTATTAAATAAATTATGATAGGTTACCCTGATACTAGCCTCTTTGGGCCCCGGACCCCTATTGTAAGCCACTCCCTAAAATGCACCTATTTAACCTCCCCTAGGCTCACAATTCAAGAATAACCACCTAGGTTCCAAAATAATGATATAATTGAATATTTGTCCATAAGAGACATCAGGGACACACACATAGGACCTAAACCAACCACCATAAAAAGTATGCATAAAAAGCATAAGTGCATCCATAACCATTCTATCTCTAAGAATAGTTCCAAATAAAACATAAAACAAAACTGCAACGTAAAAGAGACCACTCCCCTAAGCCTCTGGTATACAATTCCCCATAGAATTAATTGCCATAAGAATAATTAAAACATTTGCATGCACAACTGAAATAATAAATTTAAAACAACAATAGCACTTTGATTAACAAACAATAATTCAAAACTATACCATTAACAATCTAATTAGACTAATATTAATTAGACTAATATAAAATTAAATTAAAAAATTAAATAAACTAATTTAGAAATTAAACTAAATTAAACATTTGAATAATCTATCTAGAATTAAATTAAATTAAAAATTAAACCACTAACATAAAAATAAACTAATTTGAAATAATCTTTAAATTAAATACCATATATTACAATCTAGAAATTTAAATAAATAAAATAAATTTTATTCATTTATTAATATCTTTAAAAAAAAAAAAAACATACCTCATATATAAAAAAAGGGGCGGGGGGACTGCCCACCCCCCTGTGGCCCTATGGTAGCCCTGCTATCGCGACAACAGTGACTATCATAGGTGGCCCACTGCTGCACGACAACAGTCATGGTTGTTGTCATCAACAGTACAAGCTGCTACAATAGTTATTGTTGCCGGGGGGTTGGGGGATGGGGTCCCCCCCACCCGCCCCCATTAAATTATATTTGATTTTTTTATAAAAAATTTTTTAAAATGATTTTCTTTTAAAAATAAAACTAAATTTTATTTTTAAGAAAATAACAACAATTGCAATGCAAAAATACAAGTCTATTTTAATTTAATAGTATATATATTTTTTCTTTTAAAACAACCAAATGATAGATTTAATCATTAAATTTTCATACAAAATATATAAACTTAAATACATCTTTATAATGAAATTGATTTTCTTAAATGGAATTAGGGTTTGAACAAAACTAGCATTGGATAATTGATTCCACATGCAATATCAAATTTAATCATTTTCAACATATCGAAGACAAGGTAGAAATTTCCTACAATTTAAGCTAGGGTTTTCAAACACTCAAAACAAAATACCAGAACAATCAAACATCAATTCCATCTGATTTTCATAATAACAACCCAACATAAAATAGAAGAAATTTTTCAAATCAATCAAAAAGCAATCCTAGACACAAAGAATACAATCTTTCCAAAAGGAGAATTTGCAAAATATGAGGGTTTCAAACCCTACCTCAACCTATGCCTAAAATTTGATGCCAAGAAGACCAAAGCCAACCTTTGAAATCCAAGCCTTCGAAAATTTACCAAAAAATGTCCACCAAAACAAGTTTTCCAAAAAAAATCCTTCAATTCTTCATGAGCTCCTCCAAAACCTATTAGCGTAATCCCAAAATAATACCCAAAATCCCTACATAAAGAAAACCTATCCCTCCTAGGGTTTCCAGAACATGCAAACACAAAAGTAGAACTCAACTTTCTCTCTCTCTCTCTCAAGTTGCATGATAAAATAACTCAATAAATAAAGCACTTTTAACATTACAACTCAAACTCAACTCTATACTTTAATTCTAATTTCAATTTCACTTAACTCAAAAGTGTAACTAAAATATCATATAACTATTTAATTAAACAATAAATACTTTAGCACAAATAAAATATGCAAACTAATAAATCAAATATTAAATAAATCAACTATGCCCTTTGATTTATAATATGATTTAATAATCAATTAAACCATTTAAGCCAAATTTAAATCATTTAATTAATTCATTTAATTAACAAAGGTATTTAATTACCTTCAATTAATTAATTATGCTCTATAACTAAAATTACCACATTCATGAAATATAAATATTCCCATCTCAAGGTAATTCCTAACTTAATTAATTAAATCAAATAATACACACAAGCAAATCCACTTGACTCCCAAAACTCAAAAAATGACGAACTCTATATCAAACAATACCAATGAAGGGCTCACGAATTCATGTCATATTGATGAATTTGGATGGGTAGAAATAGATACTTGCCCAGTCTTTAGGACTTAGGATTTGGATTTTGATTTTATCTCCCCTCTCTTACCATTGAGATTTTGTTATAGGGCATGGTCATCCTAATAATTTAGGGAAGTCAGTGCTCAATACCTGCAAACTTTCATAAAAGACAAGCATGTACATACATGTATAATATAAACAAGGAATGGTGGGGATCAACCGATCATGTGGATCTCGTAAGCAAGTAACTACGACTCCGTCCCTCAACCACATCAAGCACATCAAACAAAAGTATAAAACATACATATCAACCATACACATGCAAGTATGGGGTCAGTAAAACCATAAGCAATCATGATATCCTAACATATGAATCATCAAAATGAAATAACAATCACATAAAAATAGCATCATCATTTACATTTAATCAACATGAAAATTTATTCAAAAGCATCTTATTCATGATTATTCAATAAAAATGGCATATATTCATAAACCATGAATATATCTAAAATAAATAACACACCCATGAAAATAGCCTAAAAGTGTTTGGAAATAAGAACTGAAAAACAACTATGGGAGGGGCATTACATCCACCTCCCCTAAAAAAATGGGCTTACTCCTGGAAGCCTACAACATAATAGAGATATAAATCTCAAAATCTTAGTGTGCCTAATTAAGTCATAAAAGACTCAACATGTGGATCTCATTGGACCCTTTCCTACTCCATGGAACAAACCTTGCAGATCATTCCCTATCGCGAACACCTTGTGGGACTACCAACATCCCCAATTGTAGGCTCAAAAGCTACAGGTCTCTATCCTGAAAATTGCGTCGATTGATTAGGACAATTGATAGCAATGTGGCCATGATGCTCACAAGAATAACAACCGCCTCTACTACCACCTCTCCCAGCTGAAGGTACTCTAGACTACTGGAAACTATGTCCACCAAAATCATGATGTGGACTCTGAGTTGGCTGATCATCTCGATTGCACATACTACACTTCCAGTTGTGATAGTTCCCTGATTGAGAACCACCACTATTACCATGGAAGAATTTCTTGTTCTGCTAATTTTGATTACCTTTCAAAAAGGTAGAAGGGTTCCTAGAGTTCTTTGCACCCTGAGTCTGATTCCCCTTAGGCCCCGAAGAATGACCCCCAGATTGAATACCAACCTGACCACCATGACCCCTAGCCAAGTTCCCCTCAACCAATGTGGCTTTAATGATGACATCCCTTAGAGTCTTAGGTTCAAAAATAATAACACCCCCAATGATGCAACTATTAAGTCCTATAATAAAATGTTGCACCATCAGTGGTGACTTATCATCATAACCCGCATATGGCTTGAGCTTGAAGGAACAAATCTCATACTCCTGAACACTCAAAGTTAACTATCACAGATTTTGGAACTGATCTGCAAGTTGTTGTTGCCACTGCTCAAATGAAAAGTGATCTCAGAAGTTCTCAAGAAATAACTCCCAAGTGACAATATCCATGCTAAGCCCTAACTTCTACTCCTCAATATTCCACCTAGTAGCCGCAAACCCTTCGAGGTGCATGATGGCACACCTCACCTTGACATTTGTATCAAATTATTTCATAGCAAAGAAATGATCCAATGTGATAAGCCATGTTTCTACCTCAAACCTAGTACCCAAACCATTAAAGGGAGGAGGTTGTGATTTGAGGATGTCTCTCATTTGGCTAGCCTTAGTGTTCTCATGACCAACTATAGTGTTCTTCCTCCTAGGACTCATGGATCTTTGTTTCTCCTCATTCCTAGAATGATGTGATTCCTCTCTCTCAGTCCTATTTTGGATAGGTAGATGCTCCAGAATAGCCTGGAGTATCCACCTAGTATTAGGTAGACACTCTCAGCTCCATGACTCACAGGAGGGCTATGAAGCCTACTCCTTCCATGTCATCTACCATGACCTCCACTACGGGCTCTACCAGTAGATCTGGTCTTGGTGACCACCTTTCCTACAACATCCAAAAGAAGGTTAATCTCATAAAACCAATCAAGTGAATAAACACATGATGCATAGTCATAATACTTTTTAATATAGAGTGTTATATGTCTAAGTTTGGTTTCAAGTTTAGACATCTAAAGGGGTACACAACTTCCCAGAGTTCCCAGTGTAGAAACTCAAGCTTTGATACCAAGTGTAATGCCCCTCCAGGGAACAGAAGAGAACTTAACCTAATAAAAGTCACTATGTTTACAGGATAATTTTTATCGTAAGTGTTTACAATCAATGATTATAACAATGCGAAAGCAATACAGCCATGAGGCATAAACAAGACCATATACACAATGAGAAATTAAAGTTAACAATCCTCGAGGGTCCCATGACATAGAATTACATAAACAAAATAAATATTTAGATTAAGAATAATTATAATTAACTTATATGAATAAGAATTACATCAAATAGCATAAGGTATACAAAATGGTACAACATCCTCTATACAAGTCACAGGGTATGTCACAATAATCGAATACAAAATATAATACAATATCTCCAACTCTAAAGCATTGATACAAGATATAATCATGAACATCAAAAGACAGGAACTATCAAGAATCCAATGAACAATAAGAAGAAGGTAACAGGAACAAGCATCCTCCAACACCGCTACAAGAATATCAGAATCTCAAATGGTAAAAGATAACACTACCACCTGACCTTGTGGAACCAAAGGTCCACTCCCACCATGCTGAGGAGATAACAACAGACCCCACTCAAATAAAAAAACTCAATCAAAACATCTAAGAAAATGTCTTGAAGGCTCACTAACTAAAAGGTACCACTACTAAGATAAATAATCATCAAATAACCAACATGTACCAAAATACTAAATAATACAAAATAAGCCACTAGGTAATAATGAAACAACAAGGACACACCACCAGAGAAAAATGTAGAAACTATGGAGGAGACTTAGGCTACATACTATGGGAGTGTCATCACATGGACAAATACTTGCATTATCCTGGACTAGTCTCTCTAGAGCCCGGACCCTTAAGCGTCTATCAGGTTGAGTTACCCTGGAATGGCCACTCTGGACCCCGGACCCTCAATGTGACCCATGCAGAACCAGAATACCCTCTCATGAAGATGAGGAATTCCAATCATACCTAATCTCTAGGTATTATCCCATTCCCATCCTTAGCCTATACAAGAACTCAAGGCATGGGCGAGGCATCAATGATCAATTTTGTATTTAATATTGTCCCCAAGTTTTATTATTAGGTTATTACTTATTAAATAACTTACGATAGGTTATCTTGGTACTGGCCTCTTTGGGCCTCAGACCCCTATTGTAAGCCACTCCCCTAAAATGCACCTATTTAACCTCCCCTAGGCTTACAATTCAAGAATAACCACCTAGGTTCCAAAACAATGATATAATCGAATCTCTGTCCATAAGAGACATCAGGGTCACACACATAGGTCCTAAACCAACCATCATAAAAAGTATGCATAAAAAAACATAAGTGCATCCATAAACATACAATCTCTAAGAATAGTCCCATATAAAACATAAAACAAAACTATGTCGTAAAAGAAACCACTCCCCTAAGCCTCTGGTATACAATTCCCCATAGAATTAATTGCCATAAAAATAGTTAAAACATTTGCATGCATAATCGAAATAATAAATTTAAAACAACAATAACACTTTTATTAACAAAAAATAATTCAAAACCATACCATTAACAATCTAATTAGACTAACATAAAATTAAATTTAAAAATTTAAAAAACTAATTTAGAAATTAAACTAAATTAAACATTTGAATAGTCTATTTAGAATTAAATTAAATTAAAAATTAAACCATTAACATAAAAATAAACTAATTTGAAATAAACATTATATTAAATACCATATATTATAATCTAAAAATTTAAATTAAATAAATAAATTTTATTCATTTATTTATATCTTTTTTTATTTTATTTTTTAAAAAAACATACCTCATATATAAAAAAAGGGGGGGCGACTGGCCCACCCCCTGCTGCCCTACAGAAGCCCTGTTGTCACGGTAGCAGTGACTGCCCTACGACAACACTACTACATGGCAGTAGTGACTGTCGTAGGCAGTCCATTGCTACACGATAGCAGTCACAACTACTATCGTCAGCAATGTGAGTTGTTACGACAGTTATTGTTGTCGGGGGGTTAGGGGATGGGGTCCCCACCCCCCATTAAATTATATTTAATTTTTTAAAAAAAATTGTTTTCTTTTAAAAATAAAAACTAAATTTTATTTTTAAGAAAACAATAGCAATTGCATTGCAAAAATACAGCAAATCTATTTTAATCTTATATATATATATATATATATATATATATATATATAACAACCAAATGATAGATTTAATCATTAAATTTTCATACAAAATATACAAAGCTAAATACATCTTTATAATGAAATTGATTTTCTTAAATGGAATTAGGGTTTGAACAAAACTAGCTTTGAATAATTGATTCCACATGCAATATCAAATTTAATCCTTTTCAACATATCGAAGACAAGGTAGCAATTTCCTACAATTTAAGCTAGGGTTTTCAAACACTCAAAGAGAAATACCAGAACAATCAAACATCAATTCCATCTTATTTTCACAATAACAACCCAACATAAAATAGAGGCAAATTTTTGAATCAATCACAAAGCAATCCTAGAAAACCCTACCTCAACCTATGCCTAAAATTTGATGCCAAGAAAACCAAAGAAAACCTTCAAAATCCAAGCCTTCGAACAATCACCAAACAATGTCCACCAAAACAAGCTTTCCAAAAAAAATCCTTCAATTCTTCCTGAGCTCCTCCAAAACCTGTTAGCGTAATCCCAAAATAATACCCAAAATCCCCACATAAAGAAAACTTATCCTTCCTAGGGTTTCCAGAACATGCAAACACAAAAGAACTCAACTCTCTCTCTCTCTCTCTCTCTCTCAAGTTGCATGATAAAATAACTCAATAAATAAAGCACTTATAAAATTACAACTCAAACTCAACTTTAAACTTTTATTCTAATTTCAATTTCACTTAACTCAAAAGTGCAACTTAAATTTCATATAACTACTTAAGTAAACAATAAATACTTTAGCACAAATAAACTACGCAAACTAATAAATCAAATATTAAATAAATCGACTATACCCTTTGATTCATAATATGATTTAATAATCAATTAAACCCTTTAATCCAAATTTAAATCTTTTAATTTAATCATTTAATTAACAAAGGTATTTAATTACCTTCAATTAATTAATTATGCTCTATAACTAAAATTACCACATTCATGAAACACTAGTAAATTTTAGCTTATTTTTCGACGAGGTTTAGTCAATTTTTAGATGCCAATTGGTCGACCAAATGACCATAACGGTTGTCAAAGTCTTTTCATCGATGATACGACACATAAAATCGACGTCAAAATTGTGATGTCTAGAGTGGTTGAATTATCGACGGCCACGCTATTGAAATAATCACTTCAACCTGGAAGAATTATCAGCTATACCATTTATCTCAGTGGCCAATGTTGGTCGGAAGAGTCATCGACTGTATACCATTCTTTTTGAAATAACAATCAAGTGTCATCAAAATTGCAACAAGAAATCGTCGAAATAATCATTGATTATATAGCACTCTCATCGATATGTCTATTTTTTTTCCGTCGAAAAAGTGACAAAATTTTTTATTTTTTTAATATATATATATATATATATATATATATATATATATATATATATATATATATATATAATCAAATTAAGCACAACAATATTATGTCGTTGTTGTTTACAAACAATCACTTTTCTACTCATGAAGACACAGTCTGGTGTTTATATTACTAGCAATTGCACCCCAATAAGGTGCAATGGTTACGTCGATAGGAAGATATACCTACATAATATATTAAGGGCAGGGAGGTTTCTTTTTAATAAAACCACATTTTCTATCTTATTTCACACAAACATGTTCTTTCTCGAGGTCATTAACCTTTCAATAAAACTTTCCACTTCTAAAGATTTTCCTGAGTCTAAACAAAAGAAAGAATAAGCCTCACAATATTTCAATGACATTCATAGGAGATGACTAAGCAATCTACAACTATGCCTTTATTTTCAACAACATTACTCACTCTCAATCACCAATTTAGTTAGTGATGATTTCTGCTCCAAAACAAAATTCAAACTAATTTTAAATTAGTGGCAAAAACCTCCAACCCTTCAATAACGAAATAGAAGTGATTGTCCACTAACTCTTTAACATGCTTAAAGGTAGATTAAGATTGCAATTATAATCCAAATTCAAATTAATTTGGGCAAGTTTTGATCTTAGGGAAAGTTTACTTGATAAATCTTCTTCAAAAGGCCATAATTACCCTCTCCATCATAGAGCACCTTGAGGCCATACTTATGCGAGGCATTTTGTCAAATGTTTGTGTGTTCCTTGTTTATATTTCAATATTTTGCAAATATGGCTTTGAGGACACTATAAGCATATAACATACCATGAAACCACAATTCATTAAAATATTGGTGCTTTATGCTAGTAGATTCTTGAGCCGGGGACAAGTTTATTTTGTAGCCACATATAGATTTCCCCAAAAACAATTATTGAAGATATGGAAATGGAATTAACATTGTGGTTTCAAGGCTACTGATTAGGAACAAATGGGCAGGGTTTCAACAAAAATAATACTTAAAGATTATATCTAAAACCAATCTCCCAATTTATTAGCCAGGCTATTTGCCTTCTTGTTTGTGGGGTTGATGTGGGCGATGAGAAAGAGGGGGATGTTGTGAGTAGTGAATGGGTTGTGGGAGAGTTTGGGCATAGAAAGATGAAACAAATCCTACTCAAAGATGGATCTTATTCCACCCACATTCACATCCTCTGGAATTTTGAAAGGCTTTCTCGGACTGCCACTCTCCACCACCTGCCATTTCCACCTTAGCATTCCCATTTCTTGGGAATACTTCTCGCTGTGTATGACAAGGTAGAGCTCCTTGTCCATTTCCAGTTGTACATATTCTTTCCTCAATCCTACACAATACATATTTAGGAGTGATGAAAATGAGAATGAGCTATTTTGTATGTTGTAAATGATGTGACAATTGTCTGAAACCATTACAACATATTTTCTTTCAAAAAACTTCTAGGTCTTATATATGACAAAAACCAAGTATCCTCACATCTGCACTTTCTAGTAATCATAGTCAGATCCATCAAATGAAGGTAATGAAAGTTTGTGTGCCATCATGACCTCCTTAAGAAGTTAATCTCTTCTCCATGGATCCAAACCTCTAATACCAATTGTTGAATGTGCAAGAATCTAACTGAGAGTGGGGGTGAATCAGTTGTCCATAAATTATAACCTTAAAAACCCTTAATTAGTTCCACCAAACTTACTTTGAAATTACAACCTTTTAAAGATAGGAACACAAAAATAATAGAAAACATATGTACACACTAAATAGTGCACTTCTCTAAGTCATTACTTCCAAGGGAATCCATGAATGGGAAACCTTGAGAAAGTGACCTAGAGCTCCCTAGGCATGGAGTCACAAGGATGTTGATGGTGCTCTCAACTAGAGCTATTGAAGCATGCAACCTTGCTAGTAAACCACACAATGGGAGATTCAATGAGACAAGGGAAAGAATGCCAATATCCTCAAGAATCAATGAAAATGCAATGCAATGCAAGCTATGCTAAGAATGAAGATGCAAGCTAAGCTATGGAAATGAAAGTATTACAAACCCTTGCTAATTAAGCTATGTGAGCTAATCTAGAGCATAAAAGAAACTAAGCTAGATGTCATGAAAGCTATGATGCAAGAAAGAAACTAGAATGCAGGAAATGATCTCCAAAAGCTCCAAAGTCTCCAAGAAATCTTGCAGCATAAGATTAGCATAAAAAGTTGGGGATCTAAGAATGAGAAAAGAGCTCTCCTTTTAAAAGAATTGAAAAGGAATGGACCATGGAGATTAAGAGGCAAAAGATTTAATCAAGGGTGGAGCTTGAAAGAGGAGCAATCCATGTGCACAAATATCCTCCAATGAGAAAATAAAAGTTGACTTTTGTGTCCATATGAGACAAAAAGTGTTTTTTCTTTTTTTTATAATATAAGAATAATGCTTTATTTGTGCAACTTAGGATAAGAGGAAAAGTGGGGGCTTTTATTTAATAAAAGGGGAGGAAATTCCTTTTAAATAAATAAAGACTTTAGGATAAAATGGTTAGCCCATATAAAATAATCAAATAAATGATAGAATTAGGATTTGATCAAGGAAATTGATATTTGAAAAATGCTGATTTTTGAAAATACTGATTCGGGGATTTGATAAATTGCAAGAATGGGGGCCCAAAGTCTAGGAAACCATTTTAGGGTGCATAAATTTTCCCCTCTTTGACTAATGTGAGATCAATTTGGGATCACATGTGGTCAAAGAATGGAATTGAAATGTGAGATCGATTTGGGATCACAAAACAACCCAGATGTGTGTTCGACGGATGGGAACACATCAGGACAAGCATAAGAAAAAGCTAACAAAGATAAGCTGAAAGACAAGACCAACACCTATATTGCTAGGTGATAATCAAGTCTCAAATAAGAGATAAGAATCTCAAGCAAGGCCGATTGATAAAGCTGAATCAAGGATTGAAGCTGATAGGTGCTGCCACCTCAGAATTGAAATTGAAATCAGGTAGAGGAGAAACTATAAATTGATAAACTTGATCAAGTCACTAGAAATCACAATCGAAGGTGAAAGATTATAGGATAACCATCAAGTAGTGAATATGTGCCCCAGTTTGACTAGGTTTGACTAGGAAAGATATAGGATAAAAATGAAGTCAAACCTCAAAGAGATGAAGCGAATGAAAGTGAATGAAAGACTAGGAGTTTGAAAGAGATGGGGGTGAAGAAATGAAGATGCCCCTCAAATGGTTAGCCAACTACGCAGAAGAGGGTGAAAGGTTTGAAAAGTGATATTTACAATCAAGATGAACTCAGATTTCAATTTTGATCCTGAAAATGGATCCAAGACGTCAAAATTAGCTAGGGGTACGATTTTTGCACAATTCTGAGATGTTTTGAAAATTGGTCAAAAAAGTCAAAATGCTTTAAAAGGGGGTAAAAAGGTCATTTTAAAAATCATTTGTCTTTAAGTGATTTGAGAATTTTGAGAGATTAGAGAGAGAAAATGGCCCAGCAAGCAGCGATTCCAGTCCACAGGCATCGATTCAAGTGTGCCTGGTTGCATAACCGGCCTCCGCATTATGGTACCCCAGTATGTTTTCAGAAAAACTCACTTTGTAGGTCATTAATGAGCATTTATTTCAATTTAAAACACATTTTTAATGTTTTTAAAAATTTTCAAATTTTTCTTGTGCAAAATATCGTACGATATTTATTAAGTATCGCACTCTTTGATAGTTTTTGTCGTGTGATACTTCATGGGTCGACATAGTATCGCACTGATATTGAATCCAGTATCGCACAATATCAGATGAAATATCATGTGAGCTTATGTGAACTATCACACTCAAAGATACTATCACACTGTTACAGGAGAAAATATCACATGATATTTTCTCAGAAAATAGTATCACACAGTGTAGAAAAATAACATGTTTTAATGTTTTTGAGCACTATGACATGGATCCAAACAATGTTTGCTTTTTAAGATGTTTTGTACTAATTTTATACATCCATCATGATATGTTCTGACATCTGGTTTGGGGTTATGGCTTGTAGGAGAGCTTTCCAGCACTGCTCATTAGAGCACCGAGAGTGACCGGGTTACGATGTGTCTGAGATCTTGATGATCCTAGATGGGCAAGATTTGGGAGAGATGAGTTTTGGTTATTTTCTGTAGATGCCCCACATTTGGGATGATCACAGATTACTGATAGCATTGGCTGAGAGGTGGCACAGTGAACATAACATCTTTCACTTGCCAACTGGAGAGGCTACTATTAGCCTGGAGGAAGTCTATCGGATCCTTCGAGTTTCGAGCCACGGAGATCCTATGAGTATAATCATGTTTATAGATAGTCACAAATGTAAAGTTTCCATATGATAGAAACTGACATGATTGTTTGTTGGCACAGGTGTACTACAATCAAGATCCGACTAAGGGATGATAGATCATGCAGGACATGTTCCAAGACATCACCTTCATCGATAGACATCTAAGCTAGGATAGGATGATGGAGGAGTATGGCAAGGACTTACCGATGCCATGTATACTATGTTCCATAGTGGCATAGGCTCTCATCAATAATAGGAGCCAGAGAGAGTTCCCATTGGGCTAGGGTCAGTTGGTAGCAGATCTTATAGCACACCCATGGTGGATGGCATGGGGCCCAGCCATCCTTGTGGATATGTACCACAAGCTCCATGAGATCATATACCAGGAGAGTAGGACTTGGGCATGCAAGGCTGTCCTATCATAGATTTGGGCATGGGAGCACATCATTATTACACGCCCACATGTGCAGCCGAGGGAGTGGAGACACCCCTATATATATAGATATACATGTTTCATCAATCAACCACATAGCAAGGATGTGACTTACTACCACAGGTTACTGGATGAGCTCACCTCATTTTAGTGGAGACCATACAGGGCATGTGAGTAGTGGGGTGATCAGGAGTGGAAGTTGGGTTATATGCTATGCAGCCAACCACTGGTAGGTTAGCACTTTGATATAGTAGAGCATTTTTTGATCACCCGGGTCTGGAGATAGTTCAGGTGACAGTAGAGGGTGCCCATCGAGACCACCACTTATGATTAGGTTGGAGATGAGGAGGGACAGGGATGGCTACGGATGCTGGACTACTAGCAAGCAGTACAAGACATAGCAACTATCTACAAGGAGCCATGGGACTATCTCCCAGACATGGCAGATGCAGGGGCAGATGTGTCATATAGGGTAGAGCACAGGAGATAGCCCTTCCCTAGGTTTACTATACCTGATGCACAGTCAAATGCATAGGGAGATGATGGAGATGGAGATGGAGATGGAGGGGATGGAGGAGGTGGAGAGAGAGGAGAGAGAGGATAGAGCTCTAGATTAGGTGGCCAAAAATGGTCACGGAGATAGGGTTTTGTAGATGAGGGGGATGACACAGTGAGACCATCTCGCTGATGGGTGGATGTTGGGAAGGATCAACTTGCAGGGGGAGAGGATCTCAGAGTGAGGATCTAGGTTCTAGAGATGGAGATGCAAAAAGTATGGATCACTATAGCCATGAGGGACCAGTACTTGACTGATCTGAGAGCCGAGATAGAGTGGCAGGAGAGGGTGGCACAGGTTGATGCAGCATAGATTTGGTAAGAGGCAGCATGAGCTGCATATTATCATGGACTCTACATAAAAGTTGTACTTGAGGGATAGAGAGTGCCACTCTACTCTCAGAGGGTAGGCATGTCAAACATGGTATTGGATAGGGTAGCAGCACCACCTCCACCACCACCTCCTTGGGATGGGGAGAGTCAGTCTTAGGGCTAGGATAGATAGATGTATAGAGACATACCCTGGGACATTATCTAGATTTTGGATCCCACATTGTATTTGTATCATGACATTTATCATATATATGTGAGATTTACTGGATGTTTGATATATCTTATGTACTTGTCCCACTTGTGATGGATGTTTCAGTGTTTATATTGTCTTGTCATATTGCTCAAAATGTATGTTATATATTCTCATGTATAATCTCTCTCATAGATGTATGTTTAGTTCTCATGTTTATGATATAGACTCATGTTTCTAAAAATGATCTTTTTGGGATATAGATATGATGATAAGATTAACCCCTTGTGATGACAGGAAAAGCATGCGATGTGAAAGACAAGGAGTGAAAGACATGATCGAGAAAAGGAAAGGTGAGTGTAGTTGATCGATAAGTCTATGAAAGATGAAAAGGAGAGCTCTCTCCATATGAAAAATGCAAAACTAATCTAACATGAACCTAAAAATGCAAGCTACTATGAAAAGTGGTTTACTTGCAAGGTCACAAAGCTTTTAGACTCTAATATTCATCATCGAGCATTATTGGTAGCATCGCAAGATCATACAATGCACACTAGTATGACTATGTGAATCTAAATATGATCTATAATAGATAGATATGTGGGAATCCCACCTAAGCATCAAAGACATATAGGTCAAGATGACTAGTGCAATGAGATTTCCTAAGTTTAATATGGAAATATTATACTCGCATCGAGACACAAGTAAAGTCAAGATGGCTATAAGTATGCACTGGCAAAAATAGTCAAGGATAATACCTTGTAGACCCTAATGTCAAGTGGAACAAGCATAAATGCTAATGACAGTTAGGACCAACAAAATACACCCCTAAACAGAGAAAGAAATAAAACATTTCCTCATGCCCCCAGTCTTCTAGCTCGGCATCATCGGAAACTATTAGGGAGAGAACACTCATCAAAGAAATCATCATAGATAGCACACAAAGAAATAAAGCCAAACAAGTCTCGGTGAGTCAAGTTTTTTAGTGTGTGTGTGTAGGTCATAGAGTCAAATTTTGAGTATCACATTTGGCAGTGAGAAAATATCATATCATGCTAGACTGCAGGTAGGATATCTGATAAGTGTTGAGAAACACTTGATGCTAGGGTAGTGTTGAAAAAAACTATTTGGGGTGGTGTTAAAAAACATTGTTTGCAAGATGTCCTAAAGACCAACGCATCCTAGAGACTAAAGCTAACATAGTTATGCCCCCTAGACAAAGACAAAGACCAATTCCAAACCAAGGCAACAAGGTCAAGGCACGATGGAGAAAGGCTAAGTGTCAAGGATGCATGCTAAGAAACAAGGGTGCAAAGGCCTCAAGTAGCACCTGTTTTTAGGTTTTCACCACTTGGAGATTTTTTTTATTTTTCAATTTTTTTGTATTTTTGCTACCAAGGCACCTGTTTCCAGGTTTTCACCAAGGCACTTTTTCTTTTTCTTTTGAATTTTTGCATTTTTTAATTTTTTTGTATTTTTTCAGGACTTTATATGCTTTTTAGGATTTTTTCAGCATCATATATGATTTTTTTTGTAATTTTTTTAGGATCAATAATTATGTACAAGGGATGCCCCCAAACAGAATAGGCATCATGGATAGAACTTCTTTAGGTGCAAGACATTGATAGGATCAGGGAGTTGTCCCTCTAGATCAGATAGTAAATAAGCACCTGTCCCAAAAGTAGCAATAATGATGTATGGTCCAAGTTAATTAGGTTCAAATTTGCCCTTTTTCTCTCTATGTTGTTGGTTCTTAGGGTTTTCTCGTAGGACAAGATCCCCCACTTGAAATTTTCTAGGGTGATCCTTCTTGTTGAATACTTTGGACATACAATTTTGGTAAACTCTCATGTGATCAAAGGATGCTTTACATTTTTCATCTAGAAGTTCTAGTTCTTGTAGCCTCATGGCATGGTAGTCTTCATCTATCACTAGACCTTTAAGGGAAACTCTAAGTGAAGGAATCTCCACCTCTAAAAGTAACACTTCTTCAACACCTTAAGTGAGGGAAAAAGGAGTAGCCCCTCTTAGAGTATGAATACTTGTTCTATAGGCCCACAAGGCTAGATTTATCTCTAGATGCCAATCTCTACCATTCTTGTGAACTGCTCTATGGAGAATTTTGAGAATGGTCTTATTCAAAGCCTCTACTTGTCCATTTCCTTGCGGGAAGTAAATAGAGTACTAATGCTATTTTATCTTGAATTTCTTGTAGAGATGTTTAAGGTCTTTGTTTTTAAACTAACCTCCATTATCAGTTATTATTTTAGAAAGCACTCCATACCGATAGATGATATGGTTCAAAATAAATAGAGAAACTATCTTGCCTGAGGCAACAGAAAGTGGGATAGCTTCTACCCATTTGGTAAAGTAATCAATAGTAGTGATAATGAATTTGTGTCCACCTGATGAGGTGGGATGAATCTTCCCAACAAGGTCAAAGGCCCAGTGCTGAAATGGCCAATGAGAGATAGAAGGAATAAGCTCCCTTCCTAGAGCATGTATCAGGTTATCATCTTTCTAACACTTTTCGCATGATTTAGCAAAAGCTATTTCATCTTTCTGCATGGTAGGTCAATAGTACCCCACCCTAAGAAACCTTTGGGCCATGGCAAGACCATTAGAATGTCCTCCACAAATGCCCTCATGAATGTTAGCTAACGCTTGGTTGGACTCATCCTTTTCCAAACACCTAAGAAGTGTCCCATCTAAACCCCTCCTATACAGATCACCAGAGATAAGGGTGTGGCAAGAGGCATTTTAGGTTAGGTTTCTTCATTCAGAATGATTGAAGGTTTCAGGGATAGTACCATCACAGAGGTATGAGTAAATGGCACCATAGTGGGATGACTCATGGCCAATAAGGGTACAAACAACTTGGCTTTCTTGGGAGTCATAGATAGGGTAACGTAGCTCGTCCACCAGGAATTCAAATCTGGACTCATGTTGTTCTAGCTAAAGAAGTGAAGCCAATGTAGCCATAGCATCAGCTACCTTATTCTCTGCTCTAGGGATTTGTTGAAATGTAACAAAGGTGAAATATCGTCGCAATGAATCAACCATTTTCTTGTAGGGTACCATTTTTTCATCTTTGGTTTGGTATTCTTCATTAACTTGGTTGACTATTAATTGTGAATCCCCATAAATATGAACCTCTGTGATTCTCCACTCTATTGCCATTTTTAATCCATTTGTCAAGGCCTCATACTTAGCAATGTTATTTGTACATGGGAATAATAGTTTGTAGGACTTAGGAATTGTGTACCCATGAGGAGAAACAAACAACACTCCAGCACCTGAACCATTTTGCATGAAAGAGCCATCAAAGAACATCTTTCATGTTCTTGTAGTCATGTACATTATGTGCTCATCTGGAAATTCAACTTGAATTGGTGCTTTATCTCGAATTGGAAAATTAGCCAATTGGTCTACAATGGCCTATCCTTTGATAGCCTTATGCTCAACATACTCTATGTCAAATTCTAATAAGATCATCATCCACTTAGCAAGTCTACCTATGAGAGCAGCCTTACCAAGTAAATATTTGAGAGGATCAATTTTTGCAATGAGGTGTATTGTATGCACAAGCATGTAATGTCGCAACTTTTGGGAAGCAAACACAACTGCAAGGCAAGATTTTTCAATACTAGTGTAGTTGACCTCATATGACACAAGAGTACAGCTGATGTAATATATAGCTCTTTCTTTTCCATTATCATCAAGTTGAGCCAATAATGCCCCCAGGGAAGATTTCGTTGTTGACACATACAATATGAGTGGTTTTCCTAGGATAGGAGGCATTAAAATTGGAGGATTGGCCAAGTATTACTTGATTTGGTCCATGCTTTGCTGACAATCTTCATTCCATACACATTTAACCCCTTTGTGTAAAGTCTTATTAAAGGGTTGAGCTCTATCAGCCAGTTGTGAAATAAACCTCCTTTTAGATTGAAGGCATCCTTGAAGACTCCTCATTTGGCTGATATTTTTGGGAGGTAGCATATCCAATATTTCTTGAACTTTCTCTCAGTCCATCTCTATGCCTTTAGCTGAAATGATAAATCCTAGGAGTTTTCCAGAGGTGACTCCAAATGCACACTTTTTGGGATTTAATCTTAATTGAAACTCTTCCATACGATCTAGAATGACTTCCAAATCACCTAGGTTTGTATCCCTTTTTTTAGATTTTGCCAAGGTGTCATCCACATAATCTTCCATATTCTTATGCATCATGTCATGGAAGATAATTATCATAGCTCTTTGGTAAGTAGCTCCTGCATTTTTTAATCCAAATGGCATGACATTCTGGCAATAGGTTCCCCATGCCCAAGTGAATGTAGTCTTTTCCTGGTCTTCAAGAGCTATTTTGATTTGATTATACCCAAAAAAACCATCCATCAAAGAATAGATCTCATAACCCATGGTCATGTCCACTATCATGTCTATGTTTGGAAGTGGAAAATCATCCTTTGGGCATGCTTTATTTAAGATCTCTTAAATCTGTGCAGATGTGAATGGACTTGTCATGTTTTGAAATGGGTACAATATTGGATATCCATTCGGCATAATCAATGGATCTTATAAATCTTGCACTAAGGAGTTTTTCTAGTTTAGCTTTGATGAGAAGAGCTATGTGAGGGTGCATTTTCCTCAACTTTTGTTTTACTAGTTTGATGCTTGGAGCTATGGACAAGTGATGCATAATGAGATTAGTGTCCAGCCCTGGTATGTCTGAGTAAGTCCAATCAAAATTAATCTTCTTGATCTGTAGGAACTTGGTATATGCTTCTTTTTCTTGTATTGATAGAAACTAAGCTAAATGCACTATTTGTGGAGCCTCTTCTATATTCAAATTAACTGGCTGTGTAGGCTCAAAAAGCACTAAAGATCTATCTTCAAAGTAACTTGGGAGATGATCAAGTACCTCATCCTTAGGTGCCTCAGAGAGGTTTTCACCCTTGGATACATCCTTTATTTTTACTTTTTTAGGTTCTAACACCGCCACACAGTGGTTTTCACCATTAGAACTCTTATTCTTTTTTTCTTTTCTTTTCATTTTGCGACTAAGGTACTTGATATCTGGTTCTATCATGCTTGTAGTTGGTTTGTTGGTGGAAGAGACTACTAGTTCAAGGGCATTTAGGTAACATGCTATCTCATAGTCATTTTGGAAAGTTAGGAGCTAAGGCTCTTGATAGCGCTGAGACCAATCAATTGGGTGAGGATTGGCAAGGGGTAAGTCAATGACTGGTTCAATATTGTGTATGCAAATGGTATCATCTATGGTGATTGCAATGTTAGGGTCTGTCAAGTATCCCTCTAAGGTGCCCAAATCAAGACTTATCCTACCAAGCAAAGCATCATCCACTAAAGAGACTCATGGATTCCAATCCTCTAATCCTACACTAGACTCATTAGCTACCTTGGCTTGGGAACCATATGTATGGACAACATCAATGTCCATGTCAGCTATAGAAAAATCAGAGAGAGATTCCCATTCATACTCATGTGAGTCCGTATCTGAATCCTGGCTGGGATGTTTACACCAAGCATATTTTCTAGGCCTTAAGGTAGAGGCTTTGACGTCACCAAGGGTAACACCTTCTCGAATGTCATTTGTGTATTATTTTCTTGAATAGGATCCTCAACATGATCTTTAATAGTGGATACTTTTGGTTCTAAGTTTGAAACTATTGGATTGGTAACTGGAGTATCTAAATCTCCCCAAAGGAGATTGGTGGAAGGGACCCAATCTTCACACCTATCTTGTTGATTTTGTAAATTAGGTATGTAGCTTGATTCATCATCACTATCCATCACAGCAAGGATAGGAGTAGTTGTCATGTTCTGACTTTCAAAACCTAGGCCAATCATTGTCTTAGATCTACGGCCAAAAAGAGCATGATCAAGTGGTTTAGCTCTGGCATCTAATTTGTGACTGAGAGGGCCATGACTTGGATAGCCCATACTATTGACAAGAGTGTACCCTCTTCCATAGACATTAGGAGAGGGAGAGAAGTTCTCATTATGCATGTATTTGTCTTCTCTATAGATCTAGTCCTTGACAACTACCTCTTCTTTTTCATCCTGGATGGGCACTGAGGACTCTACAAATGTACCAAACAGAGTCATTACTGAAGATGAAGGATGCATCTCTTGTGAAGGTTTACCATAGGACCTAGGTGAGACTGGTAGTTTTGTAAAGGAGTCAATTTGATAGCCCCCCATACCAAGGTCTATGGCTTTAAACTTATTCTGGCATTGTGCTAAAGTGGCATCAAAATCCTCTACTTCCCTATTGAGAGGAACATGAGTCCCTACTGAAATTGCATTAACAGATAATGTGCTATCCCTAGGTATACAAACTTCTACTCCATTATAGGGGAACTTAACACATTGGTGGTAGGTGGACGACACTACTTTCATGTAATGGATCCACAGTCTACCAAGTAGGATATTATATGCTAAAGGACCAACATCAACAATTTGGAACAAAATGTCCTTTTCAATAGGGCCAATCCTGATAGGAAGGATGACCAAGCCTTTGGAGCTTCTCTCTACCTCATCATAGGCTTTAATGGTAATTTTCTTTCGGGTATCAATAACTTGATCAAAATAACCCAATATTTTCAACAAACTTAAGGAACAAATGTTGAGCCCAGCACCCCCATCAATCAACACATGCCTGACATGGGTCTTATGGATCATGACTTCGATATGAAGGGAAAGATTATGCAGATGGCTCAAGGCTTTGTCATCTTCTTCTAAAAATGTGAGGTAATGAGGGCTGGCAAGGTGGTTAACCATGTTTTGGAATTGGTCAACATCTATGTTGTTAGGAACATTGGCTGCATGAAAAGCATCCTCAAGGATATGCTTATGTCTTGGAGACAATTCCAAGAGTTCAAAAATTAAGATTTGAGTTGGTGTTCTTTGTAACTGGTCAACAAGATTATAGCTCATTTTAGGGTTGACTTCTGACTTGGTGGTGACATTCTTGGATGTCACTTGCTTGGGTTTGCTAGACTAGTTGGAACTAGGACCTCTAATAACCACAGGACCTTGACTTTGGCTTTTGGTGATAGCGTTAAGAGCTTGGGATGACCTTTGAGAGTGAGGACCCCTAAACACCACCAAAAGTTCTTCATCAAATATAGGAGAAGAGCCCACATCATGACCATAGGATTCATTGTCTCTCATCATGTTGACATTTTCCTTGACAACCTCAATCATATTGATCACATTTTTTGCACCTGTGTAGTTATAGTTGATTTCGGGCTTGCCATTCTTGGGTTTAGAGGTTTCCCCCTTTTCATATTTTGGAAAAGGCTCTTTGAATGCCTTGTGGTCTGCATTGGTATTCAACCCATCAATCTAAAGTTTTCCACTTTCAATAAGATCTTGGATAAGGTGTTTAAGTTTCTAGCAATGTTCAATGTCATGGCCAATGCCATTGTGGAATTTGCAGAAAGCTTTTTCATTCCACCAATGTGGCTTAACATCAGGTATGTAGAAATTTGCTAGATCTTGTGGTTATGCAAGGTTATTGGCAATAAGTGTCTTGAAAACATCCTCATAGGAGTCACCCAGTCTAGAAAATTGTTGCCTCTCCTTCTTAGGCTTTTCTTGATACTTTGGTTTATGCTCTTATTGGTTGGAGGATGTGTTGAGCTTCATAGCTTGGACTGCATTAGACAAATGGATGACTCCTTGATCCTTGGGTTGGGAAGATTCCACAACTCCATCGTTGACTACTTGTTTATTCTTGTTCCAGTGTGAGTGTTTGCCTTTGTCCTTATTAGCATTGTTAGTATTCTGACCATTGTTGTTATTGCTATGTTTGGTCAAAATGCCTTGCTCTTTCAAGAAATCCTCAATTCGACATGCAGTCTCAACCATAGTATCAAAGGAATCAAAGACTATCTTCTTAACCTCATAACACATTTCAGGCACTAAATTAGTAACAATGATATCAATCCTTTCATGCTCAGGAATAGTCCTAGAATAGCGGGAGCACAATCATCTCCACCTTTTCAAGAAGGTAAGAAAGGATTCCCCTTGGTTCTATTTCAAATTGCACAAGTCCAACATAGTGACTGATCTTGACAAGTTGTATGCAAAATGTTGAACAAATTGATGGACAAGTTCTTTGAAAGTTTTGATGGGAGGGGTTATGTTAGTAAACCACTCCATGGCTTGGCCCTTGAGGCTCCTTGGAAATAATCTCATAAGATAAGAGTCATCTTGGTGAAATTCAAAATTCATGATGTAGAACTAACGCACATGATCATGTGGGTCACCATTGCCCTCATACTTGTCATATTGGGGAGGTCGAATTTTCTAGGAAAGTCCTTCATATTCACACTTTTGTCAAAAGAATTGGGACAAATAGAATCAAGTGAAAAGGAACTTTTAGGTGCCAACACCTTTTCCATCATGCATTTGATTTGTTTGATCTCCTCCTCTTGAGAGGGTCCTTGTTTCTTGATTCATCTATCCACATCAAAGTTGTAAGGGACTCTAGCACCCTTGTTAATTAAGCTCTCTAGGAACCTATCCTTGTTTTGATCAAGATATTTCTCCACATATTGTTGGAATAGTGGTTCTTGTTGTATTCTCATAAAATCTTGATCATCAAAACTTGCACTACTTCCTCCATGTTGAGATCCATGATGAGACCATTGGGAGGGTTGTCTCAAGTTCCTAGGAGGTGTTTATCTCCTATGTTGTGAAATCCTCCTTCCTCTAGGACTAGGAGATCTTGAAGGGGTCCTTGACCACCTTCTGCTTCTTGGGGTTCTTGAGGGAGTAGATGGTGGAGAGTTGTTTCCACTGTTGGTACCCCTATTGTTGAATTGATCATTGAGTTGTTGGGCTAAAATCCTATCTTGTTCCTCTTGAAATGCTTTTCTTCTCAACTCTAACAAGGCTTGTTGCTCTTCCTCTAAGTGTCTAAACATTTCTTCTTTAGCGGCTTGTTCATCCAAAAAAGCTTTCTTTTCACGCTCAATTCTTTTAAGCCTTTCATTTGCATATCTTCAGGTTGTTTTGAGCAGACATTTGGACCTTGAATGTTTGAACAAGTCGTTAGTGAATGCAGCATTCACATGAGCATCACCAGATTTATTGTTTTGGTCTTCATGTTGTGACTATGCATCTTGGTGAGCTTTCCCATAATGTCTTTCAGCTCTTTGATGGGTGTCTAAATATCTTGAGTTAATAGGGGGTGATTCAAGTTGATTGTCATCACCAAATAGCATGTTATCCTTATGTCTTTGGAAAATGTCATCAAGAGTTTGATCCATCGCTTCTCTTTGGTTTCTAGTCAAGGTGTAGCTCATGTCCATATTTGATTGAGAATATAGTAAAGAGGTACTCAACTCACTAGGATTTCTCTTTGGGTCAAACCAAGCCTCGGACTCACTCCTAGGTGATTGATCAAAGACGGGTTTCTTTCCCTTTTTCTTTTGATGAGTTTGGACCGAGGGTAATTGTTTGAAGACAACTTGAGGTCATTTTCCTTGACTAACTTGGTACCTTGTCATAACTGACATGAAAGAAAAGCACCCTTGGTGATGAGATGACCCTATGAAACATCAATACCAAACTAGGATAGTAAAAGTGTTCAATTGTCCAAAAAGAGATGGTAAGATAGAAAGCTACAAAAGGTGTAAACCAAAACTACCATAGAGGTGTATAATAAAAGGATAAGTATCCTAACACATATGGACCAGGAGGATAGATTTACCAAAATATATTTGAAATTGAAACTGAATTTTGATGGAAGTGAATTGGACAAAAGAGTACTGAAACTCTCCAAGTGTGTTACCAAAGAATCTAAAGGTGTACTTTTTCAACAAGGATAATTCCTAGCTTATCGATCTCAAGCAAGACTACTTTATAAAATTAGAAAACACTAATTCAAGGGGTCTAAAAATAGGAACCTAAGGTACAAACAGGTTTCTAGTAGTAGATTAAGTCACCTACTAAAATCTGGTCGACTAAGGAAAGACTGAAAATTGCATAAACCAGATAGACAATAGAAAGACTCTATGCGATAGTTTCGAGGCTAACAGTATGATAGTTTTTGACCAAGTGATATTTCATAGTAAACAGTGCGATAGTTTCTAGGCAGCCTGTGTGATACTTTCTAGGCAAGCAGTGCGATAGTCTTCTAGTGACGATCTATTACACGATAATTCTCAGTACAGTGTGTGATATAGTTTCAGGATCGTATGAATCTTGACTGGTGAGAGATAAAAATCTTAGTTTTAAGGGCAATTTGGTCAAAATTTTAGTTTGAAGGTTGGATTTTTTGATTTCAAGCATAGTGACAGCAGTAATCAGACAAGTTTTCAAATAGTAGGTGATCAAACATGTCATAAAACACTTGCACAAGGGAAAAAGAAACCTTTCCAAGATAAGAAATTGTGATATCAAAGCAATAAAATCCTATGAATGCTATCGTGATGTTTGATATTTGAGAACATTTACACAGGTAGATCACAGAATGTTTACTCGGGTAGATCACAGCGAGAACACTTCAAGCACTTACTAGCCTAAAAGGACAATGGCTCAATACTTAACAACTTGGCCCACACTTAATGCTCCATTGCCTCACACAAAGTGGTTACCCACAATAGATATTGGCTTTGTCATGGAAGTACCAATGACACAACCAAAGGAACACATATGGTGAGTAATCTTGGGGTGATCCGGGTTAGTCCACTAGGATCAATCCTTGAACCAAGAAGCTAAGCGGAAAAATAGGGTGGCTTCTATCTATGGTTCTTAGTAAGGGCTTCTGTTTGTAATACCCATCTTACTCCCCAAAGGGACTCCTTACTTTGCAGCAAGTAATGGACCTCGTAGCCACAAGAGTACCTTAAGCATTCTTGCTCAACATTTTCCTCATGGTCACAATCCCACAAGTACTCATGTCAAGAAAAGACAAGTACTATGTCTACCAAGGTTTTGTGTCCTTGATAGCCTTGAGTTTATAGTGGGTTGGAATAGCTAGCAAAAAGCTTGTCCCTACTTGGGTCGTTCCTCTTGATTACTCAAGAGCAGGCCCGCTAAAAAATTCTAAAAGCTAAACAAAGAGTGGATCAACCTTTGAGTGTCAAGATTTCTATTTCACCTCAAGGGTGAAGAGCATAATCTCCTAGCTCAAAAATTTCTCCCAAACACACCAAGAAAAGGTTCAATTACCCTCTTTCTTTCAAAATCTAAAGATGGGTCAAGATTTTCTGGTTCACCACAAGGGTGAAGAGCATACTTCTCCTACCACCCAAAGATTCCTACAACAAGATATTAAGTGCCTATGAAATGAAACAACTAGTATATGCCGCACTCAAAAAGAAAGCAATTAAACAAGCACTTGATTGGTTTTTATGCTTTGGGCAGCCCTGCAAAAACCATTAGTAGCCCTTGTGCATTTGGAGCTTTGACATGTATTCTTTTAAACAAATAATTTCAAGTAATAGGAGCACCTGCAAGCACAACTTGTTAGCCCTACAAGGGTTAGCACATCAAAACCAAATGAAATCTACAAGTAAACCCATGTTCTACCATAGCAAATCAGAAATCCGAATCAAATAGATCAAAGCTTGCAAAGAAATGACAAAAATTGGTCACTGTCAGGCCTGGGCAATATTTCTATTAGAGAAAGGATCGTATGATATTTCATTTTGTACTAGTGTGATACTTTATCTCTGTATGATAATTCCTGATACCTGCGTGCGACAGAGAATAGAACAACAGTGTGACACAATCTACCAAAGCATGTGATATTTTAACTGGTAAAATATCACATTGGTATATAAGAAATTATCATACAACACTGGAAAACTATCACATGATAATTTTGTCAGAAAAAAATAAAGAGCAAATATTGACGAAACAACAAGCAAATATTGACGAAAAAATGATGGAAATGCATAAAAGGAAGGACAAAACAAGAGTGTTCTACCCCACAATGGGTGCCAAAAATGTACACACTAAATAGTACACTTCTCTAAGTCATTACTTCCAAGGGAATCCATGAATGGGAAACCTTGAGAAAGTGACCTAGAGCTCCCTAGGCATGGAGTCACAAGGATGTTGATGGTGCTCTCAGCTAGAGCTATTGAAGCATGCAACCTTGCTAGTAAACCACACAATGGGAGATTCAATGAGACAAGGGAAAGAATGCCAATATCTTCAAGAATCAATGAAAATGCAATGCAATGCAAGCTATGCTAAGAATGAATATGCAAGCTAAGCTATGGAAATGAAAGTATTACGAACCCTTGCTAATTAAGCTATGTGAGCTAATCTAGAGCATAAAAGAAACTAAGCTAGATGTCATGAAAGCTATGATGCAAGAAAGAAACTAGAATGCAAGAAATGATCTCCAAAAGCTCCAAAGTCTCCAAGAAATCCTGCAGCATAAGATTAGCATAAAAAGTAGGGGATCTAAGAATGAGAAAAGAGCTCTCCTTTTAAAGGAATTGAAAAGGAATGGACCATGGAGATTAAGAGGCAAAATATTTAATCAAGGGTGGAGCTTGAAAGAGGAGCAATCCATGTGCATAAATATCCTCCAATGAGAAAATAAAAGTTGACTTTTGTGTCCATATGAGACAAAAAGTGTTTTTTCTTCTTTTTATAAAATAAGAATAATGCTTTATTTGTGCAACTTAGGATAAGAGGAAAAGTGGGGGCTTTTATTTAATAAAAGGGGAGGAAATTCCTTTTAAATAAATAAAGACTTTAGGATAAAATGGTTAGCCCATATAAAATAATCAAATAAATGATAGAATTAGGATTTGATCAAGGAAATTGATATTTGAAAAATGCTGATTTTTGAAAATACTGATTCGGGGATTTGATAAATTGCAAGAATGGGGGCCCAAAGTCTAGGTGACCATTTTAGGGTGCATACAACATAAACACAAGAATTACTAGATTTATGTGGAACAACTTGTAAAGGGAAAAACCATGGAAAAGATTTCTCTCAAATATATGCACATCGATTAAGGCGAGTTACAAGAAAGAATAACTACCAAAGGGATTATGAAGAATGATAAGAGAGAATAGATCCACCACTAATGTCCAACCCACTCATTTTTTTCAATACTAAAGAAACTAAGATAAAGATAAATCACTTTCTTGACATAGGACTTTTCATATATCCAAAGATCACAACGACACCAAAGGCTTAATAGCATAGTTTGATATGATATGATTTGAACTAGACTAAGAAATTAAGTCACAATAATATTGAGTCTAAACACAAATACTAATATAGCATATTCTTTTTCATTAAGATTGGATCCATAAAATAAAGATTTCTCCCTCTTAAATAAATCGATTCCCATTAAATAAGCTTTTCCATTGTAACGAAAAAATTCTCACCCTTGATACCATGTGCAAAAAATCCATAATGGATTAGTTTAAACTACTCGAGTGCACAATGTCCTTTCAATAACCAATAATTAAGTTGTATACCCAGTCAATATGCACATAATTGTTAAGAGGACATATTTGTGAAGGTTTTATAGACGTAGGTTACTGAATCATCATCTCTGCACTAGTACTCAATCTAGAAACCCTCATATGTATATAGCCTATCTATAAAATCTCCACATCTAGAAAATCTCCACAAAAATCCCTTCTGGCCTCCACTGCATATACGTCTTCTCAGAATCTAAAAACTTTGGCCCATCATTGATTCTCATCAATGTACCAATTTGGATAGTAAGTCTAATTTAATTTGTCCATGGACTGAGACCTTAAATTATTGAGCTTCTCTTTGTTTCGAGAAGAGTATAAAATTCTCTACTTAACATGGCCAACCAAGTGAAGCTGGAAGCTCATCTGGCCCCTCCTAGGAGCCTCTTATGACCCTTTACGACATTTTAAGACCTCTAAGATGTATTCTTCAGGATCGTAAAGGGTCATAAGGGGTCCTAGGACACAACAACTGAGAAACATAATTGTAGGCATCATGGTCACAATTTTTTGGAGACAACGTAATTGAGTGGTATACCCAGATGATGTATAGCAACTTATCTTCCTCCGGTTCCAAGTTGACACTGCAAGATCCGAAGACCATAGATAAGGAATAAATTTAGAGAGCGGAGGAGGGCCATAATGACAAAAATAATACAGCACAAACCTCAAGTTAAATGAGGCAATTGCAAACATTTTAATAGATTTTTATTATTAAATAATGAAATTTTCATATACTAGTGTTCTAAGCACCCTCATTACATGATTTATTATTATAAGCCCCCTCTGACTTATGCATCTAGAAAATGAAGCTACAACCTATTGGGATTGAGACAAGCCTTATAAACAACAACAGCTAAGAAGGATCACTTGCCAACATCTATTGAATACATCTGTTGGAGGACCTTGTATTCATGAGCAGATGTTCGCAAGCAATCGTTCTTAGCTACTATTGTTTTATAAGGTTTGTCTAAATCCCAATAGGTTGTAGTTTCATTTTCTAGATGCATAAGTCAGAGGGGGCTTACAATAATAAATCATGTAATGAGGGAGCTTAGAACACTAGTATATGCAAATTTCATTATTTAATAATAAAAATCTATTAAAATGTTTGCAATTGCCTCATTTAAATTGAGGTTTGTCCTATATTATTTTGGTCGTTATGGCCCTCCTTCACTCTCTAAATTTATTCCTTGTCTATGGTCTTTGGATCCAGTAGTGTCAACTTGGAATCAAAGGAGCAGAAGTTGCTCTACATCGTCTGGGTATACAACTCAATTATGTTGTCTCCAAAAAAATGTGACCATGATGCCTACATTTATGTTTCTCAGCTATTGTGATATCTACATTTATGTTTCTTAGTTGTCGTGTTTATGTGCTTTTTTTTTTATATGCAATTAGCTTCCCAAGAAAAATTCCATAAATGTACTATGTGTACCCCAATTCATGTGCCCTCTATGTGTACCCAAAGGATATATTTGAAACAACAAGGGTAAGGCTAACCTTACCCTTTTTGTTTCAAATATGTCATTTGGGTACGCACAGAGGGCACGGGAATTGGGGTACGCATAGTTCATTTATGAGAATTTTCTTGGGAAGCTAATTGCTCAGCTCTCATCTGATTCTTTTATTATCAAGCTAATTATCGAAGGATCCAAGCCCAGGCTAGAAAGATGTCTTCCCATTTTGTTTAATCCATATTCCTTGTTCTTGTCAAAATTCCTTGGTATGGTAGGCTTGCTCTCTACAGTACTCTTCTTCAATCTGTGTTCGATGATAAGCATCTTCTTCTTCTTCCTAAATATTGCAACCAGAGCTTCCTTTTCATCAGGATTCAACTCCACTTCCCCCATCTCATCATCCTCATCCACTCATCATGATTGATTGATCTCTCAAGAACCTTGTATTCAATAGATGTTGGCAAGCGATTGTTCTTAGCTGATGTTGTTTTATAAGGTTAGTTAGTAGTTACAAATCGTCACTGAACAACCATTTTCTCAACTCTAATTTTCTCAACGCAAAGGGACATTTATCATACCAAAGAAACTTGATTATTTTTATATGGAATACACCAAGGAGTACCATCAAAAATATTAACCATTTACAATAATGAAAAGTAAACCTAAATCAAATAGCTCATTTTTTTATCAGCATGTGTAGTCTCTGTGTATATGAAAAATGAAAGAAATATCAAGCTGAAATAAAATAGTGATCAAAATACTATTCCACATAGAGTGAATGAAATATACCATCAAAAGAAGGTGAAAAAATCCTGTCATGAAGCATAGACATAGGAAATCAAAAAGGGAAAAAAGACAAGAAATAAGAAAAAATCATTACGACTATAGAAAAATCATTTGTACTATAATCAAAAAAAGAAACACTCTTTGTCAACAATTTTAAAAATCATTAGGACTACAGAAAAATAATTAAGACTATACAAAATCAAATTTTAGAAATGGACAGTTCTGATGCTTTGCCATTACAATAATTGAGAAATCATCATTTGGTATTGTGTATTCCATTTAAGTATGTCAACAATGTTCAAAATCCTATCACCAAGCACAGACATAGGGAATCAAAAAGGGACAAAAGACAAGAAATAAGAAAAATCATTAGGACTAAAAAATCAAGTTCTAGAAATGGACCGTTCTAATATTGCTTTTCCATTACAACAATTGAGCATTCATCATTTGGTACTTCTTGGTGTATTCCATTTAAGTTTTTCAGCTGTCATGTTTATGTGCATGTTCTTTATGTGTTTGGATTCTCTCCCTCGTAAGGGATACACCGATAGGTAATTGATTTGAAAGCATAATGATTTGACAGTTAGAAGGTTGGTTAATAGATTCCAGTCAATTCTTTGTAGAGGGTAGTCTATTTGGAATACACTTAATTTCTCTACAATTTTGGAGTACATTGTCCCATAGGTATAGTCGAAACACTAGCATTGGGGCATAGGTAGAACATAATATTACTTCATACATAATAAAAATCGGCCCTTTTGAGTGAGTTAGCGGAGTGGGAAGCTAGAAATTAGTTCTATGAATTAGTTATCAGGTTCTTGGGAAGTTTTATTTTGTCTTTTATTTGGTAGCCGATGGATGGAAGAGCGAGAGTAGAGTAGTATGAGATTGAGAATCAGTGAAAGGAAAGAAAAATGTAAACAGGAATAGAACAATGAAAGAATGATTAAATTTCTTGGTTCTTTACTTTCTCATTTTCCATTACTATGTTCTTCAATTCTTGATCGATTCTGACAAATCCAAATTAGATTAAACAATGATTTAGATCTAAGATGCAATCAAAATCGTTATCATTTGCATTTCATTTTCGAAGATCTCTATTTTGATTGGATATTAGTTGATCTTGGTGTTGGGTTTTAGTGAAGAAGTTAATAGTTTGTATTTGTGTATCGGGTTTTCTTTTTGAGTTGCCATTGAACAATGTATCAATCTTGATAGTATTCAGTTTCATTATATTTCTAAATGTTCGAAAGCACTAAAATCAAAACAATTTCAAAGAAACTGTGATGTGCATTTTGTATTGGTTGCATCCTAAGTTCAAAAGGAGGTTATGAATGTCCCTGTTTGATTTAATTTAAGTTGATCCTTGAGTATGTATTGAAACTATTTCCAAAGAACTGTCATTCGAATACATGTTGGTGTCTCATCATTTCACATGGTTGTTATGGTCCAATGCAGTGCTAGATAATGTAAGACCATTTCTATTTGGGGCAAGGTGGTAGATCAACAGTCAGGTGGACTGTGAGAACCATGTTTATGGAACCTTGCTTGCTTTGTTTATGGAATGCTACTGATCTATTGCATCGTTGACTTGTTTATGCAAGTAACTAAAGAATGTACATTGTATAGTTGTTTTTTGGGCTTAATCCTTGTTATAACTTCCCCTCATAATCTTTGTGATTTAATACATTTAACTTGTTATAATAGTGACCTATAATAGAGGCCATGACATAAGATCTGTAATACCCCAAAAATGGGCTATAGGTTCATTAACCTCCTACATCTTCAAATCGAATGAAATCGACATCCAAGTCCTAACCTAAGGCACATCTGCACATCAAATCAAAAATCTAATTGATTATCCTAAATTCTGCATCGGGGAATATTCCTTGAATATTCCTAATTTAATAATTATTTGGTGATAAATGTCATTATTTATCCTAAAGTTTGATTAATTGAATATTCTGAATATTTAATTAATCAAATTTAATTTTGCCACTTAATTATTTAATTAGATTTAATTATATTTATTCCTAATTGTATTATTTAATTTTGATAATAAATCTAAAATCTTATGACTAATTGATTAAATTCTTATTTAATTAATTAATGTCAGTTGTCAATATTTAATAATATAGTTTTTGAATAAAGTTTGATTTAATAATTGATTAACCCATAAATCAATTGTTTTAAATTTAAAATCAGTTAAGTTGAGAATAAATCACTTTATTTTTAAATTAATTTATAATTAAATCATGCACAATCAGAAAAATAGGCAACTAGAAATTAACAATCAATTTTAAATTTAAACTCAACATTTGATGATGAGTTGAAATTTGATCTAAACTCTATTTTGAATTAAAACACTGCTTTTGCATGATGTTTGTGAGTTAATTATCTCTGATTTCTTGTTAACTCAAAAATCAACTTGAGTTTATCAAGAGTGATTTATGGTTTTTCTCAATGCATCCTCAAGCCCTAGATTTCTATAAAATTGAGGCTCAGCTCTTCACAATAAAAAAACACACAAATTTGCACAATTACTCTGGAAAATTGGTGATTGAAGGATTAAGCATTTGCGACAGGTGATTTGTGAGATCTTTCATTGTTGATCATAGTTTTGCATAGTTTTTCATATCAATCCATGTATCATTTTTAGATTAAATTTTCATATCATTTCAATTTCATCCTAGATTAGTTTCATCCAATTTTTTTTATCCTAATTGCATAGAAAATCCAAAAATATAGAATAATCTACATTCATATAGTGTTTCATTATCTTGCATTCAAATCCTTCATTTAGGTGTTGCATTGTCACTGATCTTGATTTCAATCTAAGAACACCATACTCACACCTACTAGAAGACAGTAAATCACCTGGTTAGCTTAGTTTCATTTATCTGTAGATTTTGATTTTGCTAACCTCTAATGTTTTACTGAAGTGTTGTGTCAAAAGTTCCAAGTACATGACAACTTAATTCATGCTCCAGAGAAAGATCTAATTCCCTTTACTACACAATGACCTTTTCACCAATGGGCATTTGATCTTATAGGATCTATACATCCTCATTCTTCTAATGGACATACCCATATAATCACAGCTACAGATTATTTCACAAAATGGGTAGAAGCATTTCCTTTAACTCAAGCGACTGGCAAACAAATTTCTATGTTCATTCTGAACTACATCATATGTCAGTATGGTATTCCACACTCTATAGTCACAGATAATGGTGGTCAATTTAAGAATAGAGACTTAGATGATCTATGTGCTAAATTCAAGATTACACAACATTGGTCATCTATCTACTATCCTCAAGGGAATGGACAAGCAGAGGCTTCAAACAAGAATCTATTGAAAATCTTGCACTGTACAGTTAATAAAATAGGAAGAGACTGGCATCTCATGATCAATCCAGCTCTCTGGGCCTATAGAACAAGTATCAAAACTCCCACTAGGGCTATACCATTCACTTTAGTTTATGGGTCTGAAGCGGTACTACCTATTGAGGTTGAAATCTCATCACTAAGAATTAGAATGCATGCTCTAGTAACTGATGATGACTACAGATTGTCTAGGTTGCAAGAACTTGAACTACTAGATGAGCATAGACAAGTAGCATATGATCATCTCAAAGTATATCAGAAGAGAATATCTAGAGGTTACAACAAGAAAGTTAGACATAGAGAATTTTAGGTTGACGATCTAGTCTTGAGAGAGAATCCTAAAAATCAATCACATAGAGAGCGCAAGGGGAAGTTTGAACCCAACTGGCTGGGTCCCTTTGTTATCACTGCTACTTTTGGCTCTAGAGCGTATCAACTCTTAATGACTGAAGGAGAATAGCTCCGAGAACCAATCAACGTTCTCCATCTGAAGAAATTCTACGCCTAAGGCATTCAGTATTCAAAAATGTCCTTAAAAAATTATAAAAATAAAAAAAGTCCTAAAAAAATGAACATCCTAGTGAAAACCTAGCAAATAGGCACCTTGATGATTCACAAAAAAATCAAAAAAATCAAAAGTACAAAAAAATTGTAAAAATGAAAAATACAAAAAAATGAGAAAAAGAAAAAGTGGCTTGGTGAAAACCTGGAAACATGCGCCTTGGTAGCAAAAATAGAATCTCTACCAAGATGGTGAAAACCTAGGAAATAGGTGCCACTTGTTCAAAATGCTCCATCTATCAGTGCAATCTTGGTCTTTCCCAGCTTTCAGTCTTTCTTTAGTTTGTACATACCTCCCAGTTTGTTTCTGCATTCGTGTTTTCAATAAGTCGGTCTATACACCAATCGACTCAAACGTCTACATCATGTCAGTGTTCAAACTTGGGGGCAATCAAATTTGTATCCTATGGTCTCCAGTATATCTTAGATGAGTCATATCTAGTCAGATTCCTTTGAAGCTTCATCTGAATCTGTTTGTCTATCTCCTCTCTAGAAAGGATTTTGCATCTACAACAATGCAATCAAACATCAACACAAACTAAAAACAATCTGTGCTTCATGTTTTTAGCTCCTTGTATGCTTACTGATTCGCATTGAGATTTTTTCATATTGTGTCCCTTTGAGCTCTTTGATGATGTCATTTACAAGATTTAGAGAGTGATGACTGGGGGCATAATCTTTTCTTTGTCTTATGCTTGTATGTGAAAATCTAACAACTTTGGAAATTTTGGATTGAAATGGTGTCTATCTGTAAGAGCCTCCATCTTGTATTGGATGGCCATACGTACCTCAACCATTGATACCCAAAAAATTCAAGGAAGTTTGATCTAACTATTGTCTTTTTGAGTGATTTATTCCTCCTACTATGAAACATGATATTACCTAAGGATGTGAATGATAAAGGGTCACTATGGGTAATTCACACTAGATTTAGAATGATCTCTTGACTATTTGATGTGTTTGTTATGCAAGGTGTATTCAAGTCATCACAACGTTCATGTTTTGATGCTTATAAAAATTTCTATATCAAAATGGACATGATATTCAAGTCATTCTGGCGTTTATGCCTTGGTGCTTATATCTAATCTGACATTCCAAAAACAAAATCAATATTCATATGTCCATGGTTGTCTGGCCAGTGGATGTTGTATTGATTCTTGTGCATACAAATCAATATTCATATGTCTATAGTTTCCTAACTAGTGGGCATTGCATTGCTTTATCTGATTACCTAAAAAGTTCAATGATGAGAACAAATCAACACATGATCAATGACTAGGTCCTAGGTCTTAGGTTTGCATTTCATTCTGCATATCATTTTGCACTTTACATGATTGCATGATCTCACAAATTATTGAACACACTTAACATGCTTAAGCGATTCTCCTAAACTAAACTTAAACTTGACATGAAGAGCTTAATCTCACATGAAGGTTTCTTCACAAAACTGCAAGCAGTCACCATCTTGGGTTAAATATCCTTTTTGACATAAGACTAAGTACTTGTCTTCATCAATACCTACTAAACATATCATGTGTATCATTGCAATTACATTGCATTTCATGATCATTCCATCTATTGCATTGCATTACATACATGAACATCATACATTTTCATACATTTTCCATAATCAAATACATTTTCATAACATTCATACATTTGAAAGAAACCATTGCATTGCATAAATCCATACATACATTCTACACTACTCATCGCATTTACATCACATGATATCATCATAAATCAAAACATGACAAATACAAATGAAGTCATAACCAAAATCTTGATCTCATATCATATAACTCGAAATAGTCAAGGGTGCACTACTGGCACAAAATACAAAAATAATGAGCTCATGTGAGCTATCAAAAGTCAGAGTAGTATACATGAACACAATGATAAAAATATCAGAATATCTAGACATATCAGTTGTTTGCCTAATCCTCTGCATCTGGTGGAGGTGGTGGTGGTGCATCAAGCACTACCTCTACTCGAGGTGCCCTAGCTCCCTCTGAAGCTATCATATACTGAGACTATGTCGGTACTCTCTGACCAATAGGAACAAAAACATAATAAGCAGATACATAATAGGCAGCTCAAGAGGTCTGATGTGTCACCTCTATCTGCAATCTCTTGTTCTCCTCTCAGAGCTCAACTCACTATCTGTCAGCCTCTGTGAACCGCTCCTCAAAATGAGCACTCCATACTCTTAGGTCTCTCACCTATAATCTCAATCACCTAATGATCTCCTGAGAGGATAATGCTACACTCAGATCTACATCTATTGTGGGCATCTCTATATCTCTAGCCGGCTGATCAGCAGCCTCTGCTCTTTGTGCCTTATAGCATCTCACCTCAGCACCAAGATCAAAATCTATATCACCCTATATAGGATCAAGACCAACACCTACATCCTATTGTGCACTGATTACCTCATCTACACTACCAACATTGCCTAAAGTACCACTCTCTCCTCTAGTATATCTCCTAGATGTACCTATAGGCCTACTTGCTGAAGAACTAGAGGAATGTAGTGGTCTAATATGACCAAATGGTCTCTATGGAGGATTCATAACTTCTCTCAGCCTCAGAGGTGTGGGTTGGGGCATCAGAACCTGTGTGCATCTCTAACCCTGTACCATGGGAGCACCTATCACATCCATATCATCCTCCATACTCAGAATCAACTTTATGGGATCCAAAAACCTTTGAATAGGATGCTTTGCAAGCCATGTAATAAAACCATCTATAACTCCAGCATCTGGAACATTTTTCTGGTAGTCCCAGTCTCTACTGACATAGCTACTATACTCCTGTGTACAAAGAGCATATGATAATCGAGGACCGCATCCTAAGCCAAGCTCTTTGACTATTCGTGCATAGGCCACATGCTCCCATGGTGCATCCTAGATGATACCATACTGTCTCCATACCTTGGTAATAATAAAGCACTCCAGCACTATGGTGGATCTTCCAATAAGTACTCGACTATGGAAAAAGTGACTGAACTACTCTTGAGCAATACACCAAGCCTCTATCTGCAGATATGGATGCCAGATCACAAATGTGCTATCATCCAAATAGTGTCTCTAGTACTCTATATGTCCCATGTGCACTTGTGTAATGTATCCTAAATAAATGTTTATCACTGGCTCATGTGATTAGCATTGACCCTAGCACACTAATCTACAAACTGGGATATGCTCCCAGGCCCAAATCTGAAGAACCAAAGCACCAGAAGAAAATGGCTTGCTCTCCTAATACACAATCTCATGCATCTTGGAGAACATATGAGCTAGTATACACTGACCCCAACCCAACTCAGATGGAGTGGCCATCAATCATACAACCATCGGGGCCCAGCCCATCAAGAGACCATTCTGCTGACGGTCAAACATAATGATGCCTCCATCATGTCAGCTATAATGCACTCTAATCTATGGGTCTCCCCATAGCACTGAACTAAAGTCTCCCAGGAAATAGAAGCAGTCAGCTAGGTATCATCTCCAAATAAACGTCTAAATGCATGTAATCCTGAGTTCCTTGAACTCACATAATCAAGTTCGTGGACCATGGAATGGAATATGGAGTATCCTATAGACATCCTTTGGTGTAACTATGATCTCACCTGTAGGGAGGTGGAAGGTCTAGGTCTCTGAGTGAAACCTCTCAATCAATGTAGTAAGAAGTCTGTGGTTTACCCTAATCTCGGGCAACCGAATCAGATACTCAAATCCACAACTAGCAAGATGTACCCTCATCGGGTCAGGCAATGAAACACATAATCTCTGAGTCATTGGGTGTGAGATGCACACATGGACATTAGGATAGATGACCTACACAGCACAAAAATAGGGAATCCTATCAGTGACTTGGTTGAAAAATAGGCTAACAGTACATAAATTGAAAAGTTGACTATCTCAGAAGGTAGATTAAATGCTCAGGAATCAGACTAAGGAATCAAAAAATTCAAAAGTTTGACCTAAGGAGTTTTTAGCTCACCGTTATCCATACGACAAAGTAGACTAGCATGAAAAATTGTATGAGTTTCAGTAGCTTATCATATGACAAACCATGGTCATATGACAATGTATATCTTACTATACGACATATGAGGGACCCGACAAAATGTCGTACAACTCTTGGGCCCCTCTCATACGAGTTTGTACTAATTATGGGATGACAATCTAAATGGAATTGAAAAGTTGTACGAGTCACAGTGGATATTTGTACGAGTTTTCATGCATGCAAAAATAAAAAAAATTCAAATATATGAAAAATGACCTAAAATTGCTAAAAACATGTAAAAATGGAATTTACGAAGAGGCACAGAGGTCCACTTACTAGATGTCCATACTACGGAGGTCTCTGATGATGCTGGCTACGCTCAAAAAGGTGTGAAGACACATGTACCTTCATCTTGGCCATTTTCTCATTTAGAGGGCTCCACAAAGGTTTCAAAAGTCAAAAAGTGAATAATGAATTGAAAATGACCCTTTTGGCCCTTATATAGCTTTTGACCCTTATATAGCTTTTGACCTAATTTTCAAAAGTGCTCTGTTTTTCATGAAAATTGCACCCCTAGCTAATTTTGACATTCTGAACCCATTTTCAAGATCAAAATCAAAATTTGAGATCATTTACTATGTCAAAATCATGATTTAAAATTTTCAGACCTAGTACAGCCGATTGCTTGCATAATCGACCTTCTAATTATCACAAAAATCTAGAATTCAACTTAACTAATTATCTTACATCAACTATTCAAATTTCAACTTGGTCACCCATGGTCAACTCATGGTCAAACCTAGTCAAACTTGGTCTCTGAGACCTCCAAACGATGTAGAACGTGTTCTCAAACATGTATAACCAATTCTCAAATCAATTAACATGCTTCTAAACCATTCAACGTTGACTTTTCTTGTCAGATTTCAATTTTAATCCTGAAGGGGGCATGGTATTGCACATCATTCAATTCTATCAATCTAATTTTGTCAATCAAATCTTTCCTCAATAATCAAGACAACAACCACATCTACTTGTTGATTCATCTAAAGACCTCATTGCTTGGGGCACATCACTTGGGACATATGAGATTCATCGAGATCCATATCAATCTAGTATCCTAATCTTTCTTACTGTATCAACTTTTCGTAACCATCAGTTCATTAGCATCATTTCCTTGGTTCTTCGTAACTGAAGGGTTCAGATGTGATACCAATATTGATTCCTTTAGACATTCAGGTCTGGAATCAGGTCACTCACTTCTTTGTAATCATAAGGTTCAAAATCAGGCATTTTGATACTTCTTCATTAACCCCGATTCATTGTTGCTATAGTTAACATTATCTTTGGTCAATCAGGACCTAAATCTAACATCTTCAAATCTTTCAATCGATTTTTGTCTCGAAATCGGTTAATCTTTCAAATCAGTTTCATAAATCCTTATCATACACAGACTAATCTTTGAACCACTGCGCTTTGCACAGTAACTCAAAGAGGGGCAAAATGTAATACCCCAAAAATGGGCTATAGGTTCATTAACCTCCTACATCTTCAAATCGAATTAAATCGACATCCAAGTCCTAACCTAAGGCACATCTGCACATCAAATCAAAAATCTAATTGATTATCCTAAATTTTGCATCGGGGAATATTCCTTGAATATTCCTAATTTAATAATTATTTGGTGATAAATGTCATTATTTATCCTAAAGTTTGATTAATTGAATATTATGAATATTTAATTAATCAGATTTAATTCTGCCACTTAATTATTTAATTAGATTTAATTCTATTTATTCCTAAATTGTATTATTTAATTTTGATAATAAATCTAAAATCTCATGACTAATTGATTAAATTCTTGTTTAATTAATTAATGTCAGTTGTCAATATTTAATAATATAGTTTTTGAATAAAGTTTGATTTAATAATTGATTAACCCATAAATCAATTGTCTTAAATTTAAAATCAATTAAGTTGAGAATAAATCACTTTATTTTTAAATTAATTTATAATTAAATCATGCACAATCAGAAAAATAGGCAATTAGAAATTAACAATCAATTTTAAATTTAAACTCAACATCTGATGATGAGTTGAAATTTGATCTAAAGTCTATTTTGAGTTAAAACATTGCTTTTGCATGATTTTTGAGTTAATTATCTCTGATTTCTTGTTAACTCAAAAATCAACCTGAGTTTATCAAGAGTGATTTATGGTTTTTCTCAATGCATCTTCAAGCCCTAGATTTCTATAAAATCAAGGCTCAGCTCTTCACAATAAAAAAACACTCGAATTTGCACAATTACTCTAGCGAATTGGCGATTGAAGGATTAAGCATTTGCAACAGGTGATTTGTGAGATCTTTCATTTTTTATCATAGTTCTGCATAGTTTTTCATATCAATCCATGTATCATTGTTAGATTATATTTGCATATCATTTCAATTTCATCCTAGATTAGTTTCATCCAATTTTTTTTATCCTAATTGCATAGAAAATCCAAAAATATAGAATAATCTGCATTCATATAGTGTTTCATTCTCTTGCATTCAAATCCTACATTTAGGTGTTGCATTGTCACTGATCTTGATTTCAATCTAAGAACATCATACTCGCACCTACTAGAAAGTAGTAAATTGCCTGGTTAGCTTAGTTTCATTTATCTGCAAATTTTGATTTTGCTAACCTCTAATGTTTTACTAAAGTGTTGTGTCCACAGCTAGGTACAATTTTCACACACACAAGATCTTCCTTTTCTAATCAATGACAAGACATATTTTTATATATTCCCATCATAGCACTATGACATAGTTTTGTATTTTGAGGCTAAAAACTCTGTTTATGAGCATTGTGGTTCAAGGTGATTGATGTTAGTGTACTATAATATAAATGTCTTACTATTGTCTTTTAATATTTGATACTCATGATTATGCTTTGGAATCATATTTTTCTTTCATTTGATATCCTGCTACAACATTTCTCTTATACCTTGAACATGGCTTGAGTTGTCAGATCTATATGTCTTTCTTTACATTATTTCTATAAGACCTATATGATCATGATAGGCTTCATTATTGCTTCTTATATAACATGTTCATCTTGTATATAAATATCTTTTGAACTGGTATTAATGATTTTTCATGTTGTACATTCTATAACTATCATTAAATGTTGTCCCATTATATTTTGATTGATTGATGATGTCATCACACTATATCAATAGCCACTTTTTCTTTTCTTGCAACTATCTTTTGCATTGTTTCCATCAATGTTATATGGTAAATGTTCCTTGCTACTCTAATCTTTTTGTTGCCTTCTAGTGGCTGATTTGATGAACTGGATAGTTGTCTTGTATCAATGTCCTAAGCATTCATTATGACTGTTATAACATTACAATAGTAGTGTCCTTTTTTTGTATGTATTTTAGATACTTTGACCTTTTTCATTTGAATGTGATCCTTGACTTCTCTTGGTTGTTGAAGTCCTTTCATGGGTTCATGGCCTTGATTTGACTTGATCTTGTTTGTATAATTTCCTATAGAAATATATAGGGTAAATATCATGTAGCTGCAAATGACACAAAATCATTAGTTTAAACATGAGATTCATATCTACTCCTCTTGATTCATTCTTTGATTTGTTCTAATGCATCTATCAAGAAATTATGTATGCACTAATACATGAGAACATAGAATTGTGACCTTGAGATCTAACCAAACTTTCGAACACTCTTTACATGTAAGGTGATCATGATAGACAATGTAAGATAAAGCTAATCATTAGAGACAGGATGCTAGCATCAGATGCGGGGATTCATCATTACCAAAGGAAATGATGGTTCCCTCTTCCTTGTTGTCATTTCTATCTTTTAATGCATAATTCCTTTATAGATGCATTCATTTTATCCTACAACTTGTGTGGGTCCATTGTGTAATTTTTATTTTTAATGAATACAAGATTGAGATTGCATAAAATTATTTGTATATTCTAATGTAACACTCTTACATATCAATGTAATGTTTGTCTCAATCAATGAAATTCTCTTTTGTAATTTTCATTTTTATCTTTTAGTTTAAACACTAAGCTTGAAACTTAAAGTTTAACATGAACCAAATGTACCTTTCACCTTATTTAATCAACTACCCAAGCTCTGTCTGTTTGAGCTGGCTGCAAAAAATAGGTAACATTTCTAGTGACATCTGAGGGGTGTTTTCCCACCAAACAATTTAGAATAGCTTCCTTTTGCAAATCCATTAGGCACATTTTCATCCTCAACCTTAGAAAACTGAAACCTTCTCAAAATGGAAATCGAAAACACACATGCTGAAAACTAAAACTAAAATAGCTAAAACCAAATGAGTTACTAAAATCCATTGAATTTGTTCTTGGTACAGTTCCTTCTTTAAGCCTCCCTTTTTAGGCCTATCACACCTTGAAAAATATTTGGAGCGGAGGGGCTTTGGTAGAGATCCAAGGGTTGTCACTTTGGGAAATGCATTGTCTCAAAGTTATGGTCTAAATCAAATGACTGTCTGCATGTGTCTTGTGGAAATTATTTCTCGGAACCACAAGACTGTACCCAGAATTGACTGGTGAACTGCACTATCAATGTAGGACAGTTTGGGTTTTGGAAGAAGAATAAGGTTAAACGTAGAGTTAGTTAGCTTGTTGAATGTCAATAGGGTATAATTGACATAAGAGAAAGGTCTTTAGGCCTGGCTAGTGACTGGGATTGGCTTGTGTGAGGAGGGTACAGTGGGTATATTAGAGTGTATCACCATTGCAGGGATTTGAAACAATGAACAATCCAGCGAGGACTTATGGGGACACAACTACATTGAATGAATGAATGTGTTGATTTTTTTGATGAACTTGATTCTATTGGAGGTATAAAATGATTGTTGAACATGCTCATTTTGGTATCAATTTGGTACTCACTCTACAATGAGCACTCCCATAAAATTTCACTAATTCAATCTCCACATTGCTTTTTTAGACCTACAGTGATAATTATGTTGCAATCTCTATATAATTTTGACTACTGGAGTACTGAGGTTACTAGTCTGGCAATGATTAGTGCACATTTCAAAGGAGACTAGGGTGAGGTTGCCACCAAAAATCTTGAAATGAACAGCTCGCAAAGCTCACTGGTAGGAAGAAAAATTGAATCCAGAACTTCAATGCCTCAATTGCTTCCCACAATTGCCTAAATTGGCAAACCAGCAACCACGACTTTTGCCAGCATCCTACCAGCATGTGCCGAAATGGGAGTGTTAGAACAAGATATGGGCATCCATCAAAGCATAATGGAAGGGCAATTTTTGTTGGATATTATAGTGGCCCGCAAATGCTCTGATAGATATTACACAAGGCACATAAATGGTTTGACAGAATGCCTCAAAGAGATGCTATCTCATGGAATGCAATAATTGTAGGATATACACAAAATGGGTATGCCAAATGTGGAAGCATAAATAGGGCATGTAAAACCAAATGTATGCCAAATGTATGCAATGCAGAGCACAAAGGAGGGAGGGGAAACAAAGGCTTTCCCATGAAAACCCACGGTCACTGCTGGAGCTAAGACAATAAAACCCTTGCCAGGACTACCCTAATATGCAAATGTATATGCTTATATATGCCAAATGTATGCCAAATGTATGAAAATGCATGCAACCTCTATAGAATGCTGACTACTGGAGTACCGAAGTTGTTGGTCTGCCAATGATTAGTGCACATTTCAAAGGAGACTAGGATGAGGTTGCCACCAAAAATCTTGAAATGAACAGCTCGCAAAGCTCACTGGTAGGAAGAAAAATTGAATCCAAAACTTCAATGCCTCAATTGCTTCCCACAATTGCCTAAATTGGCAGACTAGCAACCATGACTTTTGCCAGCATCTTACCAATCTATGCTGAAACGGGAGTGTTAGAACAAGGTATGGGCATCCATCGAAGCATAATGGAAGGGGGATTTTTGTTGGATACTACAGTGGCCCGCAAATGCTTTGATAGATATTACACAAGGCACATAAACAATTTGATGAAATGCCTCGAAGAGATGCTATCTCATGGAATGTGATAATTATAGGATATACACAAAATGGGTATGTCAAATGTGGACACATAAATAGGGCATGTAAAACCAAATGTATGCCAAATGTATGCAATGTAAAGCACAAAGGAGGGAGGGGAAACAAAGGCTTGCCCATGAAAACCCACAGTCACTACTAGATCTAAGACAATAAAACCCTTGCTGGGACTACCCTAATATGCAAATGTATATGGTTGTATATGCCAAATGTATGCAATCAGGAGGTGTAAAACCAGTCTCGAAGCATAAATGAATGAATAAAAGAAGAAAATGATAATGTTGATTGGGTATCCAGTAAATTAAACAATTGAGAGAAAGAATGAAAATCCTCCAAAAACCCCAGGTTAAGGTTTCTAAGCTCAATCTCCTCGAGTCATTTCAGTTGCTCAATCTCCTTCACGCGTGTGTTGCCCTTCTAATTCCTCGGTCGGGAATAATAAAATGAGAAATGAAATTGCCTTTTTTTTTAAGTTATGGTCATGTTTGTCGAACTTTTGACCACCATGGGATTTTTCAATATTTTGAAAAACACAGGCACAAATTTTTAAAAAATAAAGTTTTTATTCTATAATCCGAGCAAGCAAAACCTTTTTTATTTTTTGGTCAAAAATGTTGGTAGAAAAACTAGGTCAAATGTACTAGTGAAATATAAATATTCACATCTCAAGGTAATTCCTAACTTAATTAATTAAAACAAATAATACACACAAGAAAATCCACTTGACTCCCAAAACTCAAAAAATGATGAACTCTATATCAAACAACACCAATGAAGGGCTCGCGAATTCATGTCATATTGACAAATTGAGATGGGTAGAAACAAATACTTACCCAATCTTTAGGACAGTCAATGGCTAGGGTTAGGATTTGGATTTTTATTTTATCTCCCCTCTCTTGCCATTGAGATTTTGTGATAGGGCACGCTCATCCTGATAATTCAAGGAAGTCGATGCCCGATACTTGCAAACCAACATAAAAGACAAGCATGTACATACATGTATAATACAAACAAGCAATGGTGGGGATCGGTCAATCATGTGGATCTCACAAGAAAGTAACTACGACTCCATCCCTCAACCACATCAAGTATGTCAAACAAAAGTATTAAACATACATATTGACCATACACATGCAAGTATGGGGTCAGTAAAACCATGAGGAATCATGATATCCTAACATATGAATCATCAAAATAAAATAACAATCACATAAAAATAACATCATCATTTGCATTTAATCAACATGAAAATTTATTCAAAAGCATCTTATTCATGATTATTCAATAAAAATGTCATATATTCATAAACCGCAAATATCTCTGAAATAAATAACACACTCATGAAAATGGCCTAAAAGAGTTTGGTGATAAGAACTGAAAAGCAACTATGGGAGGGGCATTACATTACAACAACTAGATCATTTATGATGTTACTTTCTATGAATTTTAGCAGGAATCTCTTAGCAAAGTAGACTTAACCGTCTCATTGCAAAAACTCTTAATCGAGTGCACACTTAATGAGTGTTTCTAAATCCTCTAACAAGGTAGATCTTAACAAATCTTATATGTTACTCCTAATAGGGTGATATCATCAGAAGTGATCAAATTTGCATTCTTTCACAAGAAACTTTAGTACTGTAGTAGTGAAGCTTTATGGGTTTCATCCCCACCGCAATTTTTACCTTCTAACAAGGATTTCTACAATACCAAAATCTTTGTGTCAAATGTATGAAGTTTCATGAATTCTTATTTAATAAAGTAGATATATTTTACATTTAAGTTATGTTCATGAATGAATGGTAATTATAAATATGATAGTCGGTTTATGAAGGGTAATGTCTTGAGGATTGAGAATAAAAGTATTTAGGGTTACTAATTCACCCCTCCCCTCTCAATAACTCACCTTTCCATAATCCCAACAATTTGTACACACACATGTACTCATTTAATAAAATTTACCAACTTGAAATCAAAAAAAAATTTACATGTATAAATTTAATTTATATATATAGTGCAATTCAATTAAAAATAAATAATAACTTAAATGAGAATGAAAATGAATTTAAGTACATGTACTTACTTGCACAATCATTAGACCAAATCTAGTGTTGTGAATCTTTTATCCCATGATTTACAAGATCTTCAAAAAAACATTGCAAAACAACAAGCTACATAACTCCTATCATGAATCTTATCATCAATGATATAGAAATGAACCTCCTTTATGGTAATGTGTTCATTTGGATCATCACTTTCTACACCATCCAAATCAAATTGTGCATGTCTATAGGTCACTTGCACAAATATTGCAACTTGATAAGAATGATAATATTGAGCTTTAATATGCGACTAAGGAGAAAATGTATAGTTCTTAGATAAATGTACAATTGAAAGAATACAACCAGGTGGAAAATAATTTTTGGAATAAAAGACTGTTTAGCTTTCCATCATGCACCATGACAATGTTGGTTATGTGGATAAATGATAGTATGAAATCTATTCATAAACTCAAGGTAGGGAAATTCAATCTCCTTCAATGCAAATTTTTTGGATTCATCTCCTATCTTAGTTTGGTATGTCTCATATTCAAATATCTTCCACAAAAATGGCATAGAAACATCAATATTCTCAATTTGCAATAGAAATTTCTACAAATCTCCATAATCAATGCATGCATTTTATATACACTATACTTTAAACTCATCTGAATCATTTGATTTATCACATCAAATAGACTTCACAAACTGTGTTGTACTTCTAAGGATGGCCATATCTGGATTAGGTACTGCCATAATTTTTTTATATTATTGCAAGTATAAATGAAAATCAACATGATTTTGACAAAAACAAGTTTCACATTCCTTATTCATGCATACAAAGAAAAGGTGCAACCTCTCAAACATTCTCTGACATATTTTCACATCTAAAAACTCTTTCTTGAATGCTTCAAACAATTTACTTTGTGTTGTATTTATAAATTGTTTTGGATGTTCAACTCTCATACCGATCTCTTCATCTTTTATCTTTATAGTGTCCCTTGTATTGGAAGATACATGAGAGTGGTTGATCCAATATTCAAAAATTATGTGTTTTTGAGGAAGTCTACAAATATTTACCCAATTCTTTTCAATGTTTTCATCTAACATATTTCTCCTCCTAATATATCTTTGAATGGTCATTTTAGCTACATTCACTAATTCATAAATTGCCTTAACTTTTCTTCTATGTGACAACCTCTTGAAATTTTAGTCATCAACGCTCCACTTTCAATAGTTAAATAAACCTCTCGACTTGTGCTATTAGTAAAGTTAAATGCTTCTTTCAAATTTTCAACTATTGTGCCTTTTAGATGACCTCCTAATATTTTCCTATTATCAACACCCAACAACTCTAAAACAAGATTCATTTTTCATTTCCTGAATAACTTGGCAAATAATTGTGCTCTTCCAACCATAGATTTATTTTAAAAATATTCCTCCCACATGTTTTTGCAATGCAATTTAATTGTTCTTTTAGGTACCATGTGTTCAGATGAAATTTGACTGAAAAGAGAATCCTCAATCATCTCCATCAAATTTTCCATGCTTGTTGAGAAATTTCTACCTTAACGACTACCAATTTGTCCACCCACTTGAGTTTCATATTCTCTTTAATACTCCTTAAGAAAAAAATTGCCTCCTCTAGAAAAAATCACTTTTTAATGCACTCTTTAAACTTGAAAATAAATCTATAAATAGATTTCTAAATGATTTGTCTAGTTTTAAAATTAAAAAAAATCCTCTTATATATGAGGATGAAGCAAGCGGTCATTCACCCACACAACCACTTGTGGGTCGGCCAAGACCAACCAATATTTGGCTGAGTAGAATTTGACCAAGTAGTACTCAATCAAATAATCCTATGTGGCATGCCATGTGGCAACCAAGTCACTAAAAATTATAGAATTGCATAATTTTTAACTTCTGCAAGTGATTTCTCCATCAAAATTGCATTTCCTAAAAAAACTAAAAGCACCCTTTGTTAGAGCTCGGAGTCAAGAATATGGTCATATAATTTTTATAGTATTTCGATTAGAACTAGTATATAAAAATTACATAATACCGCAATTAGGCATGTTAAAATTTGAGAAGATGTTGATTCAAAAAAAGGTAAAAGAAATAGTAAATCATATAAAAAAACTAATTTTTATTATAACACTAGAGGAGAGAGTCATCATTAAGAATGCATAATATTTTCAAGGTTTGGTGTAGATTTGATAGGGGAAAGAAGGTGGGAGACAAAAATTGTCAATTTTGGGTAAGTTCGACTTTGAATTTCTATAAAGGAGAAACTATACATAGAAAACCACTCTTTCTTTTTTTCTACATTGGCTATACATGTCATCTAAAAAATATTTCAAAATCAGAGGAAAAAAAGATTATTTACATATAGATTTTTGGTGGGAGGTAGAACCCCTGATTTTTAGTATTTTTTAGCAATTAAAAAATAGACTTTTGGTGTAGATTTAATAGGGGAGAGAACGTGGGAGATGAAAATTGTCAATTTTGGGTAAGTTCAACTTTGAATTTCTATAAAGGAGAAACTATACATCGAAAACCACTCTTTCTTTTCTTCTACATTGACTATACATGTCATCTAAAACATATTTCAAAATCAGAGGAAAAAAATGTTGGCAATTTGGCTGAGTTAGATATCTATATGTTGTCATTATGGCAACATATGATCTACATGAAGACTGCATATGACATAGAGCAAGTATGACAAAGCGCAGAGCAAAATTGTCTAAGTGTAAGCAGTATTTTCCCAGTGTAATAGGAGATAGTTTTGATTGGCGACATCGATAGAAGTAAGTTCAATGCTTGCACACTTGAACATGGATACTATGATGCATATTGAAGACTCACCTAAGAGTGCAAGTCTGTATGGCATGTATGGAAGAAGTTATTGCAGTATTAAAGGAATAGAACTGAAGCCGACAAGACAGAGAAGAAGATAGAATTATTAAACAGTTAAGGGATTATTTTGTTTATCAAAATAATGTCTTAATCATATGAAGGGATGACATCCTAGATGTTAACCCTTGGGTATCACATACTAAAATGTATTTTTTAAAGTGCTTTATGTTTAGTAAAGTCGGTTGTAAAATTTATTATTCCTAATAACTTGTATAAATGTAAGACATATGTAATGCGAAGAATGAGTATGATAGAGTATGATATAGTATGATATAGATGTTATAGATGATATAGATGATAAAAAGAAATTGAAAGAAAACATATGTATGTGAAAGATATTGATGTGAAGTTGTGAAAGTCAAGCAAGCAGTATAAGGTTATGTACCTTGCCCTATTTTTGTAATCAGGAATTATTGTACATTACATGTTTGGGCAGTGGGCTCATCTTGTAATCATTCCATTTTGTACTACCAACTCTTAGCAAGGTTGAGGCTTCTAACAAGGCCTAGAGTCCCTTAATCAGGACTGAGACACTATATATATATATATGTGTGTGTGTGTGTGTGTGTGTGTGTAACAGGCTACTAACAGGGTCAACATCCTTAAACATGATACTTTTGATTAGTGGATCTTTGTGGGTACCATCCCCACTGGGGTTTTCCCTTGTCCATGGTTTCCTCAAGAATAAATAATGTGTTATGAGTTCATTTGCTTTATTGTTATGCATGTTCTTTAGTTTACTCTATTATGCAAGCATAAAGATAATTTGTTATATCCATAATTGGGAAAAAGTAAAATTTTGTAGAATATTGATTCACCCTCCCCCCCCTCTCAGTATTCCCTATTTCTAACAAAAAAGATTATTTACATCTATATTTTTGGGGGAGGTAGAACCCCTGGATTTTAGTATTTTTCAATAATTGAAAAATACACTTCAAAAGTTTTAAAAACATATGAATTCTTGTTCAATTTTTTTTTTAAATAATAAGCATAAAGTACATCAAATTTTACACATTTCATCAATTTATATCATGTTCAAATTCCAAATAGAAAAATCAAATTTGTGTCATTGAATTTGAACACTTTTGGTGTTGTTAGCCTTTTCCTTTATAAAAGTGTGACATGGGTTTATACTTTTACCCCTATCTATGTTTAATATGCACTTGTGGAGTGATATATAAAATATTGATGGAATATGGATGAAGTGACTGAGAGGGGTGGGGGGGTGAATCAGTCAACCATAAAACACTTCACAATTATTTCTTTCCAGATCCCTTAGGATATCTTAATGAATATTATCTGTTTAGCACTCGGTAAATAGATAGCAGTAACTTTGAAGATGCAGAAAGTATTAGCAAAATTATCTTTAGATATTCATCAGCACTTGTATATGATTAAGATAACAATTAAGAACACAAGATACACAAGGTTTAACGTGGAAACCCAATATGGGAAAAACCACCAATGTATCTAGATACTAATTTTTACTTTTCTAAAGTGATGCCTGGTTAGAAGCCAACCCGGTAAAAGGTTACAAAACACACTGTTAGGTGTGACCTTGTTAGAGGATTTAATCACCCTGCTAGGAGTGGCTTGGTAAGAGGACTTGAAAACAATTCAATGGAATTGTCACCTTGTTAGAGGATTTACAATATGGTTGTTAAACCAACTCGGTTAAGAGATTTAGAATTCACTGTTACAATGATAAAAAGGTAACAATGAAAATGACCTGTATAATAATGCAACTGCCTTGCTGATTACAGATCTCTATTCTGCATAAGTGTGATCTTTCCTGATCGAATATATCTCTGTTGCTCCTCAAGGATATCTAATCATCCTTCACAATTTTGCACACACCTTTCCTTTCTTTCTTCTATATATCTTCTGCTATGTTCATTATTTATTTTTCACATTTGACCTTTTATTTATATGAATTTAGATTTGTCAAATCGACATTACTTAGTATAACAGTCGGCTGAATTAAGTAAACTTTATTTGCAAAAATCCTTCAAGGGCCGACAGTGCTCGGTGACCATAACTTTCTACAATCTTTCGGAGACCGAGGGAACTCGGTAAACACTGATAATTCTTTTTCTTCGATAACCGACTGAACTCGGTAAATGCTAACTTTCCTTTGACAACCGACTGAACTCGGTAAACACTGAATTTTCTTTGACGACCGACTGAACTTGGTAAATGCTGATTTTTCTTTGATAACTGAGTGGACTCGGTAAGCAATAATTTTACTACCAAGTAGACCGACTGAGCTCGGTAGGTACTGAATGTTGCGGATTATGACATTGTGTGACATCAAAGACAATACATAATTTGAGTAGCAATTTCTTCAGACAATTGTTTCCAACAATATCCCACTTTGGGAATAATTTTGGAGACCCAATAAATATATTTATCCAAATGGCATAATTGACTTCTTTGTTGGTAATTTCATAGCCTAGTCATGTGGAGTATTTCTCCTCATGGGATTTCAAGGGAACCTTATATATCTCATATTTCAGGTCCCTATTTAGTGCATTTAAGAAGAGATCATCAATTTTTTGGGATTATGGAAAGGTGAATTACTAAGAGGGGAGGGGTGAATCAGTAACCCTAAAAAAAATTTGAATCCTAAAGACAATGTATTTCATTAATCGACTAACATGTTATCTTTTCCATCCATTCATAACATTACTGAAAATAAGAAATGCTTTGTAATCTAACATTTAAATCATTCATGAAACTTCATACATAGTACACAAGTATTTTGGTATTGCAGACACCCTTGTAAGAAGGTAAAAACTGTGGTGGGTATGACACCCACAGAGCTTCACTAACTACAGTAATGAAATTTTTTGATTAAGGCTATAATGTTTGATCACTTCTGATGATCTTATCCTATTAGGAGTAATAATAAATATTTGTAAGGATCTACCTAGTTAGAGGATTTAAGAAACACTATTAAGTGTGCACTCGGTTAAGATATTTACAAAAAGACTTGTGAGGTCTACTCTATTGAGATATTTTAGTCTGCCACAATTGTTAGAAAGTAACAATAAATTTGACCTTTATGTAGAAACCTACTTTGTCTAATTTTAGATCTGATAAGTACTTAACTATTATCACCTTACCATGATAGATTTCTTCTCTAAATATTGCTCAGTAACCTTCTAATGTGCTTTTGAATATAATCCTTGAATGCTCTGTCAAAACCTTAACTTCACAACCCTGTCTAATTTTTAGAGGTCTATCTAGGTGGCTACTTCATGTGTGGTACATGTATAAATGACATCTTGATTATTCTTATATCAAAATATTTTGACCTAGTTAGGGTTATGGTATCATTTAGAAAACCTAATATCTATGACCCAAATGAATAACCTAAAAGAATATTACATAGGGATCATCAAGCATTTAAAGATTACATATGCATTTAATCTTCACCTTGATCTATGTAAACCATTTTCTAGATCAGTATAAATTGTTTGCCTTGCATTCTATTCCATTAAATACTTTTATGTCTTTCTTGTTTTACTCAGTATATACTACATTCATGACTTAGTAATATATTTATTCTCAGTAATCATATAGATCAGTATGAGTGCTCAATCAAGACTATGCTTAGTAACCATGTTATGCTACCTTGTGCTATGCTCAGTTACTATACTTGGTGTGTTGACCGACTAGCATGTTTTCTTCCTTTACCAACTATATGTGTGACACTAATGAAAATCATAAACTAACATTCTGCCCCTTTGGCTTTAGTGACAAAAATACATATGTATGCCATCATAAAAATATTTCAAAACTTTAAAACTATATACTTCAAAATTGTAGACTCCCCCTATCTATATGCCTCGGTAAGTATGTGTCGGTAAGTATACATACTATACATATTTTCCCCCCTTTGTAAGTATACATATACATATATTTTCCCCTTTTTTGGTAATAATGCCAAAAATGCATATACTTACATCTTCTAAAAAATGATCTGATGGGTTTTCTTCAAGTTGGCTAAGATGTTTTCACATTCCTCTTTGAAACTTTCTAGTGCAATCTTTTCTAGACCAAATTTGGCATGCATGTCAAATATGTTATCTAATACTAATAGCTCAAGAGTGGCTACAAGATCCTTGGATTTCTTCACATGTTGTTGCATCACCTCAATGTGGGGTAACAACTCTTCTTGTAGCTCAATTGTTTGATCTTTGATCTTATCTTCCTCTCTCCTTAGTTCATTTATCAACCCATGTATATGCTTGACTTTTTCATAGTGTAATTTGAATGCATGGAGTTTTATAATCAATATTTATGCAGATTGTCATCTAGTTTCTTAAGCTTGTCTTTTATTTCTATAGTGCAATATTCTATAGTCCAAAGCTTCTTCAAAATTGTGAGTATCTACTGAATAAGATTTTCAATATCACTTACAATCTTAGATAGCTTCACCTTGTGAATTTCCACTGCTTGGCTAATCTTAGTTATTTTGAATGGTATCTTTGATTCAGCTCTCTCTTTTATCTTCTTTTCAGCATCGATATTGGGAGAATTGATGTGCCCGGTAAGTGTTGCAAGATGGTCAATGATGAGAGTTCCCTCATCAACATTGACATTAGGTACAACTTGCATCATAATTTCTCTCACATCCTCAAGCACCTATTTGTGTTTACTCTCCTACCTCATCTTCTCCTGAGCTTCTTTTGTGGTGCATAATTCTCCATACATTCTAAGAGCTTTGGGGTCTAAGGTTCTAGGATCACATGAAGGTATTTCTATGACTTCATCCAAGGTGACCAGACCTTTTCCATCTATCTTCTTCTTTTTCTTCTCCTATTTTCTAGATGTGGTGGATTTCCCATAGGGAACTAGAGCCTTCTGCTTTGGATTTGACTTTGGTGGCTCAGTGGAGACACTGTCCTATTTTTCTTTCCCCTTTACAATTCTATCGGTGTGAGGTCCTTGGGCTTCTGGCCTTGTGTCAATAGTAGAATTATCTACATTAGGTTCATCTTCATTTCCTTTTTCATTTTCCTCTTTGGTTTCAATCTCAGTGTTCTCTTTGTCTCCTTCTTCACCCTTATCTTCTATGATATCCATCTATTGCTCAGGTCTATTGTCCTCGGGTTTCTCTGTAGTAGCAATTTCAATGGCTTCTACCAAAATTGGTAAGTTGCCTGGTATTTTTACTTTGGCTACCTTGATAGTCTATTCTTCCTCTATGATCTTAGAAGAAGTAGTAACATATTCATCTTCCTTTTCCTCATCATCAAGATCACCTTTAGTGATATCTTCAATTAATACTTCTTCATTCTCGATAATCTATAACTTCTATGTTGTATCCTCTTTCTCAGTGTAGCCAACAAGATAAAAATATTCTACATATGTGTCATCTTTTGGATGTTTGGTATCTAATATGTGAATTATCTCTTCAAGTAGCCCTTGTGTAGTAATATCAGCATCTATACAATGAACAGAGTAAAAACCAGAGCAGACACAAACAAGACACCTTATAAATTATTGTTTGGACATACGCCATCAATTAAGTATTTCATAATTTTTGGAAGTAAACTTTATATTAAGAGAGATGATGACATTGGAAAGTTTGACCCTAGAAGTAATGAAGGTATATTTCTTGGTTATTCATTGAAAAGAAAAGCTTATAGATAATTCAATAAAAGAACTAAAACTATTGTTGAGAGTGTAAATGTTAAAGTTGATGAAAAGTTCAAAATTCAAGAAAGAATGCTTGATTATGAATTATATGAACTCATCCTAGAATTGATCAAGAAAATGTTGAATTGTTTTATGAAACTGATAGTAATTTGCAGAATGAAAGTCATATTGAGGAAATCAGAGAAGAACCTAGAGAAGAACATAGAGTTGAAGCAAGAACTAAGACAATGACACCTAACAAGAATCTGGCAAAAAATCATCATGTTGATCAAATTATTGTTAGCAAAGAAAAAGGAGTTCTGACACAGAATAAGGTACAATAAGAACTATGTTTAATTTCTCAAATTGAACCTAAATCTACTGATGAGGCTTGTAAAGATGAAAATTGGATTAAAGTAATGAAGGAAGAACTAGATCAAATTGAAAAGAACAAGACTTGGGAGTTGGTCCCTAGACCTAAAGATAAGAATGTTATAGGAACTAAATGGGTATTCAGGAACAAGATGAATGAACAAGGAGAAGTGGTAAGGAACAAAGAAATATGTAAAGGATACTCACAACAACAAGAATTGATTATGAAGAGACTTCTGCACCTATTGCAAGAATTGTAGTAAGAATATTTTTGGCTTATGTGGCTTATAAGAAATTCAAATTATATCAGATGGATGTGAAGCCAACATTTCTGAATGGAGAATTAGAAGAAGTCTACATTGAGCAGACTGAAGTTTTTCCCTTAACTCATGAAGGAGACATGGTATGTAAACTAGACATAGCTTTATATGGATTGAAACAAGCACCTAGAACTTGGTATGCAAGACTAGATAAGTATTTGATAAAATTAGGATTTGCTAAAGGAAAAATAGATGGTAATTTATATCTGAAAGAAATTGAGAATGGTTTATTGATTGTAGTTATCTTTGTTGATGATATTATCTTTGGAGGATAAGATGAAGCTAGTGATAAATTTGCAAATAAAATGAAGACTGAATTTGAAATGAGCATGATTGATGAGATGAAATATTTTTTAGGATTGCAGATAACACAGAACAATTATGGTATGTTCTTAAGTCAAAAAAAGTATCTAAATGACTTATTGAAGAGATTTGGAATGGAAAATTGTAAGCCGGTTGGCACACCTATGGTAACCGGTCATAAGTTATCTAGCACAGATGAAACTCCTATAGTTGATCAAAAGAAGTATAGATATATGATTGGAGGATTGCGATATTTAACTCATACAAGACCAGACATATCACATGTGGTTGGAATTGTTGCAAGATTTCAAGATGATCCTAAAGAGTCACATTATGCAACAGTAAAAAGAATACTGAGGTTCTTGAAAGGCACAATTGATTATGGATTATGGTATGAAAAATATGATGATTTTACCCTATGTGCATATACAGATGCAGATTGGGGAGGTAGTGTTGATGACAAAAAGAGTACAAGTGGTGGATTATTTTTTCTTTGAGGAAGATTGGTTTCTTGGCTAAGAAAGAAACAAAATTGTATTTCACAGAGCACAACAAAAGTAGAATATGTAGCGGCAGCAAACAATTATAATCAAATAATATGGATGAAACAAATGTTGAAGGATATTGGAATTAAATTTCTTGAGCTTGGTGTTATACATTGTGATAACACTAGTACAGTAAGTATGTCTAAGAATCCTATATTGCATTCTAAGACAAAACATATAGAAATAAAGTATCATGTTGTAAGAGAGAAAGTTATAGAGAAAGAAGTTAGACTTGAGTATATAAGTACAAAAGAGCAGATTGCAAATATATTTACAAAGCCCTTACCTAAAGATACATTTGAGTATTTGAGAGGTATGCTTGGGGTTATGCCCCAGCCTACTTTTGAGAAGTGATGCATATTGTTGCATCAATCCAGTGGTATATGAGCTCTATCTTTTTCTGGACTAGATGTTGGTACTTCCTCTATGGGGGAGTATCTATGTTTTTGAGCTGAGTCATGAAGGACTCTAGTGAATGTATTTTTTGAAAATTATCTTTTGACATTGAGAATTGATATATTGATGCTTACTTTTGTCATTGATGTCAATGGGGGAGAAGGATACATGAAAAAATCATCTATGAGAGAGAACAACAAAAACAACTATGAGAGAGAAGAACAAAAAAAAAGACTATGAGAGAGAAGAACAAAAAGGGAGGAGAAGAAAAAAGGGAGAGAAAAGAAAAGTAAAGAATAAAAAGAGAGAAAGGATACAAACATATGTTGGGGAGATAAAGCAATATAAAAATGAAAAACCTATAGGACTTGATTGATGAAGAGGATGTGAAAATATTGATTGACTTGATTGATGAAGAGGATGTGAAAATATTGATTGACTTGATTGATGAAGAGGATGTGAAAAGATTGATTGACTTGATTGATGAAGAGGATTCCAAAATATTTCAGAGCAATAGCATTGCAATTTGGTATTCATGGAGCTTGGATGTTTTTTTCATCTATGTTTCCATCAATGCCAATGGAGGAGATTGTTAGGAATGAATGTTGAATATATCCTATGGGAGAGTATTCGGAGCCATTTTGTAGCAATTGTATGTTGCATTCATGATTAAGGTTGTCATTGATGTCAATACACTAATCTATTGGAGATTAGCAGAGAAGTAGACATTGTTTGATTTAGCGCACATGGAGTATTAAAAATCAAGCTATGTAGAGTTGAGGACTTACTTTATATTGTGTCCTAAGATCATGGTCAAGAGTGCATATAGAAATTCAATTATTCATGAAAGTTATGTATAATTTAGTGGAAGCAGTATTCAGGCAGTGTTCCTAAGAAGTGGCTTGTGGTAACTGGATGATATCTCCTAATCAGGATAGAATCTAGGCATGCGATGTTGTATAGTTGATGAAGACATTGTGATAGTGTGTGGACATGATAGCATGGTCAAAGGTCGCATGAGTGAAGAATTATTTTGTTTGAAGGCCAAAATTTTTTATGTAATTATGAAATATTATGTAACATGTGAAGGTTTATATTTTGTAATTGGTTAAGCCTTGTTGGCCGACTCATTTTTAATTACTTGAGTGTGGTATAAAGGAAGGATTGTTTTCCTTATTGAAAGGATGAGTATGGAAATGAATTGCAGAATTGATCAATATATGTTGTAAGAGGATATGCAAATTGCAGAGATCTGGTATTGAGATTTGGTGAAGCAATTGGTGTGGTTTGGCACAAATAGAGGAGCAAAGATGAGTTTCCAAGATCAATAATTATTTGGTATTATTATGTTTGGATAATACAAAGATCAATTGGATAGTTTGTTCAGTGATCTTTCCCTTGAAGCTATTTGGATAGTGGGTCCTTCTGTCTTCCATAACTCTCAACCGGGTTAGAATCTTCTAACAGGGATTCAAAGTCTCCTAACAGGGACTCATATGCACTTAATGTATTTCATAAGGCTCTTAACAAATTCCATCCTCTCACAAGGAATTTTTATATTGGTACATCTTTTGTGGGCATCATTCCCACCAGGGTTTACTCTATGATCAAGAGGTTCCCTAGTCAACATATCTTGTGTAATTGTGTTGTTGTATATATTTATATTTCTATGCTTTTTGCTTACATTGATTACATGGTTGAAATCTGTTAATGGTGATTAAAGTTGCATTTATTTGATAGATGGTTCACACCCCCCCCCCCCCCCTCTCAGTTATCTTGGTGGACTTTACTTTCTAACACTTCCTCCTATCTTCAACCAGGAATTTAACACCAATATGGGTTTATAAAGACTTAAGCCAAACAAAACCTCTCCAGATTATGGAATGAAAAAAAAAAGGCCACAAATCATTCTCTACCCTCATATCAGAAGTGAGAGAAGAATCTGACCAGACAAAAATCACAGCATACTTGAATGTAGGGAAGGGGAAGTTCCTTCCCAAGTTTCAATTAAGATTATATCCTAGAACGTTAGGGGACTAAACACCCCTAACAAATAAAGTTTGGTTAAACATTGTATACATTCATTCAAAGTAGAAATAATAATGCTACAAGAGAAAAAAATGAGCTCAACAAACATGAAGATATTTACAAAAGGCTTAGGTTCCTGGTCCATGGAATGTGTGGAGGCAGTTGGATCATTGAGAGGCTTGGCTATTTTGTGGAATCCAACAAGAGTGGTTTTCACTAAGTTGGAAAATGAAACAAATTATATGGGAGGCGACATCAAGAGCTTATATTAAAATTTACAAAACTTTTAGCTCTAAATATTTACGGTCCAATCCCCACTAGGAAAAAATTGGCGCTTTGGGAAGGTATCAATGCATGGGTAGACAAGAAATTAATTTTAGGAGGAGATTTCAGTGCAATTGTCCACCTTTCAGATAAGAGTGGGGGGATTCAAAGGGAGACATAGCCTCAAATTGACTTCATAAATTGGATCTCCAAGGAAAACCTCTTGGAAATAGAAATGGAGAGTGGGACCTTCACCTAGAATAATAGGAGGTTGGGGTTCAATAATATTTCAAAGAAACTAGATAGGTTCTTCTTCAAAGGATATTTGACTACATTTCCATTTGATTTCAAAGCTTCAATCTCTCCTATATCGGGGTCAGGCCACTTTCCAATACAGTTGGATATTCTAGGAAAAGACAAACCACTAATTTTCCCATTTAAATTTGAATCTATGTGGGTGAAAGATAAGGATTTTACCAGATTAATTGACCAATGGTAGAAAGAGAGCACAGCCAAAGGATAAAAAAAAATTGCTTTATGTCCAAACTAAAGGAGATAAAACATAATCTCATTGAATGTAATATAATCCACTTTAAGAATATATTCACAACCAAATCATAATTAGAACATAATATCAAAGATATCAATGAGGAGGTTCTTCAGCAAGAAATAAATACATCAAGGAAAAAGAACTCCTCATAGATTACGAAGATATCTTGGCTAAGGAGGAGATATATTGGAGACAAAAATCAAGAGAAACCTGGTTGGCCGAAGGGGACAAAAACACTAAGTTCTTTCACAACAGCACTAAATAGAGGAGAAGCTCTAATAGAATCATAACAATTATAAGTGCAGAGGGTATGACAACAGACAACCATAAGGAGATTCAAATAGAAATTTTAAACTACTTGTATCATCAAAAAATGGAAGCACTTCCATTTAGGACTGGTTTAGCCCTCCAAGTAAGTGGTTTAGGGTCATGTCAAATGCCTTGAATGGGTCTTTGACTTGGATCTAGCTTTTTCCTCTATTCTGCCCTATTTTCCACTTCTTTTCTGCATACTTCTAGCATCCTAAATTGAGATTCTGAGATTCTTGACCTTAGGGCCAAGGTCAACCTTTTAGGTCAAGGTCAACCTCAACCCTAACCTAGGTCAAGGATGACCTCTACCCTAACCTAGGTCAAGGTTGACCTCGACCTTGACCCAAGGTTCAAATTTCAAAATCTCAAAGTATCCAGATGTCGAGTTTCGAAAAGATTTCTTTTCCCTCTTCGGGGCCACTATTTCTTGAGTTAAGTGTTGAATTCTAAAATGAATATTTGAGGTGGGCCTTTCTCGAGCTTTGTGTAGGATTCCTAATTTATTATTTGAGATTAGCCTTTCTCAATTTTTGTGCCTAATGCTCAAATTAACTTTGAGGTTGGCCTTACCTTGAATTTTGTGACAAGGCTCTTAAATAATTATTTTTATTTCTATAATAAGGGTGGACCCCTTCTAGATTTTTGTGTCAAGACTTTAATTTAATTTCCTCTCCATGTGCACCTCTCTAGATTTTTGTGCCATGGACCCTTAATTATTATTTTCTATGTGGCCTCTCTAGAGGTTTGTGCCCTAGATCACTATAAAAGAAAGCCTTCCTCTCTCATTTCAACCCATCATGTCACAATAATCTCTCAAGAAAGAATTCAAGAATTCAAGCCTTCAAGAATTCAAGCATTCAAGATCCAATTCATCAAGGAGATCCATTGTTAGCCATTGAAGGATTCAATCTCTATGGATCCCTCTTGTTGAAGATTTCTCCATCCACATTCATTCAAGCCTCTTCCTATTCCAAGATCCAATTAAGATTGGTTTTGAAGATCTAAAGACAATTGATTTGAGACATCCTACATTCAATTCTACTTTCATTTTGAGTATCCATACTTGTGGATTCAAGGAATCAAATCCTCCACAAGGGTTTCAACATAAGCAAGGTGAATTATTTCATTTACTTTGTTTATTACTGCAATTTCAATTCAATTTCAAGGTTAATTCTTAAATTGGGGTTTGACTAAGGCAAACCCCTCCCCCCCCCACCCCCCCAACAAACAAAACCATTTTTCTTGTAGGTACACATGCGGGATGGTGAATTACAATATAGATCTGGATACTCTTTTCGTCAAACTTTTGGGATCCGCAAACAAAATTTCCATCAGAGCTTTGCAGGTCAAGGTTGACATTTTGGGGTCAAGGTCGAGTTTTTACCCCTAAGTCAAGGTCAACCTTTCTCAAAAAAGAAAAATATTTTTGGGTTTTGTAGATCTCATAGTTTCGATTTAGAAATGCAAAAATCAACAATATTTGAGACTGTTTGACAGGGTTTTGAGGAGATTCTTTTTCAGAGGTAAGTACCTTTATTTCTTCATTTCAATATTAGTCTTCTACATTTACTTTCCATATCATTATAATTTCATGTATGTGTAAAATATTAGTTTTGGGGTCTCTTTTATGGGCAAATCCCTATTGTTCTAGGCCCCATCCATATTTTATATCTTACACTACTACACTAAAATCTTAAACAATTTTGAAGGTTCACATATTAATTCCCAACGAGTGATGTTGGAAGACATTCCCTCAATAATAATTGTTAAGGACAATTAGATGCTCAAGGAAAAATTCTCATAGGAAGAAGTACACAATGCACTTTGTCAAATTCTCTCAGATAAAGCTCCAGGCCCAAATGGATTCCCAGCTAGTTCCTTTCAAAAATGTGGGCAGGCCTTGGGATCAGAATTGATAGAAGCACTAGATTTTGCAAGCTCTTTAGGAATATTTATAAGAGAAATAAATAACACTTTCATAGCCCTCATCCAAAAGAAGAAAAATTCAACTTTTTTGGATGAATTGAGGCTCATTTCCCTTTGCAACACCCTATACAAACTTATCACAAAAACTCTTGCAAATAGATTGAAAAAAACACTTGGTAAAATTATTGGAGAAGAGAAAACAAGTTTTGTCCCTGATAGATCAATATTTGATGGAGTTATCATAGCTCAAGTGGCCATTCATTCAATCCATAAGAATAAACAACCTAGTATGATAATAAAACTAGACATTAAAAAAGCCTATGACAAGGTGGATTGGAGATTTTTAGCTAAGTGTATGGAAAAATTTGGCTTCTCTAGATCATGGATAACCCTAATTTTCTATTTCATATCAACACCAATGTTTTTAGTTTTGATCAATGGCTCTCCCCGTGGCTAATTTGAAAGCTCTAGAGGAATTAGACAAGGCAACCCAATTTCCCCCTTACTTTTCATCATAATGGAAAAGGGTCTCAGTAGGAGGTTGAGTAGTCTCCATAATCAAGGCATGTTAAAAGGAGTGGAAGTCACATCCTCAATGAGACCACTAACACACCACCAATTTTTAGATGATACAATATTTTTTGGGAAAGGGACTATAGAATAAGCAAACCAGTTGAAGAAACTACTATCAAACTATGCAAAGGCCTTAGGTCAAGAGGTGAACATGGAGAAGTCAAAAATTTTCTTCTTTGTCAAACAAAGGATACAAAAATGAATAATGGACACTTTTGGATTCAAGGAGGGTAATCTATCATGCACTTGCTTAGGAGTTCTGATGGACAAGATATCGAGATCTACACAAGCATGTGTTATCATAACTAATAATGATATTGATGATAGATTATTTCATGGAGTTGATGATGAAGACCGACCAATATTAGAGGTATACATGATGATAGTAGAAAGGTTAGATCATTTATATTATTTTCATTGATGTCAAGCAGTTAATTTCTTATTTATATTATGTTGTCATATCATTTGATAATGATATAAGATGAATGAGTTAAGGAGAAGAAGAAATGAGAAGTTGAGAATTTGTAGAACTTAAATGGGCAACTGATATAGATCGAACAATGATTAGATTATGTTGATATGATTTTTTTCTACCTAACATATGAGTATGTTAAGTTAGTAAAGTATGGTGATAAATATTTGACAACTCGGTAAGTAAAGTTGTTTCGGCTACTGAGATGGAAAATTCACTCGGTAAGGTAAAGGTAAAAAGTTGGTCACTCAATAAAGAAGAAAGGTTAAGGTACTTAGAGATGTAACTGAAATTCTAAGTGAAGAGCATTGATCAAGGAAAAGATATTAAATATGGATGGAATTGATATTTAATGATTAAGATATGATGAGTTGGATGATCATGATGATGAGGAAAGTTAGTTACAAGAGATCTACAGTTATGAAAATTCAAGATGAAGATCTATGGAAAGATCTAAGTAGGAAAAATAAGTGGAACAAGTTACAAGAAAATTTTAAGTTCTTAGGTGAAAAGGAAACATGCTACCGAGATCCAGATCCGATGAATAATGAATTGAATGGTCAAGATTGATTAAAGGAAAATATAATAGATGAGATTAAGAGGAAAAAAATTTCTATATAAAGGATGATCTTGTATGGACAATTGGCTGGCAAACTAAATAGTTGAAGGGTTACCAACTATTATAGAGAAGAAAGAACAAAGAGATTATGACTGGAAAAATAGTGATTTGATGAAGTGTTCATGCCAGTGGAAGATGAAGAATTGAAGTGAAGATTGAAGAGCGCACAAGGATCTGATTGAGAAAATATAGTTGCACATCTATAGGTCATTTTTATTACTATTTTTTACTAGCATTTGTAACAGTCAAATCTCTTAATAGAGTGGACTTAACAGTCTTATTGTAAATCCTTGAGAAAGGTGACATTCTATAAGAGTGTTTGAAGCTCTCTAACAAGGTCACTCCTAACAGGGTGAAGATCCTAACAAATATGAGGTAAATCCCTTAACCAGGTCACACCTAATAGTGTTTTTTGTAATCTTTAACTAGATTGGCTCTTAACCGAGTGTACTTTAGAAGATTATATTTCTTAGTGGGTGACAATTCCCATAGTGGTTTTTCCCAAAGGTGGGTTTCCACATTAAATATTGGTGTTAAACATTGTGAATGATTTACTGATTGATATAGTTTATTTATTATTGTTGATAAATAGAGAACTATGTTTCTACCAAGTAGTTACTGAGTTAATCAGAGAAAAAAATTTGAAGGTATTTGTGATTAGGATTACTAATTCACCCCCCCTCTCCGTAATCCAACAACATGAAAACCTATTGGAGAAAAAATAGACAATAGGATGGAGTCTTGTAAATATAAATGGTTACCATGGGCAAGTAGAATAATTATGCTAAAAGCCACATTGGCAGTAAACCCAATATACTTGATGTCATGCATCACGTTACCAACAAACATTTATATGGACATGGTAAAGAAATTGAGGAAATTATTTTGGCAAGGAATAGATACCAAGAAGAAATTTGTTTAATAGCTTGGGAAAAAATTTCCAAACCTTTGGAATACAAAGGGACAAGTATAAAAAATAAGCTTCATCAAAACCAAGCTTTAGGGGAAAAATGTTTTTGGAAAATTCATCATGAACCACATCTCAAATGGGTTAGAATCTTAAGAGGGAAATACCTTGCCAACCTCAATGGAGAGGAGGCCTTGAGAGTTGAAGAATATCCCAGATGATCCCATATATGGAACTTCATAGCTAACTCCAAAAAAATAATATTAGATCACACCACATGGAACATAAATGAGGGAACTAATTCTCTATTTTGGGATGATTCATGGGGAGGATACCCCATAATCAGTCAACTAATAAATTCAAAAAGGATAAAAAATGTATGCATTGAAAAATGGGGAAAATATGTCAAGGATTACATTACAATACCATATCCTAACCCTAAGGGTAGGTGGAAATGGAAACAATTGGAAAGTCTAAGATTGCATTAGGAAGACATAAATAACTTGAATGAAATCTTGAAAGATAATTTTTTCATTCTTAAACTAGGTAGTGATGAAATCATCTAGAATGGTGTTAATTCAGGGAAATACAGTGTGAAGGAAGGGTACAATATAATATCCAATCAATGGAATTAGACTAAATCTCAACTACCAATTCAATTATGTTGGAGTAAAGTGTGTCTTCCAAAAGTGGGATCCTTTTCTTGGGTAGCATTACAAGGAAAAATCCTGACTACAAACAAGTTCAAAAGTTTTGGGTTCCAAGGGCCATCAATTTTCCCCCTTTTCCAAATGAATGAGGAGGATTCCAACCATCTATTACTAACCTATTATTTTTCATCTCAATGTTGGCATTGGTTGTGTGCAAAATTAGGGTGGCTTTCTACATTACCAAATGATGTTTTGTCCCTTTTTCAGTCATGGCCACTAATAAACCCAGAGAGCCTATATGGAAGCTTGTGGATTATATCACCCTCAATCCTTATATGGGAACTGTGGAAGGAAAGAAATAGAAGAATATTCCAAGATAAAGGCATGGGCATAGTTTCATTATTAAATAAAATAGAAGCAGTAGTAGTAGAAACAATGAACTCACGAATCTCAATTCAGTAGTCTTCCCCAAAGTTTTACACTAGATGGGTGTTAGGTAATTGAGAGGGGGGGTGAATAAATTAAGTCCAGATATCCTACAATCTTAATTACTCTTAGATGTATAAAACCAATTCAATAAATAAACTTAAATAGCTCGGTAAATACTTGATTGTGTCTTTCTGATTCATTTACCGACAGCTAGTTAAATTAACTAGTATATACCGATCAAACCATTTAATTTAATGTGTAAATTAAAATAAAAAATCATCACATGCATACACATTTAACACTTGATTTTTAATGTGGAAACCCTTTTAGGGGAAAAACCACCTAGGACCAGTACCTGAAATATTTTCACTCTTCTGAAGTGAGCTCGGTTAAGAGACAACCCCATTAAAGGTTACAAAACACACTGTAAGGTGTGACCTTGTTAGATTTTTTATCACTAATAGTTCTCTATAACCATACATTCACTTGAGTCAATAAGTTAATAATCAACATTCATTGAATATCATAAAGAAATAAATAAAGATTGTTAAGTCTCACTCGGTTAAGAGATTTTGTCTATAGCAATGGTTAGAATGCAATAGTAAATGACTTGATTCAAATGAAACTTCCTTTGTAGATATTTAGATTTATGCTAATCTTAATATACCTTTGGCCATCATAATCTCTTCAATTTCTATTAATCCTCCAACTCTGTTCTGCTCGGTTAATCTCTTTCTGACACTCGGTGTTGTCTATAGAATTGCTTGGTTCTTACTTCAACCTATTTGACCAGCTTCACATGAATACAATCTCCTCCTCACGTGCATCACTCATTTTGAATCTCTTGTCTCCTTATAGAGACATGATAAACCATTTTCTTCTCAACCATAGATTTTGAATCTTAATCTCCATCGTTGATTTTTCATCTTTAACCTTCCTCGTAACTTTTTCCTTAAAACATTTTAATCTTCATCATCCAATTAACCTTGAATTTTTTCATTTTTAGATCTTCATAAAAAACTTTATCTTTATCCTTGGAATCATCCCAATTCGTCCATCTCATCATCATAAGTTGGAAATCACATGTTCCACATTATTTCTTCCACTCGGTCAATACTGTGATGTGTCAGTGACTTCCCACTCGGTTAATACCGCACTCAATATACACTACACTTTCTCTATGTACACTGTATCTACTCGGTGTATACTAAGTTCTTCATATACCGACCACATTAACTTGTTCATTCTTAATCTTCAATAGTTAATAGAATCATGTAATGCAATCAAATCACTACCATACTATCATAGACTCATCAATAAGTTACCCAATGAATACCATATTCATAACTTACTCATACATCTCATCTTCATGTTAATATCTCATTCCTTCACCAATATTACCTTCTTCAGATGTTTGCAACTATCATGATAATTATAGTCAAAACTAGTTGACATCAATGACAATATAAGAACTAATCTAATGTCTCACATATACCTTTGTAGCTCAGTGATTATCTTCACATTTTGTTCTCCAAGAAGTTCATTAGTTGTAGTCTAACAATCTCTCCCTTTGGCATTGATGGAAACACAATATGAAATATGTCATAGAATACCAAACATCTTAAGTGTCTACAACTCAATCTATATGTTGTGACTCGGTAATATCTCTCTTAGCTTATGCATTTAATATGTTTAATCACTACACAGCATCTCCCTTTCGGTTAGCTTCATTTTTAACTAATATTACATCTCTTCATATCTCAAAAACTTCATGATCATCTCTCCCTTTCAATCTTTCCTGAATATTTCATGATCATATCTCTCCCTTTGATAGTAATGCCAAAAGTAATCATCTCCTCAGTAGCCAAATTGGTATCTTTTCATCTCATGTTTAGATTCTTATACCTTGCATGTACAAATGTTCTTTGTTTTAGTTTGTCTTACATCTTCTTCACAACCTTAGGAGTCCCAAAGTGCGAACATCGTGCATCAACATCATTATATCTTCTGATAAAGTATAGGTTGATGCAACCCCATATCACCTTAGTGACTGTTAGATAGGGGATGGACCCCTAGTCTACTTCTCAAGTATTCAAATGTATCCTTTGGTAAGGGTTTTGTGAATACACAAGTACATTTGAGACCTTTTTCCAATGGCAAGTCATCTAAATTGGGATGGTTTACAGTTGATATAATGACACCACTCGATGTCACAGTTTTCAGTCAGAAAAACTGATGATTTTGATTTGTGTCATAATTATGATGACAATGGATGATGCAAGAAGGGGGTGCCAATAAGGTGAACTTGGCATCAGACCTATTTTTGGTTGTTCCAATTGCGATGCCTATCTGTCGCAAAAAAATAAAAATGACGGCGACCCATCAGAATCTTCTGATGAGTTACCATCATTTGTAATTTGTGTGCCAATGGAGATGTTGTTAGTGTGATAGATATTTGTTAGAAGTGTGTGACGGATATACGTCATTTGTATTTTTTAACGACATCAATGTTGTACATCTAACGGAGACCCATTAGAATTTTATGATGACTACTCATCATTTATAGTTTTTCATTGACAGTGATGTTGTACATGCAACGGTTGGATGTCAGATTGTTTTGATAGATGGCCATCATTGTTTTATGGCCATCATGAATGCAACATAAATTAGTTTTTTTAAAATATATATATTTGTCGATTGACTTGGTATCGATTTAGAAGGGTGTTCTTGCAGATCTGGTTCCTACTCATGATTTGGTTATGGATCATTCGGAGATGACTTTGCAGTAGATTTGGTAGCGGCTCATGGATTATTGAGTTAGATGTGTTGTTGAGAGAGTGACATGTAGAACTTACACATTGGAGATTCGTAGATCACTATGGTGTCCATGATGACTTGGGAGAAGTCTTCTTCTTGGTGAACCGAGCTAAGAGACTTAGATTAAAGAAAGTGGGACATTTGATGTGACTTATGAGACATTGGATGCCTCTTCATAGGGGGTTCACGGTGTGGTCTATGGTGTTTCTTTGTGACTGGGTTCTTGGCAGAGATCTATTGATTTGGTAGCCATTGAGATAGATCGATATATTTGTCATACATGGATTGAGATCTTAAATTATTGAGCTTCTCTTTGTTTTGAGAATAGTTTAACATTCTCTAATTAATAGGGCCAGCCACATGAACGTGGAAGCTCATCTGACTCTTTCTAGGAGCCTCTTATGACCCTTTACGACATTTTAAGACCTCTAAGATGTATTCTTAGGGATCATAAAGGGTCATAAAGGGTCATAAGGGGTCCTAGGACACAACTGAGAAACATAAATGTAGGCATCATGGTCACAATTTTTTGGATATCTACATTTATGTTTCTCATTTGTCATGTTTATGTGCATGTTCTTTATGTGTGTCATTGTGTTGAGGCAAAAAAGAAATTGGATCAATCATTTATCGATGGTGAAGAATTAGAATACCCTATAGGAGCAGTGGTTGTAACTGGTACATTGCTTAGACAATATGCTATGAAGAACCCTAGGTTGTGGTTGTTCGAGGATTGGGAGACACACATAAAGAAAAATTATGATTGTGCATCCCTCTGCTCATCTCTTCAATTTTTGTTTTTGTAGATTCCACCATCTGACGTTCCTTTTCAATAAGAGATAGATGGAAATGTTCTTAAATCTTGGAAGAATGGCCTGCATACAAATAAAAACTTGTGGTTATTCCAATGGTAAGTTCAGATTTTCCCATAATTTGGGAGAGACGAGTTTGGAAAGACTTCAATCTTTCATTTAGGGAAAGGATTTTACTTACATTGAGAAGAAACCTCAAGTTTTTTCACTTCATTTTCAGCGTCTTCTATTGATTTTCTTTTCAACTTAATAGATAATTTTATGTTCATCAAGTGATCAGAACTCGTCGAAATAGAACTTGTGGAAGGATCAGGGTATTTCCTCTATGACTCAAAATCACTCTAGATCTTCTTAGAATGAAAAATAGAAATATCTTTTTTCACAGCCATCTCTTATCGAAAAGGAATGTCAGATGGTGAAATCTACAAAAACAAAAACTGAAGAGATTAGTAGATGGATGCACAATCATAATGTTTCTAGCAGATGTCACATTAACACAACATAAAAGAAAATGACCCTGGAGGCTGCTAAGTCTTTCGAATCAGAAAACCCCTTTGACTTAGTAATTATGAGGCCATATCATGATATACCGACATTTTAGGCTTGTAAGATTCTCTAGCCTCTCTCTATGCTCATTAGGAGCATCAGAAGAACAAAATGGTGAGTAAGTGTATTTGACAAAGATAAACATGACACATTTTGTTGGGCTGATTGGGTTGGCCTGGTACCATTTAAAAGGCCTATTTTATTACTGATGTCCCTATTTACATCCTTTCATCAAATGACCCAAAAACATCAAGAATGGTCCTATATGGTCACTAATAGCCAACTTTCAGAAGAATATGAATGAATGAAAACATACATAAGTGGATGAACATAAATAATGAAGGTACCATACATTACCTGAAGTAATGAAGTTTTTGACCGGGGGTTCAATCTAGTATGCTCTTGTATGATCCAAAACCTGCAAGGAAGGAAAAGATGGGGTTAGATCCAAAGGATCTAAGCAATGTTTGGCACCATATTACTGATCCTCATCTATACATTACAAGCATGTGCATAGTCAAGCCATCCATAGACTCAACAACTTGATAGCATTGATCCAATAACAAAAAATACATTACAAATGCCAAGCTCATGGTCTCAATGAAATAAACAGTACATAAAACAATATATGGTGCACAATAGTAGCAAGCATGCAATGACAGCAATAACATTGCATGATGCCTGAGCTCAAATTCAAAATAGTAAGTGTATTAATGTATATTTGCATGATACCAGATATTAAATAGTGATCTCATGAACAATGCCAGTATTAAATAGTGAGCTCATGAACAATGTATGATGCCCTAGCTTGCAGCCCGTGATCCATCAAGACATTTCCTCATGAAATGATCATAAACAGGGAGTACCACATAGTGAATATCAATAGAAAAACAAATAAAGAGAGATCAAACACTTCACACAATGCCTTCAAGGTAATAGCATTGATTCCCTAGCTCTCAAAGCTCACGGGTCAGCGAGCATTCCAAATGCTAAGATGTAAACAATGTGCACTATTAACATTCATATTGTGCCATTAAATCAACAAATGTCATCAAAATTAAATTGAGTTAATGAGAAGACAAAGCTCGAATGCTGACCTCAATTGCCAGTGCCCTTTTCCCACATGATGTCGACCTTTTTGCACATGCCAAACTTGAATTCCCTATTTGCGCCATGCAAAAGTGCAGTGTCATCTTCGTGGCAGCTCTTTGAATTCACAAAAATTACAAATGACACTTTCTTTTTCAAAATTACAAAAATTTCATTGGCTCAAAGCACATAGAAATTCAAAATAGTAGGATATCTTAATCTTTATGAGCTCAAATAGTGAGCTCAAATAGTGAGCTCATAAAATAATTTATTTAGTCTTAATAAAATCTTATAAAACAACATATATTGTGTGAAGTGTTTGATCTCTCTTTATTTGTTTTGTTGTTGATATTCACTATGTGGTACTCCCTATTTATGATCATTTCATGAGGAAATGTATTGATGGCTTATGGGTTGAAAGCTAGGGCATCATGCATTATTTATGAGCTCATTGTTTGAGCACCAGCTAATCAAATAGGGACATGAGGTGCTCAAACAGTGAGCTCATAAACAATATATTTAGTCTTAATAAAATCTTTTAAAACAACATATATTGTGTGAAGTGTTTGAGCTCTCCTTATTTGTTTTGTTGTTGATATTCACTATGTGGTGCTCCCCGTTTATGATCATTTCATGATGAAATGTCTTGATGGCTTGCGGGCTACAAGCTAGGGCATCATGCATTATTTATGAGCTCATTGTTTGAGCACTATCCAATCAAATAGGTACATGAGGTGCTCAAACAGTGATCTCATAAACAATGCATGATGCCCTAGTTGTAGGTAGTTATCTCTTCTATAATGTGTATCATCTTAAAATGGAAGCACTTCCATGATAAGAGCATTTAGACCTCTGATTAAGTGATTTGGGGTCATGTTAAGTGCCTTGATCAGGTCTTTGCATGTATTTGGCTTTCTCCCCACTTTCCACTTCTTCCTTGCACTTGATTTCTTCATTCTAGGTGAAATTAGGGTTAGGATCCTGAGGATTCTCCTTAATTTCCCTCTTCCATGGATCTATTTTCTAGGTAGGATTCATAAATAGGTCCTCCTAGCCTTCATCATAGTAATCATAGGATTTTATGTCTATCCTTGGCATTCTATCCTGTTCTAATTTCATTTCTAGGTTTTTGGGCATCCCCGGGACCTCCTAACCTGGCTCTGACTGAATCTGGGCCTAGGGTCAAATTTGAGGTTGATCCTGACTAGGTCAGGATCAAGCTCAAACCTAACTAGGTCAGGTCCAACCTTGATTTTTCCCTCCTCATTCAAATTTCTAGGATCCTAGATTTCTGGGCATCGGGCTTTCGGGATATTTATTTTCCCGCCTCCGGCTTGGCCATTTCAGGTTTCAAGATGGTAAATCCTTCAATTGCATTTAATCTAGGTATACTTTCTAAAGGTTATGACCTAATTTGGATTTAATTCTCCAAGGTGGCCCCTCTAGAGGATTTTTCCCTAGTTCACTATAAAAGGAGGCCTTCCTCTCTCATTTTGATCATCAAGTTTTGTGAGAACGTCTCATCCACAACCAAGCAATTGCTCTCAAGCTCTCAAGCATTCAAGAAAGTCTTCAAGAATTCAAGTGTTCAAACATCCATCCATCAAGGAGATCCATTGTTAGCTATTGAAGGATTCAATCTCTTTGGAGCCCCCTTTGATGATCCATCCTTCCACATTAATTCAAGCCTTCTCATATGCAAAGATCAAGTCAAGATTGGTGTTGAAGATAAAATGCCATTGATTGGAGACATCCTACATTCATCCTACATCCATTGAAGTATTCCTACTTGTGGATTTGAGGATTCAAATCCTCTGCAAGGACTTCAACATAAGTGAGGTGATTTGTTTCAATTACTTTGTTTATGCACACTATATTCCAATTCAATTTCAAGGTTAATTCTTAAATTGGGTTTTGACCAAGGCAAACCCCCCATACAACAAAAACCCCCATTTTCTTGTAGGTACAGGTGCAAAATTTTAGATCTGAGAGTGAATTTGGATACCCTTTTCGGCAAACTTCTGAGATCTGCGAACAAAATTCGAATCAGACTTCAAATAAAGAATGTAGTATTTGACCTTTTATGAGGGTCAAACCCGACGTGAGCTCATCTTGGAGAAAGATTTCTGGGTTTTCTCTGTCTCGACATTTCCAGTCTGGAACAAGTTTTAGAATTGCCTAAAAGTACACATAGACATCAAAATTTGACATTTTCCAGATCTTCCCTAATTTGAGGTTAGTATTTGTATTCCAATTATTCCATATTCCAAGCATAATTTCATTCATAGGGAAATATTGGATTTACTCTCTCTCTTCCATATTCTCCATAAATTGATTCAATTGTGTATTAACCTCTTGGTTGATCAAATTGGATCTCTTCTTTGGGAATTTGGGTTAGGGAATAGATCTCATATTTCCCCCCTTACCTTTACATTTGAATAGAGTTGAATCCATTTTAACCCTATTCATTTTGGTGAACCCGACTAGCTTACTCTCTTTCTTTTTTGGTGTTAGATTTCTCTCTATTCTTATTGTGGAATTGCATGCCTTAGTGTGCATTCCTTTTATCTTGTTAGTATTAGATTTTTCCTTTGTGTTAGATCTTGCATGCTAATTAGATTTCATATTCATGCTTTATGTGTCTTTAGTTTAGTTCATTTGCATTACATTGGTTTATGAGCTTTACTACCATTAGTCCTACTTATAATATTCTAGTTAGAAGAAGTCGTAGACTCATGGGTGCCTTTGATCCTGCTTCTTCCTCTCCTTTCCTTAGGATCCCAGATGATAACTTGATTCTTCATAATTCCAATCCTACTATGGAGAAAAACTCTTCTCACTCATCTCATGATGAGGATGACACTTTAAGAATTCCTCCTGAGCAAGTCCAAAAACTTTCCACTGAACTTGATAAAATGGGTAATTGGCTTTTTCAAGAGAACCATAATCATGATTCCATTCAAGCTATAGAGGCTCTTAAGAAAGTTCTCTGTGATAGTGATCAAGGTGTTAACCTCTTGCGTGGTATTACTCACCTTGTGCATTCAAATGTTAAACCTTTAGTTCAAGAAGCTCAAGATTTAGGGTTGATTCCTCCTATCACTACTGTTGAACCTCCTGCTAATCCTTTACATAGTCTTCCTACCTATACTCCTCCTTTGGTGACTATGATGGCTCCCTCTATTCCTATGAGTGTTCCTCCTGTGTCCCTTCCTACATCACAACCTTCATATCATAATGTTCCTTTTACTTATTCCAATCTGCTTCCAACTGTAGCTCCTAGTGTTCCTCCAGTTGTGTCTTCTATTCTTGCAGCTTCTTACACTTTACCTAGTGTGTCTAATTTTTATACTCCTATTTCCTCTAATGATTCAACAATCATCAGTTTGGCTCAAACTATGTCATCCTTACAACAACAACTTGCTTCTTTAACTCAAAACAAGTTTAGTATTCCTACATGTGACATGGGAAGTCCCTTGTCCCAAGACATCATTCATACTCCTGTTCCTCAACAAGGTGAGATGCCTTGTCTTGAGAATTATAATGGAAAAGGAGATCCTGTTCATCATGTTAAAACATTTCAAATCCTTTGTAGTGATTATGCTCATGACCATAGGATTTTAGCCAAACTTTTTGCAAGAACCTTCCATGACAAAGCCTTACAATGGTATTGTTCTTTGCCTCCTTATTCTATTGATTCCTTTCCACAACTTGCTAATGCCTTTATACAACAATTTCAAAATAATATTGGCCCACAAGTGTCTTTGACTGATTTGATGCACTGTAAACAAAGTGCTAAAGAAAAATTGACTAAATTTATTGGTAGATTTAAGCATTTGTATGCTCAGATTTCCTATCTCGTTCCTAATATTGATATTCAATGTATGTTTATTTCAAATTTGCAAAAGGATATTAGAGATAAGATTCTACTGACTGAATTTACCTCTTTTCAGCAACTTTGTGCAGGACTTCATCATTATCAATTACAAGTGAGTCAATTTGAGAGAAACACTCCAATGGCTCCTATTCCAGTTGATAAGACTGATGCTACTTCTAATCCAAACAAGTTTCAAAAATTCAACAACTATGTCAAGATAAACAAACAAGCGAATGCAGTTGCTGATCAAGTTGTTGTTGCATCTCACAATGCAACTTTTGCATCCATTGCTTTTCGATTAAATCATGTGTTTACTCCTCTTTCTAAATCTTTACATGCTATTATGAATAGGTTGTTAGCTGCTAATATGATTAATTTACCTCCTATTCAACCTCTTTTACCTACTACGATTGCATCTAAATCTTTTGATCAAAATGCTTTTTATGACTATCATTGTTAGAATGGTCATGATACTGAGAAATTTTATTCTTTAAAACATAACGTTCAAGATCTAATTGATTATAAGGCTTTATCTGTTGATAATCTGGATAGTAGTGGGAATAAATCTATCTCTCCTCCTAATTAGAACCTTCAAATTTATACGAACCCTTTACCTACGCATGATACTAATACTATTGCTCAACCATCTGCTATGGAAATTGTGTATGATTCAAAGATGGATGATCTCAATCATTTTGTTAATCAAGTGGAGCATGTTGATCAATCTGTATCTCCACCTCGACCTCAACTTCAACCTCAACCTCAGATTCAACAAAAAGTTCAATCTCAACCTCGACCACAACCTAAACCTAAAATGAAAACTCAACCTAAACCTCAACAACAATTTAAGAATAAGAGACCTCAGAAACTCTTGATTACCTTTTATGACTCTGAGACTATTAAAACTCCTGATGGTCCCCTTTACATTGCTGCTAGGATTGCTCAGAAACCTACTTGTGGTTGTCTTGTTGATCCTACATCCTTAGTCAATGTTATCACTGAAGAAAATCTTTTTATGAAAAGCTTACAATGTGACTTTTATGATACATTGGATGTCTAGATTCAAACTTGCAATGGTTTTCTTTATCCATCCTTTGGTTCTATTACTTTACCGGTTGAACTTTGTGGAAAAATTGTGAATACTACCTTTGTTGTAGTTCCTACTTTTGATCAATTTCAAGTTAAGCTAGGTTTGCCTTGGTTAACTTCCATGCATGCTATTGCTTCACCTATCCATAAGTTTCTTAAGTTACTTCATGATGAATAAGTGAAGATGATTAATCATAGTCTATATCAACCTTCTAGGCCTAGAGATTGTGTTGCTCTGGATTTCTTTTGGCCTTCATTACCTAATTCATGTCCTCCTCAACCTGATAATCTTTTTCGATCATATCAATCTTATAAACATCATAAAATTCTTGAATTAAGTTCACCTCCTAGGGATCTTAATCGTGGTCTTTTACCTACACCTTCTATACCTCCTTTAACTATGACTTCTAGCTCTGTTAATCAAGTTCCTTATACTGAACCTATCAAAGATCCTATGATTGTTTCTCCTATGGTTAATAATCCTATTGATCTTCCTAAAGAACCTGTGAAGGATCCTATGATTGTTCCTCCTAGTTCTCAACCTATTTCAAGTAAATCAAAACATAATTGATCTGCTAATGAACATCATAAAAAGCATTGTGCTCATGCTAAAGCTCAAAGATCTTTACCTTCTACGAATAAACCTATGCATAATGTGGTAGAATAGATTGTTACTAATAATGATGTTCACATGCATGATTATGATGATTCTATTCGTATCTTAGATCCTATTTTGATTAATTTGGATGAAGAAAATACTCTTGATGATACTGATGATGTTAATGATGAATATGAAACTATTGACATTGACATTGATTTATCTAATATGCTTTCATCACAATTAACTCTTACATCTAGTGTCAAACATAGTGATTCTCAAGAGGATCCTTGTTTGGAACTAGCTATCATTCCTATTGTGTTGGATATAGTCCCTCTTGCAAGTTACCCACCTTCCCTAAATGATATACAATGAGATGGGGAAAGTAGGTGGCACACTTGATCGCTTTGTCTTTCATGGTAGCTTTGTCGTGTGTTTTCCTGCTATACTATGCTTCTCCCATAATGTGATTGCTAAATGTTTTTAGATTCTTTTATATGATCCTTGTTACTCAGTTGGTGCAAGGTGATGAAGGAATCGAAACTGTTGTTCAAATTCTTCTATATGTATCTCTATTCTTCTATGCATTGTTCAATGTTATGTTGTAATTGTGTTATTATTCGTAAATGTTTCCATGTGTAATCTTCTTGGATTCAAGATATGGTAGCACTAATTTATTTTTGGTCTCCATGTCATGGCTCGAAAAGATTCTCCTTTGTATATCTTATGTGATCTTTCCTCCTTTGTGATTGTATTTCTACTTTCTTTGGGGAATGATGTCAATTCATTTGCAATAATATCATATATATATATTATCTTATGACCATACTGACCCCATGGTAGGTAGATCCCTTCTATGTTCTCTGTATGTTTCTGTGATAGTTCCCTTGATTTGTCTTCGTCTGGGGGCATCTCGACATGGAAACGTAATTAGTGGAGTTGTTTATGTTTCCATTAAAGCCATCGCTCCTGTTAAAGTGTCAAGAATGACTTTAACATGGGGGCATATGCTCTGCTCACCTATTGCACACATGCACTTTTCAATACACACATATTTTTTCAAGATACTTTTTCCCTTTTTGGATTAGTAATTAATCCTTAAAGCATGGTTTTATATTTTAGGATCTCTTGATCCCTCCAGTTTCAAATACATATATTTTGATCCCTTAAGGTCAGAAGTGTCCTTAAGACAGGATCTCTTTTTGTTTTTTGGTTTTATTCTTATGGAATAGAATGTTCCTAAGGATGAATCCTTGATGGGTTGACTAGTGAGTAGCCACATTCACTAGGCGGTTCAATTCCATCTTTCCAATTGTGCCATTTTCCTGTGTGATTCACAATGGGACATAAGTTCTCATTGGGTGAGGTAATCACACCTTCTTTATCTCTCTAGAGATGTATCTCTTATTGTGATCTAGGATTCAATGAAGACTTGAGTCCCTAGGGGCTTAAGGTTTCTCTTTGTCCCTTGGATTACAATAAGATTATCTTTTCATTCTGATCTCCTTTACCAAGAGTTTGCATCGAGTCCATACTCTTGCTAAAGTGGGGGCTTAATGTATCATCTTAAAATGGAAGCACTTCCATGATAAGAGTGTTTATCCCTTTGAGGAAGTGGTTTGGGGTCATGTTAAGCACCTTGATCAGGTCTTTGCATGTATTTGGCTTTCTCCCCGCTTTCCACTTCTTCCTTGCACTTGATTTCTTCATTCTAGGTGAAATTAGGGTTAGGATCTTGAGGATTCTCCTTAATTTCCCTCTTCCATGGCTCTATTTTCTAGGTAGGATTCAAAAATAGGTCCTCATGGCCTTCATCATAGTAATCATAGGATTTTATGTCTATCCCTGACATTCTGTCCTGTTCTGATTTCATTTTTGGGTTTCTGGGCATCCCTGGGACCTCCTGACCTAGCTCTGATTGAATTTGGGCCCAGGGTCAAATTCAAGGTTGATCCTGACTAGGTTAGGATCAAGCTCAAACTTGACTAGGTTAGGATCAAGGTCAAACCTGACTAGGTCAGGTCCAACCTTGATTTTTTCCCCCTCATTCAAATTTCCAAGATCCTGGATTTTCGGGCATCGAGCTTTCAGGATATTTATTTTCTCGCCTCCGGGTTGGCCATTTCAGGTTTCAGGATGGTAAATCCTTCAATTGCATTTAATTTAGGTATATTTTCTAAAGGTTAGGACCTAATTGGGATTTAATTCTCCAAGGTGGCCCCTCTAGAGGATTGTGCCCTAGTTCACTATAAAAGGAGGCCTTCCTCTCTCATTTTGATCATCAAGTTTTGTGAGAACATCTCATCCACAACCAAGAAATTGCTCTCAAGCTCTCAAGTGTTCAAGCAAGTCTTCAAGAATTCAAGTGTTCAAACATCCATCCATCAAGGAGATCCTTTGTTAGCTATTGAAGGATTCAATCTCTTTGGAGTCCCCTTTGATGATCCATCCTTCCACATTAATTCAAGCCTTCTCATATGCAAAGATCAAGTCAAGATTGGTGTTGAAGATCAAATGCCATTGATTGGAGACATCCTACATTTATCCTACATCCATTGAAGCATTCCTACTTGTGGATTTGAGGATTCAAATCCTCTACAAGGACTTCAACATAAGTGAGGTGATTTGTTTCAATTACTTTGTTTATGCACACTATATTTCAATTCAATTTCAAGGTTAATTCTTAAATTGGGGTTTGACCAAGGCAAACTCCCCTTACAACAAAAATCACCATTTTTTTGTAGGTACAAGTGCAAAATTTTAGATCTGAGAGAAAATTTGGATACCCTTTTCAGTAAACTTTCGAGATCTACGAATAGAATTCGAATCGGACTTTAAATAAAGAATGTAGTATTTGACCTTTTATGAGGGTCAAACCTAACCTAAGCTCATCTTGGAGAAAGATTTATGGGTTTTCTCTGTCTCGGCATTTCCAGTCTGGAACAAGTTTTAAAATTGCTCAAAAGTACACACAAACATCACAATTTGGCATTTTCCAGATCTGCCCTAATTTGAGGTTAGTATTTGTATTCCTATTATTTCATATTTCAAGTATAAATTTCATTCATAGGGAAATATTAGATTTACTCTCTCTCTCTCTCTCTTCCATATTCTCCATAAATTGATTCAATTGTGTATTAACCTCTTGGTTGATCAAATTGGATCTCTTCTTCGAGAATTTGGGTTAGGAAATAGATCTCATATTTCCCCCCTTTCCCTTTACATTTGAATAGAGTTGAATCCATTTTAACCCTATTCATAATGATGGAGGAGTGAAAGGTAATGATCAATGAGGTTTTTTCCATTAGATCATACATTAATACACTTACTATTTTGAATTTGAGCTTAGGCATCATGCAATGTTATTATTGTCATTGCATGCCTGCTGCTGTTGTGCACCATATATTGTTTTATACACATAGAAAAATAGGTTTGGGGACTTAGACTTATGCTCAATCCTTAGTAATGGTTTGGGGAACTAATTACTAGATGAGTGACTATAGTACCCTAGTTTGCATTATTAGATGATCTTGTTTAATTTGTGTTCATTTCATGCAAAGATACATGTAAAGGAAAAGAAATTTTTTCATCTAAAGATTACATGTATATATATGAAAAATAACCTGTATATACTATACAAAGAAAATAACTTTCAGAGGAAAATGCAAGAGTACAGGCATACATAAGAGGATGAACATAAATAATAAGGGTGCTAGACATTGCCTAAAGTGATGAATTTTTTACCCGCGTATGAATCTAGTGTGCCCCTGTGTGATCCAGAACTTGCAAAGAAAAGAGAGATGGGGGTTAGATAAAAAATATCTAAGAAATGAATGGCATCTTATTACTGATCCTCATCTACAATTATGCATGTGCATAGTCAATTGTATACACCTAAAAATGGCTTCATTGATTAATTAAATATTTATTATTTAATTGATATTGACTTGATAAATTAATTAAATATTTATTATTTAATTAATAATTATTCCTCTATTTATTAAATAAATTATTCAATTTATTTAGTGAATTCACTATAGTCTATTCCTCTATCCTAAGTCTTCTAATGAGTCTTATTAAAGTGATTTAATTAAATACACAATCACCTAAATATGACTAAGTTTCCTAGTCCACCTCACCTACCTAGTCACCTGACACATCATCTTGGCTAAAATAAATAATTATTATTAATTATTTATTAGTAATTATCCTCACCCACACATGTCCTATTCTTAAGGGCTATGTGGCCTCATAGGACTTGGTCTCGTGACCACATGTCCTCTCAACAACCAAGTCAAGAGACATTCCCTATTCCTAAGGGGCTTCTCAAGCCACCTCTAAGGGTCAAAGGTGACTCATAGGACACTTGTGCAAAGAGTCCTCATGAGGAAAAGGTCTCTCCCTCTTTCTCTCTTTGGTCTTTGTGAGACACTTGACATGTGTCTTTCCCTTCCACCTTCTTCTCCTCCATGTCAATGTGAGAGGAACATCATCCCTATTGTTCCTCTCACATTCCAACTACATCCCCCTTTCTCTCAACTCCTTCAACCAAGTCAATCCTAGCCTTAGGATCTTCCACCTTTCATTCTCAACCGTAGGATTGTGCCACCTAGGCCTAGATCCTCCAAAACTCTACAAAAGGAGCCACATTTCCCATTTGTGAGCTAATAGGTATTTTTGGTAATAGGCATTCAAGCATTCAAGCAATCAAGCATCCAAGCATTCTAAGAGAAATCAATCCATATTATCATCATTTCATTTGCATTCCATCCATTAGATTGCATAAGCTATTGTGCACTCATTTCATAAAATCTCCACACTTTGGTAGCATCTTGGGAGAAGGCTTCATTTGGAAATCTGAGAGCTCAACCTCTACAAGAAATCAAGGCTAGGAGGACAATGGAGATAGTCTGCATGGTAGGTGAAGGTAAATAATTTAGTTTCATCATTTTATAGTTACTTTGTATTTTTCATTGTGCTGCATTAGATTGATTTATTGGCTTGTAATAGTTAATTTATCATCTCTAGTTATTAGACATCTAATTTGCATACATTTTTGGTGCTAGAAGGAGGGCCAGCCTCCATTTTTAACATTCTATTTTTTTAATTTTCCGTGTGCAAATGTTTCCAGAATTTTACTGCACATTTGTTCACGAATCCTACACATTCATTCATCTATTTTGCCCATGCATTTCTGATCAAATCTGTCATTTTCCTTTTTTTTCATTTTTTATTTTTAAATACATCTGCGCATCTGTTACATTTTCCTGTGCATAAATTAATATTTTCTGCACATCCATTTCATTTTTCTACACATCCATCATTCTATTCTACGCATATGTTTAATTAGTCTGCGCATTTATCCACTGTTGTCGCGCATCTGTTATTTTCAGTAGTTAGGTTTAAATTTTGGATTTATTTTGATTTTAGCTAACTTTTGACAAGTTTTTGTTTGCTTTGGCATGCTTTTAGGTTGTTTTGCAGGATGTTGTTTTTGAAGACCCTATTGCTAAACAAATTTTCTAACGATTTGATTGCAAATTGCCAAGGGGTTTGCAAAATAAACCATAATCTCATTTGGGCTTAAAAAAAGACATGTCTTTGCTTTGTGTGTTTTCTTTAGAATAGCTCAAGTGTTTGTTGTGTCTTGCTTAATAGCATATCTATAATCCTAAAATTATAACAACGTATCCTCTCCCCTCACCATTCGTGGACCTTGGGTGTAAGAGAAACTGTTACAATTTTTAGAGGGCAGTCTTTGGTGGGAAAAGAGGTACTCACCCCAAGGAACGACCCAACCGATAATAGGCTAAAGCCAAGCCCTTCCAAATCGGTATATAAAAAATGCTATTGTGATTAGTCTCACATTAGACAGGTGTGAATTCATTGTGGCAACCAAAATCTCCTCCAATACCCTAGTGGTGCGTTAAAGTCCTGCTTAGTAGAGGTGAAATCCTTGCTTTAAAAGGATTGGGAGAGCCCCCTTAATTGGGAAAATGACTTGATCACAACCACCTGAACAGATGTCCTTATTAAACACTTTTGTTTAGTGGCCAAAAACCTTCTATCTGCTGGCTCAAGGAGTCACCCAAGCTCGTGAAGACACCCCACATTAATCATGATTCATAGTAGAGATAGCAGTTCTTTGGGAAGTAATGACCCATTGACTTCGGAACTTGGTGTGCTTGAGAAGTGAGTGCACTGTAAGGAGGAGCCCATGCCTCCAAGTTCCTAGGCTGTCCACTATGGATTTGCGTGGCTGGATTTTATTATCCTAGTGGGGATTCAGTAGATATCATCCTTGCCTACCATAGGATTGTAAGCGTGTTTGTGCATTCATATTAGCATAGTTAGATTAAAATCATTTATGTCTTACATGTGTATGTTTATGCATTTTTCACTTTTCCAAAAACCATAAAACATCCAAAATTTTCAATTCAGATCAAAACTTCAGAACCTGCACATATATCAAATCTTGTTGCGCATTTAATCCAATTTGTTGTGCATTTGTTCATACTGCCTGCGCTTTTGATTTTACCAATTTGCATCTATCACATCTTGCTGCACATATGTTTCATTTTGTTGCGCATTTATCAATCTATCCTGTGCATTTGTTGTTGTGCATTTACAACAGTGAGCATTTCCACAAACTTTGCAATTTTCCAAATCACCTTTTCAAATACCCATTTTCATCTTTAGTAAGATTCTGGAAAAGCAGTCGAGTTACACAGACCTCTGATCTTTAGTTTGACCATTTTCATCATTTTTCACCATTCCTTCATTAAGAACTCATCAAATAATTTTCTTCCAATCTTTGAAATTCTCAATTTAGTGTTGAAACATTACCTTATCTATCAGATTTTGATCTTTATGAGTTTACCATATCAGGATATATCATCCTTAAACCACCAAACTTACTTAGGTTATTATCTCTTGATTTCCCTTTGTCATATCATAGTGAGATTTATACCTCCTATTGACTTAGAGTTTATCAAGTTGTCTTATCACTTTTCAACACATTTCAATATCTTTTCTATCAATCACTTTCCATATCTTCTCATCAAGAATCTTTCATCCCACAATCAATTTTCTCAATTTTATGGTTCAAACTCGATCTCAGAAACTTAAACAAGCCATTAATCCAGAATCCCTAGACAAGGTGGAAGGAAATACCAGCAATGAAGAAAATCCTTGGCCCAAAGCTCCTAAGAAAACTTCACTTTTTACATCCACTGATGAACCCACCGATGACGAACTTAGGGAAGCTTCACAAGATCCTCAATTTTATCATGTCATGGAAAGACTCTTAGGCTTGGATAGAGAGATGTATTTCCTCATGCTTTCTCAACAAGGAGCTAAGTTACCAAGTGATTTTGATGTTTCCTATCTTAGAGAACCAGCTCACACAAACAATCAAGAAATCCCTAAAGGTTCTCAAGATACTCATGGACCAAAGGAAACCAATTAGCAATCCAATGCTTCTCATAGTCATGAACAACACACTATTTCTCAAAATGATCACCAAAACCGTGCTTCCCAAAATCATGCTTCACAAAACAATACTTCCCACAACAATGTTTCCCAAAACTCTCAAGGAAACATGTTATCTTTAGATCCTATTCTACAACAAATCCAGATGCTTCAACAACAAATCTGTGACATCCAAACTGGATCATCAATAAAGAAGTATTCCTTGGATGATATATGTCCTTATCCTTTTGATAAGAATTTAGCAATGATTCCATTCCCTCCTCATTTTAAGGTACCAAAATTTGACAAATACAAAGGGAATTCAGATCCACAAGACCACATTCGTGAGTTTTGTGCTACTTGTATTGAAGTCACTCACAATGACACTTATCTTATGTGACTATTTCCATGAAGTTTAGGAGGACAAGCCATAGAATGGTTCTCCAAACTACCCCCGGGCATCAAATCTTTCAATGAGCTTCTTGACAAATTTGTGACTCATTATTCATGTAACATCAAACATGAAGTCACTATGCTTGATCTTTGCAATGCACATCAAAAGAATGGAGAACCCTTCCTTACTTTTTTGCAAAGATGGCATCAATTGTTTGCCAAATATCCACGAACGATTCATGAACAAGAAAAGATGGATATTTTTGTGCATAACCTTACACCAGAAATGAGTTATAGGTTACAATTGCAATGTCCACCAAACTTCAATAAGCTCATAGAAAATGGTATCAAGATTGAGGAAGCCATGGTCCAAAAAGGTGAGATCAAACTTTATTCTAAAGACAATGTTGGATCCTCAAACTCCAATTCCAACAACTACAACAATGACAAATCAAAATTCTGGAATAAAAACAAAAACATTGTCAATGATGGGATTGTTGATAATCATAATGTCAAACCAACACAACCCCTTCTCAATCTCACTAGTCAGGCCAATGCTACTCAAGGAACCTACAGCAATCAATCATCAAATCAAAATACCAACAAAGATTCATCTAAACCAAGATTGCCTTTTATGTCACCTCGAATAAATTTTACTCCTTTAGGGGAATCCCTCAAATTAGCATTATAGAAGTTAATCACAAAGAAACTCATCATGCTTCCTGAAATGAAAGATTTCAAACCTAGAGTAAAGCCTTCTTGGTGGGATGAGCATGATTATTGCAAATTTCACAGAGGCAAAGGACATAAAACCAATGATTGCAAAAAGATCAAAAATGTAATTCAAGATCTAATTGAAAGTGGTGAGATTAGTGTTGATAGACATACCTCAAATGAATCACATACAGCTTTCAAAGATCCACTTCTTGAGCATGAAAAAGGAGGTTCTTCCAATACTAAGAGTGACAATCAAGCCAATTATAATTCCACTCCTTATCGATATGTTGGTAACATTTTTGAATGTCATCCTTCTATGTATTATGCCAATGTCATTACCATCAAAGGAAAATCAGAGAGTAACCCAGTCCATGTTACTACTCGTGCTCAATCTAAAGTTACTCTCCAAGGAGTCCAGTCTAAACCAAATGCACCTCACAACAAGTCTGTTTATGTCCCAAAGTCTATAATGAATATTTCCAACCAATACAACCTTTTGGAACAACTCAAGAAAACACCTGCCCAGATATCCATCTTAGAGCTTTTGCATCTATCCCCATCTCACAAAGATATCCTTGAAAAAGCTCTTTTAGAAACCCAAGTCCCCACAAATCTAGATCATGATCAATTTCAAGCTATGGTGGGTCATTTAACAACCCCACATTACATATCCTTCACTGAGAATGATGACTTATCTATTACCCAACCTCATAATTCTCCCCTACATATCAAAGTCCTTGTCCAGAGTCACAAAATCAAATGAGTACTAATAGATGGAGGAGCTGGCTTAAATATCTATACAATGAAACTAGTCCTTGCATTGGGATTCTCTGAAAATGATGTTGATCCCAAGAAGAAAATCATGATAAAAGCTTATGATGAGGAAGAGCAGTCATCCAAGGGGTCTGTTGTTTTACCAATCAGAGTAGGTCCTATAATCAAAGATGTACCTTGCCAAGTCCTAGACATGGATCTTGCTTATAACATTCTCTTGGGAAGACCATGGATTCATTCCATGGAAGTTGTACCATCAACCTATCATCAATGCTTTAAATTCCCTCATAATGGTCAAGAAGTCACTATCAAGGGAGACACTAATCCATTCTAGTATTGTAGTCCTGTGAAGACATCTGATTCTTTGATACCTTATAACCATACTGGACCTTCTACAATTACACCCATTGATCCTAGTAATATAGCATCAACATAAAAATCAAATGGGATAAAGATAGACATAAAAGAAAGAAGTATGGGAGAATACACTTTAGGTCAAGCTCTTTGCATCACAAAGTTACCTTTATCTCCTAGATCATATGGTAGATCTTTGATCACTAAACAACAATCAGAACCCCCTTCCACACTTGTTTATGACACATTTATAAGTGGGGGCACAATATCCAAAGAGGCAGCTGAGTGTAATGCCGATCATTTTCTTAAGTCACAAAAGAATGAAGAGGATATCAAACATGAATATATGTCACCTGATGTCTATGGTAAAGGGTATACTTTGTTACAAAAGATGGGATACCAAGGTGTTGGACCTATAGGGTTACAAAGAGAAGGTGTTATCAAACCGATCTTTCAAAATCCAAACTATCAAAGAGACACTATAGGATTAGGATATAAAGGAGAAGAACCAAAAGAACCAAAAGGAAAAGAAAAGATCACACCTTTTCATGAGATATCTAAAGCTCCTACTTTGCAATTCAAAAAGAATGGTATGTATGTGGATCTAGAGAAATAAAAGATAGCACAGGGAATCATTGATAGACTTGGGGATAATGATGATTCTAACTCAAATGATTATGAATGGGATTCATTATCTGATTGTACTATAGAAATAGGAGTTGATGTTGTCCATCACTATAGTAATGATTACCATGAGGGAGAGAGTTCAAGGAGTGACTCACTAGGATTGGTTCCATGTTATACAACTCTTGTTGATCGTGAGGGAAGTGAGCGTTATTTTGTGATAGATGAATCAGATGAGAGTATGGAAATAGACCTCACTGATACAATCATAAACCTTGACAAATTTTCTATCAATACCATCTCTGCCTTTGAAACTAACCCGAATGATCCGATGCCCCTTGTATATCCCGAACTTATCGATTGGGATTCTCCCGATCATCCAGAACTTGATGTATTCCATAATGATGATGCAATCATTGACTATCTTGGAATCAGAGATCATTTACCACTAGGAGATCACAAGTCAAGATTTTTGATAGAACTCAATGACATGGCCTACTTTGGTGAGAGTGCCAATCCTTTCAGTCATAAAAATATAAAAATAATCAATAGATCTAATGGTGAAAACCACTCAGTGGTAGTATTAGATCCGAAAATAGTAAAAAGAAATGATGCATCTGATGGTGAAAACCTCTCTGAGGCACCTGATGATGGAAGGATTGACACTCTTCCCAACTATTTGTATCAAGAGCAATCTTCTATTCTTATAGAACCAATAGTACCTCTTAACATTGGCACAGAAGAGTCTCTGTGCATCCTCAAAGTAGCAGCATCCTTGATAGAATCAAAGAAAGAAGCTTTCGCAAAAAATTTCAGAGAGAGACAAATCAACTTTGCCTGGTCCTATGCTAATATGCCTGGCCTGGATCCAAATCTCATTATGCATCATTTATCTATCAGACCAGCTGTAAAACCAGTTAAGCAGAAGCTCCACAAGATGCATCCCCATATTGCACTAATTGTTAAAGTAGAATTGAAGAAGCTCCTAGATGTTGGATTCACTCGAGCTATTGATTATGCTGAGTGGATTTCAAATATTGTCCCCATCTCAAAACTAGACAAGTCTATCAAGATTTGTATTGATTTTCAAGATCTTAATAAAGCTTATCTGAAAGATGACTTTCCTCTGCCAAATATTGACATTATTGTCGACTTGACAGCTAGGCATGAGATGTTGTCATTAATGGATGGATTTTTTGGCTATAACCAAATCAAGATTGTGCCAGAAGACCAAGAAAAGACTGCTTTTACTTGTCCATGGGGTACATACTACTGGAATGTGATGCCTTTTGGCCTCAAAAATGCTGGAGCAACTTACCAAAGAGCAATGACCACAATCTTTCATGATATGATGCACACCATTATGGAAGATTATGTTGACGACATTTTAGCAAAATCCAAAGATAGAGCTGGTCATTTGAGAGTGTTGGATAGAATATTCACCTTGATGGAAAAGTATCAGATTTGACTCAATCCAAAGAAATGTGCATTTAGAGTTACATCCGGTAAATTGTTAGGGTACATTGTCTCAGCCAAAGGAATCAAAGTGGATCCAGAAAAAGTTAAAGCAATATTAGAGATGGCTTCCCCCACTAACATCAGTCAGTTAAGATCCTTGCAGGGACATCTCCAATCCATCCAAAGATTTGTTTCTGAACTAGCAGATCGAAGTCATCCCTTTCAACGTTTATTGCATAAAAATATCTTATTCCAATGGGATGATCAGTGTGAAGCAGCTTTCAATAAAATTAAGCAATATCTAGTGAATTCTCCAACTCTGATGTCACCAATTCTAGGCAAGCCACTCTTGCTCTACATTTCATCTATGGCAATTTCACTAGGTGCTCTATTGGCTCAGCAAGATCATGAAGGAAAATAAAAAGCCATCTATTATATCAGTCGCACCCTAGTGGGATATGAGCTAAACTATTATCCTATAGAAAGAGCATGTCTGGTCATTGTTTTTGCATCATAGAAATGCTGACATTACATGTTGTCACACTCAATCTAGCTCATCACAAAGATTGATCCTTTAAAGTATCTATTAAGCAAAACAGCACTGACAGGCAGATTGGCTAAGTGGGTCATGCTACTTAGTGAATTTTATATTGAATATGTAGACAGGAAGGCTATCAAAGGTCAAGTGATAGCAGATTAGCTAGCAGATGCTCCATTAACAGATGACCAACCTATACATACAGAGTTTCCTGATGCACACATTTTGGCTTTATCTACACAAACCTGGCAACTATATTTTGATGGATCATATACTAAACAAGGTTCAGGAGCTGGTATTCTTTTTCTCACACCACAAGGATACACCATTCTGAAATCTTACAAGTTGCTCTTTCCTTGCACCAACAATGTAGCAGAGTATGAAGCCTTGTTGATTGGGTTAAAGATGGCTTTACAATGGAAAGTAATTGAAATAAATGTCTATGGGGATTCTTAGTTTATAAACTAGGTTAATGATGATTATCAGACTAAAGATGATAAGTTATTACCATATAAACATATGGTTGATGACTTCAAACAATATTTCTCAGTCATCACTTTTGAGCAGATTCCTTAGCATGATAACAAGGTTGTCAATGCCATGGCAATGATTACTTATTTGTTTGATACAGAAGATACCAAGGTCTGTTTTGAGTTCTTGGTGGAATCACTAACTTGTCTTGCATATGATGATCCTGATACGAGTATTATATGTCATCTAATTGGACACGACTCCCCAATCTATGGAAAAATTTATTCCTATTTGAAAAATGACATCCTACCCCCTGACCTATCCCATAATAAAAAATGAACTTTTCTCCACCAAGCCTCCCGCTATGTCCTAATATCTGATACCCTTTATCGGCGAGGTCTTGACGGTACTCTCCTTCAATGTCTCAAGCATGATGAAGCTCAAATTGCCTTGTGAGATGTACATGAGGGTATTTGTGGGACACATTTGAGTGGTCCCTCTTTAGCTAAGAAACTCATGCGTATGGGTTATTATTAGCCTACCATGGAAATAGATTCCTTTCATTTTGCTAGAGCATGTAAGAAATGTCAGATACATGGAAACCTTATTCATGCTCTGGCACAAGAGTTACATCCTTTTACAACTACCTTTCCATTCAGTCAATGGGGGCTCGACCTCATGGGCACTATCAACCCTCCATCTTCCAATGGTCACAAATGGATTCTCACTACCGCAGAATACTTTACTAAATGGATTGAGGTCATTCCATTAATTACCACCACAAGGAAACAAATATCCATGTTTATATTAAACTATATCATTTTTAGATATGGTATACCTATGTATCTCATTACTGATCATGGGAAATAGTTTTAGAATTAGGACATGGATGAACTATGTGCAAAATTTCATATTACCCATAACTATTCTACCATATACTATCCCCAAGGAAATGGCCAAGCTGAGGTGTCAAATAAAACTATTGTTAAAATCCTACAAAAGACTGTCAATGACACTGGCCATCACTAGCATATCCAACTAAATCCAGCCTTATGGGCTTACTGTACCTCCATTTGTACTCCTACTGGAGCCACCCCATACTCCCTTGTCTATGGATCTAAAGCAGTCCTACCCCTCGAGGTCGAGTTGCCTTCACTTTGTGTCACTCTCAAAGATTTGATTCCTGATGAAGACTATAGAGTTGCATGATTGACTGAACTAGAACTACTGGATGAACGTCATCGGAGAGCTTATGATCATTTGAAAGTCTATTAGCAGTGTATGTCTCGTCAGTATAATAGCAAGGTAAAGATCAGAGATTTTCAGTTGGGTGACTTAGTCCTTCCTGAAAATCCAAAGAATCAATTGCATCGTAAAAAGAAGGGCAAGTTTGAACCCAATTGGTTAGGTCCTTTTGTAGTTACAGCAATCTATGGCTTTGGGGCTTATCAGTTGTCAACACCTGAGGGAGATCCTTTGGATGAACCTCTTAACAGCATCCATCTCAAGAAGTTCTATCCTTGAAGTCCCAATGCAAGGGCTATGTATATATTTTGTAAATACAAAAAAATCATAAAAATACAAAAAAATCAAAAAATCAAAAGAAAACTGCAATAAAAGCATGTGGTGAAAACCTGAAAACAGGCACCATGTGTATCAAGTTAGCTCCTTTATCTATTAGGATTCTTCTAGTGTATCCGTTCATTGTATATATCCACAATAAAATGGCTAGTCAGTCCCAATACCTGCCATGTACATATCATAATAAAATGGACAATTCATACACCATCCATTGTATCTACCCATAATAAAATTCCATCATAGCTTGATCATTTTTCATGGTCTTCATCCTAGTCTTGTTGCATCTTTCTTCATCCATAATAAGTCAGTCCATCACCTAGCTGGGGGCATGTCCTTGACCTAGTTCAAGAAGTGGATCTATGATAGTCATGACTGTTAGAGGACACAATGGAGTGATTTTCACCAGACAAAGCAAAGGCAATCAAACATTCTTTCACAATGATATCTTTATGATGAATCATAATCTGTAATCTATCCTTCAAAACATGACTGTTTATCTATCAAATCTTGACTATACATCGTCACTTGAACTAATCACTATATCTTACACTATCTTTTTGGCAAAAGAAATGTATATTCATGATAGGCATGTTAGAATGATTTGTTGTAAATTATGCATTCATATCTAGATTTCATTGTTATCATGTTTCCTATGCTATTCCCTGATATCTTTGACATGAGTTTGAAACTCTAAAATGTCATTGATTAGGATAGCCATGATGGGGCATGGTATTTTCTTTGGTTGCTGTTTGTGGGATATTTCCCCATTAAATCAAAGGAACAAATAATTGGGGTGTCTACGCATAAGTGCCTTCATTCATTTAATAGTATTGACAACATCCAAATCATATTGTTCTACATATGCTATTTATGGTGATATGCTAGCACATACCTCGACTCCAAATAATTGTTCCCTGATGGAGGAGGGAATATTCCTTGTCTGTTACGCAAACAAAACTCAGGTCATCTCGGTTTAATTATACCTAGATACTTGTCAAGTTTGCAATATTAAACTCCATGCAAGAAGTGCTCAGGTCATCCTGGTTTAATTATACCATGATGCTTCCATTTTCTTGCAACATAACAAGCTCAATGATGAAACTTAAGTTCCAGTTATTATGAAGTTCTAAGATGTTACCTAAAGTTGTGGAGATACATTCATTTCATATTGCATTTCATTTAAATAGTTCATAACTTACATATCAGTGCTCCTTTTATAGAGATTTGTAGGTTATCTTTCTTATTAGGTTATCTATTCTCTTAGTCTATTCTTCTTGTATTAGATACATTATTATTTCAGTTGAGGACATTTGGACAACCAAAACTATTAGGACTTTTTTTGCATTTAAAATTTTTCACTTAATCATTTAGAGACATAAGTTATCTTCATTAGGATTGTTCATTTGTCTATACTTTAATCATTTATTATAGTGATCATTTCATCTCATACATTATCATGTTATCAGTTGTTATATTCAAACATCTTAGGTATATTATCATTTATTACATTAGCCATCATTTGCATTACACCGTCATTTATTATCCATTACATGTATTTTATCATCATGCATTTATTGTTTATTACATTGTTCATTAAGTATCCATTCATTATCCACTATCTGCATTGTTTTATATCATAGCATTAGTAAACATCATTTAGGACACACATTTCTATATTAACATCATATGTTAGATTTTTAACCATTATGCATCACAAAGAAAGTAAATCGGGTATACATCATTCTAAAACATCCATTTTATGCATATTAAAGTAAATCATCACATCCTGCATATGTCAATACGCACATATATATAAATCATCAAAGAAAATCATGATAGAACTGCATCACTGTAAATATAGAATCAATCATATAGCATCCATCATATAAAGTCCATAAAACAAAAAAATGTCCAAATGTCCAATGATATAAATCAATAACAATGTGTCCATAGTCAGTCTCCATCAAGTCAAAATATAATGATACAATGAAACATAATGGTACAATAGTGTATATAATGATCTCTCAAAATCTATGAACCACCGCCTCCAGACTCTGTCTACCACTATCTATGGGATGCAATGTGGCCCTGTGCTGCTAAACTCCCTGATGCTGAGGATCCACCCTGATCTCCCGAACCTGTTGGTGCTCTAGGAGGGCATGATGATACACCCTCTCCACTAGCTAGTGCCCCTTTGTCATGAACTATCATCCTGATAGCCACTAAGCTCTCCCTATAACTCCTGATCCACTGATCCCTCGGGACCGCCTGTCTGTATGCCTCTCACTAGTAGGATATCTCCTTCCCGGCATGTATCATGGCTCTGATGCTATCTCCATGAGGACCCAACTCCTCTGTGCGTTGTAGCTCATCTAGTAGCATCTCTGACTCCCTGAGTCTCTCAAGCGTTGCATCCCACTCATGTCTTAATACTCTTATCTGTCTATCCATCCTCTCAATCTGTCTCTCTAGACCTGGAACCCAATCTGCCTGCACCTGTGTAACTACTAGTCAAACTAGCAATGCATCAATATCAAGCTCCTCCTCAGTAGCATCTCTCTAAAAATAGGGATCCTATCCCCCAATATCCATGTTTGCCTGCTCATCATGTACCTATACATCCTCCATCTCAGCATCTAGTTCATCTTGTATGTCATCATGAACCTGGCCACCCTATACAACACCCCCCTGTGCCAATAAGACATCCACCTCATCTTGTCCCTACACCTGTACCTATGTAGCTGGTCCCTGTACTAGGGTAGCCGATATTTGTACCTAAGAGATTGGTACCTATAATGGAGCTCCTGCAGCTGGCTATGCCAGAGGCTATCTCCATCCCTGTCTAATTGGGGGAGGCATCAATCCCCTCTATCTCACTCCACCTCCCCTCATCTGTGGTCCTACCCTATCCCCTCTCCCTCCATCTCCACCACCATCTCCACCATCTCCTCCTCCATCTCCTCCATCGTCACCACTACCTTGTCTCCCTCACCCATGTCTATCTCTCCCTCAGAGTCTCCCCCGTCGTCTCTCTGCAGGATCTCTCTCTGGAGGCCTAGCTGTTGGATTTGTAATCCATGGTACAGGAAAGTCTCTCAAGAACTGCTCAAGATCTGCAGTCATCCCAGGGTCTACCACTATCTGTCTGATGGTCCATGCTTGAAATGGCATGTCCATAAACTCCTATTAGGCCGTATCAAATGATGCCATGGGTCCCCAGTCCCATCTCTCTTGATGAGTACGAGCATGCTCTATCACTCCCTGGGGCATGCCCTGGACTCTACCAAACTGGCGTAGAACCTAGCTGACCAACTGTCTCTCCAAAATAAAGGGCATCCACCCTATCAACCACCATGACTCAAAGCAAAAACCTAGCTGTCGCTCATCATCCCAAGGCTCACAAACTAAGTATGATCTCCATGTTACTGTATCTAAAGTATCCAATGTATACCGCCAGAACTGTAAATGGACCACTTTTGCCTATGACAAAATTGAGGAATATAAATGAATGTAGGGTTGCCCTACGCCTTGAAATCTAATGGTCACTGGTTGCGTCACTACAATGTGCTCCCATGCCCAACCATGGAGCAGTGTCACACCTATTGATAGAGATGCACCCCCATGGTACACCACCTAATGCATATCATGATAAAGATGTGCTAATAAATACACCCCCCAAGCAAATCAGGTCCCCTCCATCATCCACTGTAATGTGCGGCCCCATCCAACTAAAAGTCCATGTGACCTACGATCAGGGCATACAAACCCCCCAATCGCCCCTACTAGAACCACTGGAAGAGGGTCATATAAATTGACCATGTGCTCCCAACTAATCTCTCCATCCTCTATATCATCATCACCAAACATGGCTCTGCACTCTGTGACTCCACTGTGTCGATCGTACTGAACCAGCTACCTGTGATAGGAAGATGGAGGATGTGATATACATCCTCTAGTGTGACTGTCATCTCCCCTGTCGGAAGATGGAAGGTACTCGTCTCCAAGTGCCATCGTTCTACTAATGCCATCATCATGCTAAGATTTTCCTAAATCTCGGGCGTGTAGATCACGTAGTACAACCCAGATGCTCTGATCAGTAGTCTATCAGTCTCTGATAGTGTTGGTCTCAGATTCTGTGTGACGGAATATCTCTCTCGTGACATCAGAGTATCTGTAATATCCTCCTATTCAAGTCAACAACAATCAACCTATCAAATTTTGATAAACTGATCTATCAATCTATCTATCCTATCATATCAATTTCAAACATGTTTTATCACGTGTTTCAATAAGATAATTCTATCAATTATCTACAAACAAGACTGGTTAACTAGCGACCATGCTATGATGTTGCCAATCTTAATCAAATCAAATCAAAATCAACCACCAACAGATCAAATCGGCTTATCGACATCAAGTTTGACCTCATTGACTATCTCCTTTGGCCAAATTCTGCCATCTAACACACATGCGCAGCATTGAAACATGCATGTGCAACTTTCCACTTCATTTGCACAGGTTTTTACCTTTGCGCAGTCTTTCTTCACCTTTGCGCAACTTTTTAACATGTTTGCACAGGTTTTCATGATTGTGCAACTTTCTTGCACATTTGTGCAACAATTCTGCACAAATGCGCAGAAAGTCAAAATGCATACTTTTAATTCATCCTTGCGCAGCATTTTTTTCCTCTAAAATGCATGTGCAGCTGACCTCAATGCATTCGCAGAAAATTAGATTTTATGTGCAAACATTTATAGTTGCTACGCATAGATGCGCCGAAACTGCGCATTCATTCTCTGATCCAAGAACAATAATTTTCTAAACTAATTCTATGATTGAATCTACCCTAACATGCTACAATTCTACTCTAACATACATCAAATCATGAAATCACAAAGCAGGATCGAATCACCTACTAGCTAACTCAAATCAGGTGGTCACTGAAAGCGTCTAACCCTCTCGAAGTGATGATCTAACAATGGGAATGGCATCATGGTGGCTCTACTCTTCTCTCTCTTGCACTCTAATCTCCAAATGACAAGTGTGCACAATGAGCTTATTGCGGACCCCTTAGCCCTATTTATAGCCTGTGGACCCTATGTGCTTGGTGTGTGGACACTACTACCCATTTTTCTCCCATTTCACCTTGTTTTCATCACTCTTTTCTACCATTCTTTCATGAGATTGATTATCAAACGCAAAAAAAAAAAAAATTATAAAAAAATTTATTAAAAAAAAAATTTGCCAATCAATCTCTCAAGGGGGCATGCATAGGTCGTCTAAGACATTGTCTGGGGTAGGGGCAAAAATGCTTGAATTTTCTTTGAAACAATGTGACCAGCACATTATTTTAAAGAGGGGCAAAATGTATACACTTAAAAATGGCTTCATTGATTAATTAAATATTTATTATTTAATTGATATTGACTTGATAAATTAATTAAATATTTATTATTTAATTAATAATTATTCTTATATTTATTAAATAAATTATTCAATTTATTTAGTGAATTCACTATAGTCTATTCCTCTATCCTAAGTCTTCTGATGAGTCTTATTAAAGTGATTTAATTAAATACACAATCACTTAAATATGACTAAGTTTCCTAGTCCACCTCACCTACCTAGTCACCTGACACATCATCTTGGCTAAAATAAATAATTATTATTAATTATTTATTAGTAATTATCCTCACCCACACATGTCCTATTCTTAAGGGCTATGTGGCCTCATAGGACTTGGTCTCGTGACCACATGTCCTCTCAACAACCAAGTCAAGAGACATTCCCTATTCCTAAGGGGCTTCTCAAGCCACCTCTAAGGTCAAAGGTGACTCATAGGACACTTGTGCAAAGAGTCCTCATGAGGAAAAGGTCTCTCCCTCTTTCTCTCTTTGGTCTTTGTGAGACACTTGACATGTGTCTTTCCCTTCCACCTTCTTCTCCTCCATGTCAATGTGAAAGGAACATCATCCATATTGTTCCTCTCACATTCTAACTACATCCCCCTTTCTCTCAACTCCTTCAACCAAGTCAATCCTAGCCTTAAGATCTTCCACCTTTCATTCTCAACTGTAGGATTGTGCCACCTAGGCCTAGATCCTCCAAAACTCTATAAAAGGAGCCACATTTCCCCTTTGTGAGCAATAGGTATTTTTGGTAATAGGCATTCAAGCATTCAAGCAATCAAGCATCCAAGCATTCTAAGAGCAATCAATCTATATTATCATCATTTCATTTGCATTCCATCTATTAGATTGCATAAGCTATTGTGCACTCATTTCATAAAATCTCCACACTTTGGTAGCATCTTGGGAGAAGGCTTCATTTGGAAATCTGAGAGCTCAACCTCTATAAAAAATCAAGGCTAGGAGGACAATGGAGACAAGTTGCATGGTAGGTGAAGGTAAATAATTTAGTTTCATCATTTCATAGTTACTTTGTATTCTTCATTGTGTTGCATTAGATTGATTTATTGGCTTGTAATAGTTAATTCATCATCTCTAGTTATTAGACATCTAATTTGCATACATCAATCCATACACTTCTGAAAGAAAAACCAAGCTCACAATCTCAAAGAAATAAATAGTGTATAAAATAATATATGGTGCACAATAGCAGCAAGCATGCAATGACAACAATCCCTATTTTATTACTGATGTCCCTATTTACAGCTTTTCATCAAATGACCCAAAAACATCAAGAATGGTCCTATATGGTCGCTAATAGCCAACTTTCAGAAGAATATAAATAAATGCAAACATACATAATTGGATGAACATAAATAATGAAGGTCCTATATGGACAGTTCTAATGCTTTGCCAGTACAACAATTGAGCATTCATCATTTGGTATATGAACAAGTGAAAAACATGTAGACATCCAGACATGTGTATTGTGAGCTTTCTTGCAACAAATGGACTTGTGATGATTTTCACAATAGTACATGTGTTGGAAGGAAAGCTCAAAGTAATGCTTAGGAAAAAATGAATGTTCATCACCTATGCAAATCAGAGTTGATCAGAGAAGGTATATGCACAAAAAAACAAATAAAGAGAGATCAAACACTTCACACAATGCCTTGAAGGTAATAGAAATGATCAAACACTTCAAAATAGGGACATCAGTAATAAAATAGGGACATCAAATAGGGACATTAGTAATAAAATAATACACTTACTATTTTTAATTTGAGCTCATAAAGATTAAGATATCCCTATTTTATTATTGATGTCCCTATTTACATCTTTTCATCAAATGACCCAAAAACATCAACAATGGTCTTATATGGTCACTAATAGCCATATTTCATAAGAATATGAATGAATGCAAATATACATAAGTGGATGAACATAAATAATGAAGGTACCAAACATTGCCTGAAGTAATGAAGTGTTGACCCAAGGTTCAATCCAGTATGCTCTTGTATGATCCAAAACCTGCAAGGAAGGAAAAGATGGGGTTAGATCCAAAGGATCTAAGCAATTCCTGGCACCCTATTACTGATCCTCATCTACAATTATGCATGTGCATAGTCAAGCCATACACTTCTAAAATGAACTATGCTACAGAACATGTGCACTCAGGAAACATATGCATGCAATGAGTAAATCAAGACCAAAATGGAGCAAAAAGTATGATGTCAAATGTGTTATCAAGAAACACCTCATGGGCTGTGAGTCAACATGGTATATATGTTGTTTATACAAGATTAGTAAAATGAGATCTACAACCTCAACAACATGGCAATATTAATCCAATAACAGGAAATACATTACAAATGCCAAGCTCACGGTCTCAATGAAATAAACAATGTATAAAAAAATATATGATGCCTGAGCTCAAATTCAAAATAGTAAGTGTATTAATATATGTATGATCTAATAGCAGCAACCTCATTGATCATTACCTTTGACTCCTCTATCATTATAGAAGAGATAACCACCTACAACTATATTTCATAATTCCTCCTTTGAAGTCATAGGTTAGTTTAAAATGGAGAAAGTATACAAACTCACCAATTGAATCCCAAAATTTCATAATATTGCATTTTTGTTGTTGTTATGGTGCACAACAGCAACAAGCATGCAATAAAAACAATAACATTGCATGATGCCTGGACTCAAATTCAAAAGAGTAAGTGTATTATTTTATTACTGATGTCCCTATTTTATTACTGATAAATTTTGGGGTAAAACCTTGCAAGTATTACACAAAGTCAACAACATGGTAGCATTGATCCAATAATAGAAAATACATTACAAATGCCAAGCTCATGGTCTCAATGAAATAAATAGTGTATAAAACAATATATGGTGCACAACAGCAGCAAGCATGCAATGACAGCAATAACATTGCATGATGCCTGAGCTCAAATTCAAAATAGTAAGTGTATTAATGTATGTTTGCATGATGTCAGATATTAAACAGTGAGCTCATGAACAATGTTAGTATTAAACAGTAAGCTCATGAACAATGTATGATGCCCTAGCTTGCAGCCCACAAGCCATCAAGACATTTCCTCATGAAATGATCATAAATGGGGAGTACCACATAGTGAATATCAACAACAAAATAAATAAAGAGAGATCAAACACTTCACACAATGCCTTGAAGGTAATAGAAACGATGCCCTAGCTCTCAAAGCTCGCAGGTCATCAAGCATTCCAAATGAAAAGATGTAAACAATGCTAGTATTAAATAGTGAGCTCATGAACAATGTATGATGCCCTAGCCTGCAGCCTGTGAGCCAACAAGACATTTCCTCATGAAATGATAAAAAAAATGGGGAGTACCACATAGTGAATATCAACAGCAAAACAAATAAAGAGAGATCAAACACTTCACACAATGCCTTGAAGGTAATAGCAATGATGCCCTAGCTCTCAAAGCTCGCGAGTCATCAAGTATTCCAAATGAAAAGATGTAAATAATGTCAGTATTAAACAGTGAGCTCATAAACAATGTATGATGCCCTAGCTTGCTGCTCAGGAGCCATCAAGACATTTCTTCATGAAATGATCATAAACAGGGAGTACCACATAGTGAATATCAACAGCAAAACAAATAAAGAGAGATCAAACACTTCACACAATGCCTTTAAGGTAATAGAAATGATGCCCTAGCTCTCAAAACTCATGGGTCATCGAGCATTCCAAATGAAAAGATGTAAACAATGTCAGTATTAAACAGTGAGCTCATGAACAATGTATGATGCCCTAACTTGTAGCCCGTGAGCCATCAAGATATTTCCTCATGAAATGATTATAAACGGGGAGTACCACATAGTGAATATCAACAACAAAACAAATAAAGAGAGATCAAACACTTCACACAATGCCTTGAAGGTAATAGCAATGATGCCCTAGCTCTCAAAGCTTGCGGGTCATCGAGCATTCCAAATGCAAAGATGTAAACAATGCCAGTACTAACATTCATATTTTGCCATTAAATCAACAAATGTCATCAAAATGAAATTGAGTTAATGAGAAGACAAAGCTCAAATGCCTACCTCAAGTCATGACTGCCATATAAAGATCAAATGCTAAGGAACTGTGTTATAAAATTTCATGTCAAATTTCAAGGCATGAAATTTTATAACTGTACATATATTTTCTTCGACTCCCCCACATTGTAAACTCAATGCTAAGGAGAAAAAAGTATGATGTCAAAAAGTATGAAATTTCATGCCTTGAAATTTTATAACATAATTCCTTAGCAGCTGCCATATGAAGAGCAGTGCAATGTGGAAACTTTACCATTTTACCACAGTTAGGCCCTCTTTTACCATGCTTTATGAGATTTATATTTTTTTTAAGTATAGAGAAAGATTATCTTAATTTGTTATCTTTAAATTTTATTCATTTTATGATTTTAAAAATTGAAATAAAAAATATAAACTTTTACATCTTTTCATCAAATGACCCAAAAACATCAAGAATCGTCATATATGGTCGCTAATAGCCAACTTTCAGAAGAATATGAATGAATGAAAATATACATAAGTGGATGAACATAAATAATGAAAGTACCAGACATTGCTTGATGTAATGAAGTGTTGATCGGGGTTCAATCCAGTATGCTCTTGTATGATCCAGAACTTGCAAGGAAGGAAAAGATGGGGTTAGATCCAAAGGATCTAAGAAATGTCTAGCACCCTATTACTAATCCTCATCTACAATTATGCATCTGCATAGTCAAGACATACACTTCTAAAATGAACTATGCTACAGAATATGGGTGTGTGTTAATGTGATTCAAAAGCTATTATGCAAGATTGTTTTATTATTGAGATAAGGATATCTTAATTCTACAAGAATAAATGTTTTGATAAATATTTGAATTTAATTTTGACAATAACATGAGGAGTGATATATTTCAAGCTTCAACGAGACTTCATACCACGCAGTGGTCGTAGATTACGTTCAATGCATTATTTACGCTTGTATTGGTGGGAAAACTCTTGAAAATGCGCAAAAGAGATTGCATTCAACCATGTTGTTTACATGACACGTAGTTTTTCTCCAACCTAAATCAGTGTTGTGTACAAATATGTGAACAATGCGTGGTATGAAGCCTCACTGAAGCTTGAAAATGATAAGCATTATGATGTTGAGGTATGGTGTGGTAAGCACAAGTATAGTTTCTCGTAAGCTGCTATTGGTATAGTTTTTTTTTCAATAGTTGCAAAATCCAGCTTCTCCTATATTTACATGTATGTATACATTTTGGGCTTGGCTTTAATGTCATATAAATTTAAGTGAAATGGTAATAATATTTAAGAGCAACCAGTATGACATTTAAACAAGTATGCATATACATTATATAACAGGAGGAGTGATATATTTTAATGGAAAAACTTAATGAGAAGGATGCCTATATAACAAGAGGAGTGATATATTTTAATGGCAGTGGACATATAAATTTTAGTGAAATTCTGTAATTTATTATTGTAAGTGGACATAGAAATTGCAGTGAAACTCTGTAATTTATTATGGATCAGTGTTGTATATCCATAGTCAATGTCTATTTAAACTTTAGGATGATACTTATATGATGGCTTAAGTAAATTGTTCTTACCTTGAGACTAGTACACCGTGGGATTAGAGGATGGTTGTTATAATTGCAACTGTGTGTTTGTGGGATACTTTTATATTTTGTATTAAATGATGATACATGTGTGTTTCTTCCTTTTACAACAGTTTATATTTGATACTTATATCTTGAATTGTCAAATGACCAATGAGTGATAATTTCAAAAGTGTATCATAATTAAAGGCATGTGAATTCATATTGCACTTAATCTAAATGTCATTGTGTAATGTTTTTACTTACGATATTAATCTTAATATATCCCTATTAAGATATCCATATTTTATTACTGATGTCCCTATTTACATCTTTTCATCAAATGACCCAAAAACATCAACAATGGTCCTATATGGTCACTAATAGCCAACTTTCAAAAGAATATGAATGAATGCAAACATACATAAGTGGATGAACATAATTATTGAAGGTACTAGACATTGCCTGAAGTAATGAAGTGTTGACCCGGGGTTGAATCCAATATGCTCTTGTATGATCCAAAACCTGCAAGGAAGGAAAAGATGGGGTTAGATCCAAATGATCTAAGCAATGCCTAGCACCATATTACTGATCCTCATCTACAATTATGCATGTGCATAGTCAAGCCATCCACAGACTCAACAACATGGTAGCATTGATCCAATAACAAAAAATACATCACAAATGCCAAGCTCACGGTCTCAATGAAATAAATAGTGTATAAAACAATATATGGTGCACAACCACAGCAAGCATGCAATGACAGCAATAACATTGCATGATGCCTAAGCTCAAATTCAAAATAGTAAGTGTATTAATGTAGGTTTGCATGATGCCAGATATTAAACAATGAGCTCATAAATAATGTCAGTATTAAATAGTGGGCTCGTGAATAATGTATGATACCCTAGCTTGCAACCCGTGAGCCATCAAGACATTTCCTCATGAAATGAACATAAACAGGGAGTACCACATAGTGAATATCAACATCAAAACAAATAAAGAGAGATCAAACACTTCACACAATGTCTTGAAGGTAATAGAAATGATGCCCTAGCTCTCAAAGCTTGCAGGTCATCAAGCATTCCAAATGAAAAGATGTAAACAATGCCAGTATCAAATAGTGAGCTCATGAATAATGTATGATTCCCTAGCTTGAAACCTACAAGCCATCAAGACATTTCCTCGTGAAATGATCATAAACGGGGAGTACCACATAGTGAATATCAACAGCAAAACAAATAAAGAGAGATCAAAAACTTCACACAATTCCTTGAAGGTAATAGCAACGATGCCCTAGATCTCAAAGCTCGTGGGTCATCAAGCATTCCAAATGAAAAGATGTAAACAATGTCAGTATTAAACAGTGAGCTCATAAACAATGTATGATGCCCTAGCTTGCAGCCCGCGAGCCACCAAGACATTTCCTCATGAAATGATCATAAACAAGGAGTACCACATAGTGAATATCAATAGCAAAACAAATAAAGAGAGATCAAACACTTCACACAATGCCTTGAAGGTAATAGCAACAATGCCCTAGCTCTCAAAGCTCGTGGGTCATCGAGCATTCCAAATGCTAAGATGTAAGCAATGCCACTATTAACATTAATATTGTGCCATTAAATCAACAAATGCCATCAAAATGAAATTGAGTTAATGAGAAGACAAAGCTCAACTGCCTACCTCAAGTGTCAGTGCCCTCTTCCCACACGGTGTTGGCCTCTTCGCGCACACCAAACTTGAATGCCCTCTTCGTGCCATGCAAAAGTGCAGTGACATCTTCGTGACAACTGTTCAAATTCACAAAACTTACAAATGACACTTTCTTTTTCTTTTTTTTTTGTTTATAACCAAATGGGTTTCACAATTATGACATCGTCATTGCTATTATGACACCATCAGGAGCACTTGCAAAAAAAAAAACACAAATTGTAGTGGCATCACAAATTGGCGTTGAAATTCGACCCCAAATGTTATAGTGATATATTAGCAAGTTTCTCTTGTGACTTCACATATTCCAATTTGACCTATTTTTCTTGTACTTTCTCCCTTAAGTAGTGAATTTAATAGATATGTGTTTTATCTTGGCATGAATCATTGGATTATTCAAAATTTTAATAGCACTTGTATTGTCACAATAGCTTATCACTGGATCAGTGATTTCTTCATTCATACCTTCCAACAATTTCTTTATCTATGCAATATTTGAATAATTAGCAGAAGCAGCTACATATTCAGCTTCAATAGTGGACTAAGCAATCCATCCTTGTTTCTTGCTTATCCATGTTACTAATCTTTCTCCTAAAAAGAATGCTCCACCTATAGTGCTTTTTCTGTCATCAATATTTCCATCCCAATCAGCATTTGTATAAAATTTAAGTTCAAAATTGCCTTCTTTCTTATACCACAATCCATAGTTTTCAATGCTCTTTAGATATCTCAAAATTCTTTTCGCAGAAGTCATGTGTGACTCTTTAGGATTAGCAAAAAATTTAGCTATAATGCCAACATCATGTGCAATATCTGGTCTACTGTGCACAACATACATTAACTTGTCAATCATAGATCTGTATAAGGTTTGATTTACCTCTGTTGATGTGTCATCCTTGATCAGCTTACATCCGATTACCATAGGTGTACCAATTGGTTTTGAGTCTTCCATACCGAATGCCTTCAAGATTTCCTTAATGTATTTAGACTATGTTATGTATATGTCTTACTTCTTTTGTAGTATTTGCAAATCAATAAATAATTTGATCTCCCCAAACATCGACATTCAAGATCTTTTCTTATTTCATTAGCAAAAGACTTACATAAAGTATCATGACCTCCAAATATTATATCATCAACAAAAAATTCAGCAATAAGAATCTTATCACTAGTTTCACATTTCAAATATAAATTATTGTTATAACTTGTTCTAACAATTCCAATTCTTATGTGATAAGAATGAAGTCTTTTATATGATGCTCTTAGTGCTTGTTTCAATACATATAATGCCTTGTGCAACTTACAAACCATGTTCTTCTAATTAGGATAAATAAAACCTTCAGGTTTTTCAATGTATACCTCTTCTTCAAGTATCTCATTCAGAAATGCAGATTTCACATCCATCTAATATACCTTAAATATTTTATAAGCAGCATATGCAAATAGTATTTTCACTCCTTCAATTCTAGGAACAGGTGAAAATGTTTATCCATAGTCAATTCCTTCTTCTTGTGCATAACCTTTGCAAACTAATATTGTTTTGTTCCTTGTTACATTTACATTCTCATTCAATTTGTTTCTAAAAATCCATTTGGTACCCATCACATTGTTGTCTTTAGGTCTTGGTACTAATGTCCATGTCTTGTTCTTTTGTATTTTTTCAATCTCTTCATTCATTGTCTTAATCCAATCATCATTTGTCAATGCATCTTTAACAGTTTTAGCTTCAAATACACAAACCAAACATGTATTATTCCTTAACTTAATTCTAGTCATCATTCATGCTCCTTTGTCTCCAATTATCTAATCTTGTGGATGGTACATTCTCGCATATTTTTCTAGTATAGGCTCAAATCTCTGTTCTTGAATCTTTTCTCCACTTGGTGCATGATCATCAATTTCCTTAGTAACTATTTGTTGTTTCTTGTTCTGTAAGGATTGTTGTTCGGTAACAATATTATGTTACTTAGTGACATCAGGGGTTTGCTCAGGTAGAGTTTCAGGGTCTTCAATATAAAAAAAATATACCATAGTCTTTTGGTTCCTTCTTACTTTCTTCATCATTCTTTTCTACAAACTCATCAACTCTCACATTTTCACTTTGAATCATCTTTTTAGTAGCCTTGCTCAAGCATGTATAAGTCTTACTTCTAGTAGAATGACCTAGAAATATTCCCTCGTCACCTTTAGAATCAAATTTTTCATTTCTATCATCTTTCAAAATGTAACATCTACTTCCAAATATTCTGAAATAACTAACATTAGGTGTACAACCATATCATAGCTCATAAGGTGTCTTGTTTGATTCTTTCTTTAGTTGTACTCGGTTTAGTGTATAAACTGTAGTACTGACAACTTATCTCCAATAAATTTGTGCAACATATTTTTCAATCATCAATGTTCTAGAACAATCAACAATTGATCTATTCCTTCTTTTAGCAATCCCATTCCATTGAGGTGTCCTCGGTGCAGATACTTGTCTCTTTATTCCATGCTCATTACAAAAGCTAGTAAACTCATCAAAAATGAATTCACCACCTCTATCTAACCTTAAACATTTCAATTCCTTACCACATTTTTTTCTACTTTTACTTTGCACCATTTAAACATTTTGAAAGATTCTAATTGTTATTTTAAGAACATGACAGTCATCATCCTAGAGAAATCATCAACAAATAAGATAAAATATCTATCTCCATTATAACTCTGAGTTCTCATTGGACCACATCAATCAATATGAACTAACTCTAGAATAGTATTAGATGAGTATTGTTTTCTATTGAAACTATATTTTGGCATTTTACCCATTTGACATTGTTTGCACATTACATGGTCAGGTTAAGATATACTTGGTAATCCTCTAACTTTCTTTTTCTTACTGATCTTAACCATGTTGTCAAAGTTCACATGACATAACCTCGAGTGCCATAACCAAACATCTTCATTTTTAGCCAATAAACAAGAATTTTTAGCATTATCCAAATAGAATAAGTTACCTTTTGATTGTTCACCAGTACTAATCAGTTTTCCAACCTCATCTTAGATTTTTACTTTTCTTTTCTCAAATGCAAATCGGTGACCTATATTATTCAATTGTTCTACACTCAATAGATTATAGTTAAGTCCTTTCACCCATAAGAATTTTCACATCTGATCTTGTTATTCAGTAATATAGATCATTTACCTTTCACTTGACAGGGTGTATCATTTCCCATTTTCAAAGATCCTCCATTATAATGTTCAAGATATTCAAATTTTTCTTCATCACCAGTCATATGATGTGTGTAGCCACTATCAATAATCCAAGTATCATTTTTTCTAACTTTAGAAATAAGTGCCTTTTCAACATACCTTTCTTTTTCTTCAAAATATTCCTTCAAAGCTACAAACACCACTTCTATATCTTCATCAGTTTCAATCTCGGTATCATCATCTTCATCTTCAACTAGGTAACATGCCTTCTTACCTTTATCTTTGTAATCTCAGTTGTCTTTGTTTCCATACTGTCGGTTACCTCTATGATCTCAGTAATTTCTTCTATCATTCTTCCTTTCATTTGATCTTTCACTTGTTTTCTCATCATCTTTCTTGTTAGGACATCTTGCAACAATATGACTAATCTCTTTACATTTAAAACATACCAAGGGTAGTTTACCTCTATATCTTCCTTTCCCTTTTTGTAGCCTTCTAGCCATTAATGCTTTAAGTTCATCAAGCTCATCTTCTACAGCTTCAGTATTGCTTTCATTTCTTATCTTATGTCTACTGCTTGATCTTCCAATATTCAGAGATGACACAAATGCAGATTCTACCTTAGGTAAAATAATGTTATCATAGTTATTAAGCTCAAATGCAATCAATCTACCGATTAGACTATAAAGGGAAATATTATTACCAGGAGTTTCTCTCATTTCATGTATTGCAAAGACTCTAATAGCATAGGTAGGTAACAGTGTTCTGATAATTTTACTTACCATAGTGTCTTCTTCAATAATTCTACTTGCTCCTTGAATAGCATTCACCACTTCCTTGACTTGGTTGTTGTATTGATTAATGTTTTCACCTTCTTTCATCTTCATATCATCAAACTTTTCTCTTCAACTTTCTTCTTTTTCTCTGAGCACATTTAGATCTCCTCCATGAACTAGTGTCAATTTGTCCCAGATCTCTTTTGTAGTTGTACATTTCTTAATGTCTTCTAATTCAGCATCTGATAGAGAAGAAGCAATCTCAATCATCATAGCATTATGTTCTTGTATATCTTTCATTTGGTTGATAGTCAAAGGACCAATAAGAGCTATGAAATCATTTTCCAAATATTATAGTGCATAATCTCCAATACCTGATAGATACAACTTCATCCTGCTTTGCCATGTTGAGAAATTGTCTGTGTTCAGCTTTGGTACCTCCCTCTTATACATCTTTAGATCTTTAACTTAAGTGCTTCCAACTTCTTCCTTCAAGTACTCTTGATCTGATACCAATTTTTAGATAACTGAGAGGGGGGTGAATTAGTTAAGTCAAGTTTTCCTATAGTCCTAATTACTCTCAGATGTATAAAACCAATTCAACAAATAAACTTAAATAGCTCGGTAAACACTTGACTGTGTCTTTTTTATTCATTTATCGAGTACCATTTAAATTAAATAGTATATATCGATCAAACCATTTAATGTATGTGTAAAGTAAAATAACAAATCATCACATGCATACACATTTAACACTTGATTTTTAACGTGGAAAACCCTGTTAGGGGAAAAACCACCTAGGACCGGTACCCAAAACATTTTTATTCTTCTGAAGTGAGCTCGGTTAAGAGTCAACCCTGTTAAAGGTTACAAAACACATTGTAAGGTGTGACCTTGTTAGAGGATTTATCACTAATAGTTCTTTATGACCATACATTCACTTGGGTCAATAAGAAAACAATCAACATTCATTGAATGCCATAAAGAAATAAATAAAGATTGTTAAGTCACACTTGGTTAAGAGATTTTGTTTATATCAATGGTTAGAAGGCAATAGTAAATGACCTGATTCAAATGCAACTTCCTTTGCAGATATTCAGATCTATGCTAATCTCAATATACCTCTGACCATCATAATCTCTTCAATTTCTATTTATCCTCCAACTCTGTTCTGCTTGGTTAATCTCCTTCTGATGCTCGATGTTGTCTGCAGAATTGCTCGGTTCTTACTTCAACTTGTCTGACCAGCTTCGCATGAATACAATATCCTCACGTGCATCACTCATTTTGAATCTCTTGTCTCCTTATATAGACATGATAAACCATTTTCTTCTCAGCCATAGATTTTGCCTCTTAATCTCTATCATTGATTTTACCTCTTTAACCTTCCTCGGAACTTGTGCCTTGAAACATTTTAATCTTCATCATTCGATCAACCTTGAATTTTGTCATTCATATATCTTCATAACAAACTTTATCTGTATCCCTGGAATCATCCCAATTCATACAGCTCATCATCTTAAGTCAAAAATCACATGTTCCACATTATTTCTTCCTTCTCGGTCAATACTGTGATGTGTCGGTGACTTCCTACTCAATTAATACCTTACTCAATATGCACTACACTTTCTCAGTGTATATTGTATCTACTCGGTGCATACTAAGTTCTTCATATACCGACCACATTAACTTGTTCATTCTTGATCTTCAATAATTAATAGAATCATGTAATACAATCAAATCACTATCATACTATCATAGACTCATCAATAAGTTATCCAATGAATACAATATTCATAACTTACTCATACATCTCATTTGTTGGAGATTTGCCAGCAAGCCAGTGTTGACTGTATGTTTGTCATTGATGACAACATATGGTAAGCAGTGTGCATTGTAGTTCTATGCAGTGAGCCTTGAGCATATGTTGTATGGATATGTTATCAACATGATATCATAGACGCAAAGGTTGATTCTGAGTACAGACAGTTGTGCAGTTGTTTATATCAGCAGTGTTCCTGACAGTATTACAGGCAGAGTTTTGTATGAGATTCTCAGTGTGATTGTGTTGGAGCCTTGCACATTTATAGTTGTGTAGTAGACATGTCTGTGGAGCTATGCTCATGGACACAGATTTATTTGTGTAGTACAAGTTGAGTTATGATGTTTCTATTTGCTAGTTACAGTTTCCTGAGATTGTTTGATGGAGCTGACAATGTTTATATTGTTTTAGTAGTTGCACCTATAATTTTGATATGTGTGTTTGGTTCCATATTTGTTGATGAGTTAAGTATGTTTTGTTAAGAGCACATAACATATTTCAGCTTAAGAAGAAATTTTTAGTTAATTTAGTGGAGCCGACTATGTGAAGCGACGCATCTACTCATATTGGGTTGGGCGGTCCCTTTTTGTGTTGTGTGCTTAGTATAGCCATTGGAGATGTTGTTGGAGAGTTGTATTGTTTCTCTATTATGATTTCAAGGAGGTTCTAACATGCCAACTTGATTATATCATTTGGAGAAGGATACTTATAGCCAATCAGTTGTGATCGCTAAAGTGTGATTGAGAGAGTGAAGAGCAGAAGATGCAAATGTACTGAAATAGTTAATCATCAGTTGAAGATCTTATATGTGAAGAAGCAGAGAGTATATGTTATTCATTGGAACTGATCAAGATAGTAGGTCTACTTTCCATCTCACCAAGATCCAAATATAGTGTATATTTGTTATGTAGAAGGTTGCAACCTTCACCATTTGAGCAGTGTGCTCCCAGACAGTGTGTCCTCACCTCCAACAAGGTTATTTGTAAAAGACTCCTAACATGGTCCAACCCTTGACCAAGTCATTGTACTTCATGCATTGTAAAGATCAACTCCTAACAGGGTTGTAAGATCTTCTAACAAGGATCATTATACTCTAGTGCAGTTTATAGTGGGTGCTAATTCCCATCGGGGTTTTTACCTATTTGGGTTTCCTCATAACCAAAATTGTGGTGTTGTGTTGAGTGTTATCTTATTGTTTATGTGCTTAATGTTCTTCTATACTTAATTGGATAAAGAATTGAATCTTGTAGATAACTGATTCACCCCCCCCCCCCCCCCTCTCTCAGTTATCTCTAGGGACTATTCCTAACATCGTCTTCATGTTAATATCTCATTCCTTCACTAATATTACCTTCTTCAAATGTTTGCAACTATCATGATAAGTATAGTCAAAACTAGTTGACATCAATGACAATATAATAACTGATCTAATGTCTCACATATACATTTGTAGCTTGGTGATTATCTTCACATTTTGTTCTCCAAGTAGTTCATCAGTTGTAGTCTAACAATGGGATGATCTTATGTTTAAGAATTGGTTTGGACTCATCATTCCTCGGGTTATAGGTAAAGGGGGGAAAGTAAACTCCAAGAATAGAGAAAGTTGTAGATGGTCTCTTCCAGCTAGTGGTTGGTACAAATTAAATTTTTATGGGGCCTCCAAAGGAAACCCCGGCTCATTGAGTGTTGGATGCATCATTCACTCTAGCAATGGTGAGCCTATAGCAAGGCTAGCACTACCCCTAGCTGAGGAAACTAATAATATGGCAGAATTCAAAGCCTTACAAGTAGGAATATCCCTATGCTTAGAATTTAAGTTAACAAAAATATAAATTGAAGGGGACTCAATGATTGTGATAAATCTTGTAAGATCCAAGGCTACCCCAAATTGGAGATTGCACTCTCTTTTGGAAGTGGTGTTATCTTTGATTAACAAATTTGATAAGGTTACAATTAATCACATTTACAGAGAAGGGAATAGTTTAGCAGATGGTTTATCCAAGATGGGTGTGGAATGAAATCATCTTAAACAGGCATTTGGAGGAAGGAAGGAAGGAAGGATAGAAGTTTTGAAAGTTTAACAAGACCGGCTTGATTGAAACAACACATTGTCTTACAACACTCTATTGCTAAAAAATGGTTTAGCCATTAAAAAACCAAGAGAATTTGGGTTGGGTTTATTAATATAGATATAATGAAAGAGTGAGGGCCTGGAAAGCGAGGACTTCTCAGAGGTGAGTGAGGAAGAATATGCACCAATGGAGAAAGAAATAGAGGTAGTGGATAACAACTAGTTGGAAGCGGAAGAAGAAGATAGGAAGCGGGAATTAGCAGAGCCTGACGAGGATTTAAAGGATGAGCCAGAGGATGATGCGGAAGCAGACGATGAGCAGGATGACTCCCAAGGACTGAACCCACAATAGGATGAGGAGGAAAAAGGATCTTTGTCTTCCTCAGACAAAGGAATAACAGATAAAAATCTCTAAACTTTGTTTTTATCTAGTTAGTTTACAAAAGTGTTATTGAAGTTCCAAGTGTTTGATATATCAGTGGACTACTTCTCGTAACTATGCGACTTCAAACTATATTGTTCTTATCATACTTTAATACAAAACTTTCAGCTTCGGACCCTTATTTAGCAAAAAAAAAACTTATTAAAACTCATTAAATTTGGTTTCCTATTAAATAGAAAAAATCAATTAAAAGACTAAAATCAACTTCACTTAAAATTCATCCAATTCCAATAAGCTTAATATTTGTAAATAGTATCTTATTTATAATAATTATTTTTTTATATGCATTTACAAAAGATTACGTGAGTGTTCACCATCTCAAAAAGATAAGCTCCTAAGAGTAGTATACGGAAGATACTACACCATCATAATTACATCTATTTCAAAATACAAAAAGATACTAATTTCTCAACTCAAATATTATTGCCCCTACTATCTACCCATGCACTCCATCCATATGGACCTTCAGTCCATTTAAGGACCTTGTCATTTTGTGCAACAACTCTAGGTTGTGGAGGAACGGTAGGTAGAGGCAAGACAACCACTGGAGTGGCATGGACTGGCTTACCCTTCTCAAGTATGGAATTCTCCATCAGATCATGCAGCTATTTCTTTAGGTTATTTAGGACCTGATCAAATGGTGGTACCTCTATCTATGCTATCTCCTTTTTCAGCACTCTAACAGCACCTTCGTTCAGTAGCTCAGTGAACTTCTTCTCATCTAACTTCATGATGGTAGGCATAGCAATCTAAAGAGACTCCTAAGGTTTCTAACTCTACCATTAAAATTGTCCTCATTACGCATTTTCCAAATGGACCATATTATTCTTTTAGACCAAAAATTTATATTTATTATTAATATCAATTAAATATGTAATATTGATATTATCATTATATAAGGCATTTTGATTCTTATTATGAGGTAATAATAATCCATTATTTATTTCTATAACGATAATTAATGATTTTAATTTAATAGTATAACATTATTTAATTTATTTTAATATAAATTAGAATAATAATTAAATCAAATCTAATAAAGTTAATGCCACTAATGATATTATGCATTCGTCTAATAAGGATGGTTCATTGTATATTTACTTATTTTTTAATTATTCATTTAATCATAATGCAAGACAAAGATGACCAAAGACACATACAAGAAGCATGGCCACAAAACAAGCACAACCCACACAGAGGACAGGTATTACACTCATTTCATTGATTGCACTAACAAATACATTAAAAATATATCTACTAGTAGATCATCTACTATCAACATCCTTAGCGCAATCTAAATCCATAAATAGTCACTAAGAGTTGATACCCTATAGAATTACCATGATAACAAATGGGGTCATTAAAGGTACCTTGTAAATATTTGAAGGTCTTTTTCACAACATCTTAATGTACTTGTCCAAGATTTACCCTTGAATCAACTCAAGACACTCACCATCTGGGCAATGTCTATTCTAGTACAAAGTATAACATACATTAACTTCCCAATTGTTTTAACCAAAGGTGCTTTGGCCATATCCTCCATCTCATTAAAAAAAGACACTATTAATAATTTATTCATCATTAAAGAATGAATACACAATGGTCTACAAGTTGTCATGTTGAACATTTCCAACACTAAACTCACATTCTTGCTTTAGTGTGCAACTAAAGCATTATGTTTGTTCTCTCTTTTGATCCCCATACCCAAGTTTAACCTAGAAATCCCTATGTCCTCATACTATGTTGAAAGTTGAGACATGATTTGACAAATCAAGTTACCAAAATATAGCATATAAGGTGATAACAATGAAACAATTTTGTGTTTATAAAATAGATGCGGTGTTCAAATTTGGATCTTAGGAATCCTAATCCCAACACAAACGAATCATTTTTTTTGGTACCACATCATAGTGATTTCTTAAAACAATACAAAGTTCTCTTCAATGTATATATCCAATTTTCTTTACCTTTCTTGATGTGGTTCTCTAGCTATGTCATGTAAATTTCTTCTTCCAATTCACTATAAAGGAAAATTGTTTTTTAAATCATCTACTCATCCTTAAGGTAAAAAATGGTTGCAATAGCTAATCAAAATCAAATAGTTATCAACTTAGCAACTAGAGATAAATTCTCACTATTATCAATCTCATCAACTTAGGAATATCACTTTGCAAACAATCTTGCTCTAAGCTACTGAGATTTTCTCTTTTCCAAGGCCTGCAAGGGTTTCTAATTCAACCTTTTCATTCTTTTGGGGTAGTTGAACCACGTCATCTTATTCATCCTTTTTTCTACAATATTATGGATGTACAAATTTATCTAAAGATGATACTTTTGCTAAACATTTTTTTTTCAATCACAAGATCTTAAAGCTTGTAATGTTCCATCAACACCATAGCCAATGAAGCTACATTTGATATCCTTGTTGTCCAACTCAAATGACATCTCCTTAAGCACATATGCATATGTTTAACAACCAAAAACTATAAAATGTCTCATTGAAGTCATTTTTGCAAATCACAATTTCATATAAATCTTTTCAACAAAAGTTAATAGAGGAGATTCATTAACCATGTAACAAGTAGTGGTAATTACTTCTACTTCAAATCTTTTATTCCAAGATGGGCATACAAAGTTGTCTTATGTCTCTTTATCCCATGATCCTTACAAAGTCTATCAAAATCTACTGAATAAAACTTGTTACCATTATAAGTTCTCAAAATTGTAATCTTCCTACTAGTCACTTTCTCTACTAAAGCATTAAGCTCTTTAAAATGAATAAAACTTAGCTATAGTAATCAATGTAAAATACATAATTCATATAATTTTTTAAATCAGAGGAACATATACAAAATCAAATCCATCATAACAAATTAAGTCCAACATGCTATATATAATGGATTACACCAACATCCTATAAGATTTATGAAAACTAGAATAAACCTAAATGGAATTCTATATTCCTTACACACAATTTTCATAGAAGCTCGTATTCAACAAAATCTTTAATTTTCAAGGACCTTAGACTTTTATCACCTATGTAGCTCATTCTATGATTCCACAACATTGTCTTATGTATTTGTAGGATACCCTCCATAGCATGAGTACCCTTAGGTATCCGAAAAATATGACCATTGAAAGTGGATCCAACAGTCATCTTTACTATTAGTATTAGTGTGAAATATAGTTCCTACACTAATCCATGAGAAGAAATGCATGCAAAAATTATGCCATGAACATAGTTACAAAAAGGCTAACATAGAACCAATATACCATAACACAATTATTTAACCTCATACTCCGGAGGAACTTAATGTATCATTTAGTAATCAAATATTACAATACACTTGCAAAATTCAAATCTCTTACAATAGCATCAACAACCAAACATTTGAAGTAATTTTAACAACATAACATCTCTAGAATTCAAAATCAAAACTTCAATCTCAAACAAACAAAAAATATGAGATGAAATACATGAAAACATCAAATGATAATTAAAAAAATGAGCTGCAACACCCAAAATACTATGTTCAAATCCTTAATTAAAAATCTTACACCTAAATCCCAATATAAAGCCAAAAGCTAAAAGTGGCATATTTCATTCACCTATCATAATCTCATAATCCATTGAACATCTCAAATGCTCTACTTTGGTTCTAATATCCTCATTTAAAAATATCTTAATCATATTTCATAATACACATCATAAGTTGAACAAGTGTAACTCTCTTTTACAACTCTATATCAAATGTTTTTTAAATTTTAGAAACAAGAAGTTCAAATTCTAGAAACAATAACTTTTGATCTAAAATTCTAATTGGACCATTGTCCTATAATTCAAGAATTGAAATTTTATATTTTATAATTTAAAACTTAATTTTTTATATTCATAATATTAGAAGTTAACACATTTCCTAATAAGAAATTTTAAATCCAATTAGAAACCCATCAATTCTTAAATACAAATGGATCCACACCATTTAAATCATAGTAGCGAAAATCTGCAAAAAATCCTAATTATACGCAATTAGTCCTGAATCCCAGAACTTGTCGATCATGATTAATTGCTAATAAAAAGGGCACAGATTGTTGGTGTGGGAAAACTCTAAATGGTGTCAAAAAACACCCCATTTTTTCTTATTTATCAACACCACATGAGCCTATAGTTAGAAACGACAAGACTAAGCAACGTGAGCGATGAGAAGCAAGAAGAAAACTCTCTGCAGTCAATTTTACATGTTGTGAGCCATGCAAAGCAAGAAGAAAAAACCATTTCCATCAGCTGCGTGTCATCATTTTCATCGCCACTTCTAGGTATTTTGTTTAGAGCATTTATTGGATTATTGGAAATGCTATCATTTATCTGTAAGGGGAAGATGCTATCGTTTGTCTGTTTGTTGAGCATTTGACATCACCTCCTCCTCGTATATATATGTATATTTCTTCTTTATCATCATCCCAGCTTCTCCAATCAGCAGAACTCTTCGATATATATATTTCTTCTAATCCTTGTTGCCTTCCAGCTCGAGAAAGTACATAGCTAAGCAAACAAGCTTCATTTTATGCCCATTTTCCCAACAAACTTAGAATAGTCTTTTGGGAATCTATGAATGTTTTCTAGATCCATTTTGAAGGAAGTCGTTTTCTTACGGAACAAAGTATTTTTTATTCTTTAATAGAGATCTGAATCTAGATTATGCACTACTAGAAGATCCAAAAAATAAGAATACAATTTGAGAAAAAAACTAAGAAATACTGTTCACATTTTTCCAGTAAAGACAGGCAAAGTCACCATTAGTTATAACTTATAACTGTGCAAGGCTTACGTACAATCAATAAATATTATATTAGATGGCTCAAATCTTTCGATTCAATGAAGTTTTGAAGTATTCCTTTATGAATTTGTGGTTTAAAACAGTTGGAGCTTCTCTGTCTATTTAAATAAATGTATCATTTTATTTAAATTAGAATTTAGATAAGTAGAAATTGACTTAAGTTCACTTAAAAGTTTTAGTGTCTCAAGGGTGGAAACATTATTTGTATAGAGAGATATATATATATGATTATTAGAGAGAGCTGAGAAAATCAGTTTGCTCAGACTCTGTTTATGTGGAAGGAGAATGAGTATGTCGGCCTTCATAGGTGGCAAGCAATCGGCCTTAGCCTTTTTACATTTCTTCTTCACATTCAATTTGCTTCTCTAATTGTCTTAGCCTTTTTGCATTTCTTCTTCAAACAAATCGCTCCAATGTGAATCTTGATTATTTGTGTTTAGTCTTCCATAATTTACTTTTGACTCCAATTTCCTGGCCTTTACTTCTCTTTAGAGGTTGAGCTTGTCAGTTCCTGTTTAAAGTTTGTTTCCAAGTCCTTGGGAGCACCATATAGCTGCACCTCTGAATTGAATTGCTGCTGCATTTTATTTTATCTACAAGTAAAATCGAACTCTCCATTTAAATTTAAACAATGAAAATCTATTTCCTACAATTAATGGTTGAACTCTATTTTATTTGCTCTCAATATATTTATGTTGTGGAAATGCCCTTTCATTAAAAAAAAAAAAGTAATTTTTTACTGTTTTTCTTCAATTTTTTACGTTTTTTGTAAATCTGATTTTTTGCTGATTTTTTCCCGATTTTTTCAAAAAATCCTACCCTTTTGGTTTGCCGATTTTTTCCCAAAACGATTTATGCTTCTATGATTTAAATATTTGGACTATGAATTAAGCTATAGAGGAATGAATCATGCTTCCTCTCCACAAATTTGCATGTTCAGATCAATCGGGTATTCCCAGCTCTCTAGCTGAGTTACATTTTCATCATGGGAAGTTAGTTTCTCCAAACAATATAACTTTCATTTGACCATGTCTACAAAAATATCAGCACTCAACAAAAGGGGTGGGAGAGCTTTGTCAAGATCAAGCACTTCATTCCATTCATGTTGTTTAAACAATGATCAAGCTTAACCTTGGGCACTGCAAATTTACTCAAAGCAAATGTTGCTTTAAAACAGCAGATAATTTGTATGGATCTGCAATAATATATATTAGAAAATGTTACTGAACATTTGGCATGAATAATAGTGGTCCGTATTCATGACTTTTATCCAAATACAAAAGAAATCCTTCAAAGTTGTAACACAATGCTTTCACTTTGTAGTCATACATGTTGCTTGTTTGACAAGTTACGGCTTCCAAATTTTCCCTCAAATACTTGTGGATGGATCCACACCACCCAGCCCTGCATACCCATCCTTACTCCCCATGATGGGCACCCCTTGGCTATAACTGCATCCCTGTCCTTATCCCTTTGGTCGTCCCCTTCTCAAACACCCCTTGACCATTCCCTATCCTCCAGGGAAATTGGGGATGCATCCTCAAAAAATGGTGACACATTCCCTTTTTGAGAAAAGTCATTTTTTTTTTGCACAAGAGTCATTTACACTCACTTCTGGCATCTACTGACATGAAAATCTACAGTTTTTGAATGACCCATATACAACTATGGGATGAGAATTTACTCCTGTTGAATGGCAACATACATTTGTCATCCTCTTCATCAATGGGCAATTGTATGACCGTACACAGCTGTAGGAGAGCAGACAATTATAAAATGAGTTCAAAAGTGTTGAACGAGAAAACCCATGATAGCATACAGTTGTAAAGTGAAATCATGCATATCTCAAATGAGAGCATACAGTTGTAAGATATGTATGTTGTCATTATGCTTTCAATCATGACTTTGTAAGTTTGCATTCTCCAGGCCTTTTGTCATAATGAAAACATTGAACAATGAAATCAGAAATTCTATTTTTATTGCTGCTATACACAAATCAATGAGCATGTTTGAATGTTGAATTTCATGCATTATATAAATGTCTAACTTGAATTTCCCCTACCATCCTCAAAAATTGCCTCCTTGGATTGTTGTCCCCAAAACATGCCCTGTGATTCCCTTCTTTCCCCATCCCCAAGATGCCATGGAATATACAATGTTTCCCATTTTCCAATCAGATACTGAGGACTTCAATCTGTGAAATAGGTAGCTTGAACATTTTGTCTATTTTTCTGACCATGCCCCTTGCACCAACCTTTTGTGATTGTTATTTACTTTTAGCTTTTATATTATGAAAAACTGAACTTCTCAATAAGCACTAAATGGGTTTGTTTAAACTTTAAGAGGAAATGACAACTACCTGCTGTGAGCAAGGAAAATCAAAGATTAGAGATGCAAATGAAACTTGATAACATGCAAACCGAGATCGAGATAGACTTGTTCTACGAAATGCATTGCAAATCTCAAAAAGTATTGATGTTGCTTCGCTGTAGGAATGGGGATGTAATCTCAATAGCATAACTTGATTCAAATCAGAATTGATTCGATATCTTAGACTTGCATAAGATGTGAGATTGAATGATAAAAATTATGCACAAGAGACTGTATTTATTAATTTAGAAGATAGATTTTCATTTAACTGAAAATCAGAAGAGTCAATTCAACAAGAAATTAAAAACTTTCCAATTCGAGGACCTAAGAGGATAGCATTGGATTTTTTAAATGATAAATAAATGTGCACATAGAGTTTTTTTTTTTGCAGACTGTTGACCAAGGGAAGAAGAAGTTTCTAAAATGAGACAGAGTTAACTTGTGAAAGAAAATTGAGATGCTCAAACGAGATAAATTTAACTCTTGATGGAAGAAAGAGTTGACTAAAGAGATAATTAGAATTAATTGACGAGTTAGAAAAGGCATATGGATAATGAGATTCATTAGAAGTATGTCAGTAAATGATGCGATAATCATTAAATCATAAATCAAAATGTGATAGATTAATATGATGATTGATTCATGAAGATGAATTAAGGGTCGACTATTAGAAGAATAATTAAGTGAATATTTTTAGTGTCTACACCTGCAGCAAACAGCAAAAAATTTCTCAAAAGTTGCTACAAGAGATCTTGCAAAAAGACTAGCCGAGAAAAGAAGACAACATTAGGGCTTTTCTACAGATAGTTAAAACCTATAATTGAGTACAACTTATTGTCTTCAGGATAGCGCAACATTGTAATGCTTCCCTCCAATGTTCATTTCATGTGAGAAAGTATGAATCATGTTATTTACTTTATTCTGCCGATGGAAAAATGAGTAAATTATATTAACATCCACATGACCACAAGCTGTAAATGGTACTGACAAAGCACATGTCTGCACCAATGTCACAAAGCATCTGCAGGAAGGTAATTACTACCTATAAGATCTCTGAACCTTGAGATACAATCTTAATAACAAACTTAAAATAAAAGATTCTGACAAAGGTTGACTATAAAAGGTAAGTGTAAAGCAGTTAATAAACATATATTACATTATGTGATGATTTATTGGGATTCAACTGTGTAGTTTCAACTTTCAAGACAATCTTCATTGATCCATATTTCATGAGTGGTGGTTCACAAGAACCTAACTCTTATGATCGTGAATGCTTCACTTAGCACTAATTGCATATAGTTGATGCTATAGTAGCAAAAATCTTTCTAACAAACAAATGAAGAGACTAAGGAAAATTAGGAAGGGAATGAGGGTTCGGAGGTCTGGTGTGAACATGGAATAGGCAGCGAGTTTGAGGCTTCAATCTCCCATGTCTGGAGGCAAGTTGTCCTCCACCCAACTAATCACTGGCCATGTAAGCAGCCTTTCACTTGAACTTGGGTGTTTCCTCATTGCTGGTTAATGTTTTTTCTTTCCACACAAATCTTTGTTCTACATTTATTCCTCTATCCTATCTTTGGTCACTTTGGCAGAGGTAGGGTTTTGGTCTACCACAATCCTTGATATCTAGTGCTTTTACAATTAATGGAGATTAAGTTGCTGGGCATCCCTGCCAAGGCGGTTACAAATAAAAATGAGGGGGAATCTTTTAGGATTCAGTACTTGAAAACCTTGTGGTTGTTCCTGAAACCGCTCATTTCCTGGCTTATCCTGCACAAGACACTGAAGGTAATGGCATCCGGGAAGGAAGAGAAGGTAAGCAGCCTGCAAACCCTTCGAGAATTCTCTCCACTTCTCCTAATCCAGAAATGATTGAAGTAATTAACAATGGAAAAACTAGGTTTAAAATGTTGCAATTTTCTTGGTTGTGGTTGACTGTAATAGGATTCCTACCAGAAGATATTTGGACAATCGGTTCAATAATGTTTGGCTTAGGAAGCTTGGCATTCAAATTTCTTTCTCTAGGATGATTCAAAAGGGTTCATTAATAAAAAAATTCAAAGACGGAAATATGCAAGAAATTGTTTCAAAAACGCTATATTGGAACATGGGAAATTGCATCTTTAGGGCTCTGAAGCGTACCCCAAAAGCCATTAATGAGGAAATTCTCACCTTGTCTTGCCCTAGATGGGTTATTGTTAAAGGCGTCCCTCCTTTGCTCTGGGCCCTCATTCCCCAAGTTCTCCCTTCTCTAGGCAAAGTTCTTAAAATGGGCAAGGCTAGGGTTACTCTCTTGCACATTGACTCTAGGGTTTTGATCTCCATTAACCCGAGGGTTGATGCCCCTGACTCTATTGTCACTAATTTAGGTGACTCCTCGACTACTTGTCACTTGGAGGTGTCTACTTGTCACTTGGAGGTGTTGGGGGACATAAATGTGTGCTTCCTCTATAGAAGAGAGGGTCACATCATGAGAGATTGCCCCATTCTTGCTAAAAAAGTCTCTAATGCTCCCACTGTACAAAGATCTGTGGTTTCTCCTTCCTCCCCAGATCCTCAATCCTAAGCTATTCCCGCTCCTGAGAAAACTGAGTTCTCTAAGAAGACTCCTCCCTCTATTGCGCTTCCTAATTAGGCTGTTGTCATCTCCCCCCCCCCCACCGGTTGTTGACCCTAACCCTACCACCACTAAAGTTTTGGAACCTGTTGCTTTTCCCTGCGTTTTCTCTACTTATGTTGCTGCCCATAATCTGATGCTGCTCATTGAGCCCTTTGGGGCTAAGGATTCGATGTTACTTTCTTTCAAATTTGTTATTCCTTCAACTGATGATAAAATTGTTAATGGGCTCCCAACAGAGGGAATCCTAAGAAGAAGAATGCCCCACAAATTGTTGTGGATGAGATTAGAGAAAGAATTGCTCATAACAAGGGCAATGCAAATTTGTTAAAAAGACTGACAATTCAGTAAAAATGTATAAATTGAATACGAACATCTTTAAAGATCGAGGGAAGCCTCCTGCTGCCCCTATTGAATTGAATAGTGAGTTTGTTTCACTTGTTAAGAACATTGTTAAAGAACTTGAAAATAAAGGAAGGAATGAGGGAAATCGAAGAACATCTGCTATCCAGACCACCCCCTACAGGCAAGCTGAAGAAACAGTACTCCTAACAAGTTTGGTGTTCTAGAAGAGACAGAGACCCACAATGGATCTGCTCTTCTTGAAACTGATTTTGTGCCCTCTGATAGGTTAAGTAACCATGGAGATGGTCTGGATAGGAGGCCATCTGTGATTTCTAAAGATCCTCCCTTTAGTGCTGAGGCCATAAAATCTGAGATGTCATTACTAGTTCAGGCAGAGAAGAATGAAAATTCCTTATCCTGCTTAGAGGTGAAGGGGAAGGCTCAGGACCTTTGTGCCTTTCCTAAATTGGTGTCTGATGCTTTAAACTCTGTTTCTCTGAGCTTGGAACCCTAAAGTGACCCCTTTGTTTCCCATGAAGTTGAGATGGACTTGCAGGCTTTGGTACCTGTAGAAGACATTTTGAGAAAGCCAAACATTAAAATTACTGAGAGGGTGCAGCTTCGCAGGACAACCCCTACTTGAGAGTGACCACTCCCCTTGTAATAGAGCTGTTTGGGCAGTCTTAGAAAAAGATGGAGACAGATTTGATCTCTGCTCCATTTATGCCCCTGGTGAGTATAGGGAAAGAAGTGAGTTGTGGAAATGGATGCATACCCTACATGATATTCCGTGGATCCTAGGGGGTGATTTAAATATGGTTGAGCAGCAAGAAGACAGGAAGGGGGGCAACAAATTAGAATGGAAAACGGTAGTGAGCAGTTGTACTGGCATAGAATGAAAGCAAAACTTAACCTCTTTGATCCCCTTGAGTGAAGAAAAGACAACTTTAAAACCATCTAGTCCTCTTGTTGCAACTTTCAGCAAGGGCGAAAAAGTATTTATTGCAAACTAGATAGGTTATATGATATATCAACAAAGATTTCTCCGGTTTTAAAGCATTTGATGATGGACACTGTGTCAAGGTCTGCCCTTATACCCTTTCTGACCACCATCACGTTCAAGCTGAAATAACCTTTAATAATATTACTAGCAGCTCTCCTAAGAGGGAAGCAAACTTCTTGCTCAATGTTGAGCTCCTAAAAGATGAAGACTATTTGAATGCAATCAAAATGCTAAGGCAAATTAATAAGTGGATGATGAAATACAAATCTGCTATTGAGAGATGTGGCAAAATACTAGCAGTTGGAGAACCATCTTTGAAACCTTAGAATAAAAGAAGGCTAAGGACTACAGAAGACTAGAGACTACGCTTAATGACAACTTAGTGGAAACTGAAAAAAATATCCAAGATGATCCCACAAATCCAGCAAAAAATGAAGAACTAATACAAGCTAAAAACAGCTTGAGGATATTGCAAACTAAAAAAATTCAAGGACTGAAAATCACAAATAAGATGAACTGGATGAGATATGGAGATAAAAGCTCCAAATTTTTCTTCATTTTGCTAAAATCCAGACAAATTATAGAAAAGATTGACCAAATTTGGGATGAGAACAAAACAGTGCATGATCAAGATGAAATTAAGGCCCCGTTCTCCAACTTTAATAAGAAGTTGTTCTCTTCAGAAGATAGCGACCCACAATGCAAAAAGGCTAGAGAAGCATGCAAAGCTCTCATCCCTAAGAAACTATCTGACGATGACATAGTTCTCCTGAACAAGGAGATCACTGTGGAAGAAGTTAGGAATGCTATGCATACCCTTGACAATGATAACACTCCTGGTGAAAGATGGACTGCCAGCTGAGTTCTACAAAGTCAATATTGATTGGATTAGCGAAGATCTTCTGCAGGTGTGCCAAGAGGCAATATGTAAAGGCACTTTTGTGGACAAGATAATGGAGGAATTATCAAATTTCTGCCCAAAGATGGGGACAAATCACTCATTAAACTTTGGAGACCAATTACCCTCTTAAATGTCTCCTATAAGATCCTTGCTAAAATCATTGCTCTCAGATTGGTTGATATTCTCGCCAAGTTCATCAGTAATACTCAAACCAGATTCATTAAAAAAAGATACATCCTGAAAACCTCCTAACAAGTTGGGAGGCTATGAATTGGTCCAAAAAAACCAATCAAAATTATGCTATGTTCCTTTTTGACTTTGAGAAAGCGTATAACAGAGTTGAATGGTCCTTTTTTCAGATGTCTCTTGAAGCATTTGGCTTTCCTTCTAACTTTTGTCAGTGGGTTCAGACCCTTATGAAAGATGCAGTAGCCCAGGTTGATATTAATGGATCTAGAATTGAACCTTTCACGCTTGAAAGGTCCATGAGACAGGGGTGCTCCCTTGCTCCAGCGCTCTTTGTCATTGCCTCTGATGCTCTCTTTTACCTTCTTAGAGACTCCTCCCTTTCTCTAAAAGTCAAAGGTATCTGTCTCCCCAATGGAGAGGATCATGTGAACATCCAACTTGCAGATGATACTGCTCTTTTCTTTGAATTAAATGAGGAGAATATGGACTCATTGGTCACTAAAATCAATTTGTTTTGCAAAGCCTCAGGAGCTATTCTATCCACCTCTAAGTCTGTTCTTCTGGGGTGGCAGGAATTGCCTCCTCAATGGCTTTCCAAATTTGACTTCAGTTGGGGAGGGGGCCTTGCAAATTGGTCATACATCAGTATACCCTTAGCCCTTAACCCTTGCCTGAAAGAAATGTGGTTATGAGTCAAAGGGAAGATTGGCAATAAACTTAGGAAACGGAACAAGCAATACCTGTCCTTAGCAGGAAGGGTCCTCCAGGTGTCCCAAAAGATCCTCTCTTCATACAGCTTGTATTATTCCTCTGTCTGGACGTTCAGTGATTATCAAAGCAAGATATTCAAAAACAAATTAAAAATTTGCTATAGTCAGATGGCAAAGGAAATGGCAAACAGCAGTCTAGGAAATCGAGTTGGTGTGCTATGGACAAGTGTTGGGGAGATTTAGGTCTAAAGAACTTAAGGAATCAGATTATGGCTTTAGCTGCTAAATGGATAACCAAAGCCCTTTATGGACAAGAACCCTGGAAGGTGCTTGTTAGACGTAATATCAGTAACTCTGTACCAAAAAAGGCCAAATCATGGAAGCTGCTCCCATTTGGTGACCTGCTTGTTGGTTCTTTCCATGAGTCTCCTTCAGGCTCGAATGTCTTCAAGAGCATTTGGAGGGCATGGGAAACAGCGAGGAGTAACATATCTAACAATTTCAGTACCGTGGATAGTAACTGTTCTATTTGGTGGAACCTTTTCTGTAAGGACAAAACCTTGGCTCTTCTGCGGGGTTTCTCTGCTAAGAATTCGTGTAACAAAGGCTTGAGATGCCTTCATGATATCTTTTTCAATGGCCAGCTGAAGAATTGGGCTTCTCTTAGCAGTGAATACAACCTCCCTGCAACTCACTGGAGAACATATTTGGTGCTAAAAGAGGCCTGCAAGTCTATTAACTTCCTGAGATCCTTCACCTATAACTTATATTGGTATAATTCCCTTACTTGGTCTGATGGAACTAAAATGGTGAAACTTAATGCAAAATTAATTTACATAAAAATTATTAGTAATTTTTATGTCTTTGATAATCTCAATATGTCTTGGAATCTTAATTTTTCTATTGGGAATTGGCAGTATATTTGCAAGAACATGTGGAACAATGTGTTGGAACCTAAAAAAGATTGTTTTAAATGGCTCTTACTGCTACAAAAAATACCTTATAAGATGAAAAATGCTGATATTGAAATGTGCACTATTTGCAGACAGTCTAATACCATTAGACTTTTTTTTTTTTAATGTTTCTTTGCAGAAGAAGTGTGGAACATGTTTTGTAATGATTTAAATGGTTGGAATCTGAATATGTTTTGGAAAGATTCTTAATTTGGCAACATATGGAAATCACCAAAGCTCTGCAACTTATCTTGGAATATACTTTCTACTAAGATTTTATGGCATTTGTGGATTCTTAGAAAAGAGGAAAAATTCCAAGGGAAAGGGAGGCTGCTTACTGAGACTAATACTTTATGGCATTTGTGGATTCTTAGAAAAGAGGAAAAATTCCAAGGGAAAGGGAGGCTACTTACTGAGACTAATACTTCATTCTGTTGCTTTGCAGGTTACAATAACAATGGAGATATCAATGCACAAATTCTTGACGTTAATGGAGAACGGTGTGATCACAGTAAACTCATCCAAAGTCTTATATGGGCAGACTTGGATGTTCAACAAAGAGGAGAACAAACCCTTCATGCAAGGACTCCTTGGGTCCATCAAGAGGTATAATGAGGACAAGGACGAAGAGAAAAAAAAGGAAAGAGTAAAACAAGATTTTATACAAATGAAGATCAAGGCAGGGGCTGTGAGGAGATAAGATCCAATGAGGATCTTACTGTGGAAGAGCAAATGTGCAACTCTGATAGGCCCGAATCCTTCAGTGCCAGTAGAAACCTCTAGATAGCTTTTTTTATTTAATATCTTTGCTTGATGCAGTCTACTCTTGTCCTGAGTAAAATCAATATATGTTTATTATGAACTTGAAGTTTAGCACTATATAGACTAGATCGATTATGGTATATACATCTGTCATAGTTGCTATAAAGTCCGGGATCTTTTTGTGGAGCAAAAGTCTGGAAAACTGACTAAGTTTTTTGTATCAGATCTGTAATATTTTCTTTACGTACTATATCTAATATATAAATTTTTTGAAAAAATAGGAATCCAATAAGAGCAGAAATATGAGAAAAAACAGTTTTTTTTCTTTTTTCTACAAAGTGAAGGAAAATTAGAATTTACACCAGATTTTTTCATATTGTATTTCCATTAATTTTCAGATCACCAATTACATTACGCAATGCATGGTACATTACTACGTGGTAAGTTGGTAACATTTGAATAAAGCTAAAAGCTAAATGACTTCTACTAAAGTCTAAAACATCAACAGTGGGAAAAAATGGGTATAGAAGCCAAAGGATCTGTTTCAATGTTGTATAAGATGTGTAATTACAATGAGACTTCCACGCGTTGGATAGAGATTGCATGACTCGTGAAGCAATCATGCTTTCAAAGTTTGTGCAAACTAAACCAAGGGAGGGTGGTAAGATTAATCTAGACAGCCTCAGGCATACTAGATGCTCCTGCAAAACAATATATGTATTTTTCTATTTGATACTGAACCAGACATCATACAGTTCCTTGGAAATACCTGTGAAATAGCTCAAATGCCCATCAGTATCTGGATATGAACCAAATGCAATCGTAAGAAATATGGGAACTAGCTAATACAAAATATATAAAATGTACCAAACAAGAAAGGAAAAGAAAGAAAGAATAAAATTTTAAGATCACAAAGGCAAAAAAATCTCTCCGCACATATAACACTCATCTTGTTTGCTTATATTTAGAGGGGCTCGACTCACACATTTCAGTTGATATTTGTATGTTTCATGGATTCTGTTTTGCACATACTTTTAAGGTATTACTACATCTGTTGTATCCAAACCATACTGCATCTAAGGTTTTTTAAAAATTTGGCGTATCCATAACTGTAGGTGCATTCCTACCCAAACAAAATAGATTGCTACAATACAAAATGATGTAAAAGAAAGTAAACAATCATTACATACAGAATACAATCAACAGGCAACTTCTACATACCATGTTTGTCAATGGATGTCAAAGAACATAATTTCTAAGGATACATTCAAAAGAAATAATGTTTTCTCGCTAATCCTTCCAAGGCCATGCATTACATGTCATGGTAGACATGGAATACTTCAGAGTCAATCAACAAAACCAGTTTGAATTCAACATCTCTTAGATATTGTATACCAAATACCAGTGACAGCATAGATAGGAAATAATACATGTAAAATAGGTATTCAACCTACCAAACCTGACTACAAAATCAAATTTCCCAAAATAGCTATCATTTATGGGATAAGGGAAATAGGAAAGCAGTATGACACTCATTTAATCCAAAGGCATGCATTACATGCCATGGTGAGAGAGAGAGAGAGAGAGAGACATCAACACCAGTTTGAATTCGATGTCTGTTAAGATAGCATATTTATTATATTGATTCTGAGCCCAAAAATTGAAAACTGCCTCAAAACAGCTGTGAAACCTCAAAATAATTGCTGCAAATGAACAAGAAAAACCTTAAATTTTTTAAAATTTGTCGTGCAGTGAAAAATGGAGCAAGAACCGAACCAGACTTCGGGGTTGCCAGGGAAGAATTTGGTAACTTAGATTTTTTTCAATGAATAGTGGTTTTTTGCAGAAGAAAATCAATTTAAAAACAATTTCAGAGAAATCTCAAATTCTACCAATTTTTTCCTAGTTCTTACTGCTATTAGTGATGCTCGCAAGAATGAAGAACTGAAACTTCACAAGAGGTCACTCATCCTAGTACTAATTTGGCTCTAGCATGTTTAACAATTAAGTTTCCTCCACAATCAAGCCCGCTTAGATTTCACGAGTGGTCCACTTAAAACTTATTGCATCTAAATGATAGAGTTAAACATTAGAACTTCTCAAGACCAGTACTATGGCTCAAACATGCTTAACCATGGAGTTCCCCCAACAATCAAACCTATGTAGCTTTCATGAATGGTCCACTTAACACTCATTGCATCTAGATTTGAAGCTCTAAAACTTCCTGGCAGGTCACCCATCGAACACACCTGAACATGGTGTTTCCTCCACAATCAAGCCCACTTAGCTTTGCTTGTGAGGATAACTCTATGGCTGAGCATACTCAAGCTAGAGTAGTACTGTGATGGGTGATCCGAAAAGAAGTTCTAGTGATTCTCCCTTCTAGGCATCACTAGATGCAATGAATGCTAAATGGACCTTCCATGATCATGAGAGATTGTTTTGCATGAACCACTACTCATGAAATATGGTCAATGAAGATTGACTTGAAACTGTATGGTTACTGTATGGTTGAATCTCAATAAATCATCACATAGTTTGAGACAATATAAAAACACCACTAGATGAAAATAAACAATTGATAAAATAAAGCATGGCAATACCATAAAACGTGATTTGATGCAAGTGCAATCAGACAATCATCAACCAAAAAAAGGTATTTTTGGTTTTAATAATTCAGCTATCCACCATCCTTAATTTGTGTTGGTGTAATTAATTATTCACCTAATTACACTTTACTTAAGCTTACTTAGGATAATGTATAACATAGTAGTTTGCATATGTGACAGTCAAGGAGTTGCACATGGTGTAGGAGAAATTCCATTGTAGGTGGTGATAGGAGTTTATCACATTCCACTTTATGTGTTGTCTCCACCTTTAGTGCACTTATCACTTTATCATCCTCCACATTGTTGCACATGTTTGCACATACTTCATTGCACAATGGAGGATGATCCACCTTTGGTGGACATGTGATTCCACCTTCTGTTGGTGATAAGTTATCTCTTGGTTATCATGTTCTCCTATTGCCTTGTCTATATAAGCAGGCACATTGTAGTCATATCTCTTGAATGAAATTCAGTTAATTCAGTTATTGCATCATTGATGAGAATACAGTTCGTTCTTGTCCATTTTATCTCTCTTGCTTTTGTGTTATTCATTGGCCTCTAGATCTTGGATTGTTGCTATTGGCAAACTCTTACATGGTATCAGAGCCATTGGAGTGACATTGCATAGTCGTCTTGGAGATATCTTGTTGCATTCGTGGTTGGCATCCTCGCAGATATGAGGATCAGTAATTTTTAAGAGTGCCCTATGCCAAATTAGACCTCACCATTGTGTTTGGGAGGCTGTTTCGGTGAATTTAGACTATAAATTCACCTATATTAGGCGAAAGTTGGATTCAAGGGCTTCTCATATGGCATCTTTGCAGTTTATGTTCTCTTCATTTGAGCCTTGCAAAATGCCACCGATTTTGATGGGCAATCATACATATAAGAATGTAATTGGGAAAGTATCCATTGGTATTGGGGAGGCACCTTCAATGATGTGTTGTGCGTACCTCACTTAACCAATAATCTTCTTTCCATTTATCAAATCACTAATGGTGCAACAAGGGAGACTGTAGAATTCTCATGATTCAGTTATTATCAAAGACATGGATAGTGGAGCTATCATTGCTATAGGGGTGGTGGATCATGCATCTTGGTTGTACTCCTTTGCAGACTTTGTTCCTATTGATGATTGTGATTCTTCATATGATGATCACACTTCTAGTGTGGATTCCAATCTTCAGGAGAACTTTGACTACTTGAACTTTGGTATTCCTACATGTGATCAAATTCTTGAGCATTTCATTCCATCTCCTCCTATTGTTGCTCCTAATGATGCTTATATTACAACAATTTTGGCTTCTTGTGATTCAATGCAGTAGGATATACATTGTCTTCCAAACACAATTCCTTGGGATGACTGCTTGAGAGACATTGCATGTTTGTTTGTGGAATCCTATCTTGTAGACTTATGAGACATCATTGATGATATTCATCTTCTCTTTGATGGAGATGATCCTTGTTCAGTTGTTGTGAGGGAACACATGGACCCTCTTCCTAATTCTCTGCATGATCGTCCATCACAATGTTACATGATTGTGGATACTTTGGACCAGCATTTGGAGGTCTCTTTAGCTTCAGAAGAGATAGTTGAGTCTTTGGATCATGTTCTACATTCATCCTCATTAGATCTTAGTTTGTATTTTTTCAACAATGTGACCTAGTGCACCTGATTTGGAGGAGGCATCTTTCAAAATCGACATGGGGACACTTGAGCATTTTTCGGAGACTCCATATATTTTGAAGTTTCTTCCTACATATTCCTTTCAAGATTGGGTAGATTTCATTCATGCACCTTTGGTTTTGTTTCTTCCTAAGGGGAGGAACGTTGTTTGACGATCATGGAGCATCTTCTACATCCAACTTAGAGCATCTATCGTTGGTGTACATTCTACATTGAGGGGGGCTACTTTGTCTCTCTTCTCTCTTATTGGGGGAGTTTTGTCCCACTGGGTTTTCTCCCTTTCTCCATTTGTGAGAGATTGCATTTGCATTGTACATGGGTACCTAACATAGCTTAGTAGTTGGGACCCATCTTGCATTGTTCGCTTGAGTCTGCATTCCCCTAAGTTGCACTTAACGGGGGGTTTGTTTAATTAATTATTCACCTAATTACACTTTACTTAAGCTTACTTAGGATAATATATAACATAGTAGTTTGCATATGTGACACTTAGGGAGTTGTCCATGGTGTAGAAGAAATTCCACTTTAGGTGGTGATAGGAATTATCACATTCCACTTTATGTGTTGTCTCCACCTTTAGTGCACTTATCACTTTATCATCCTCCACATTGTTGCACATGTTTGCACATTATTCATTGCACAGTGGAGGATGATCCACCTTTGGCGAAATGTGATTCCACCTTGTGTGGGTGATAAGTTATCTCTTGGTTATCATGTTCTCCTAATGTCTTGCCCATATAAGCAGGCACATCTTCATTGTACTCATATCTCTTGAATGGAATTTAGTTATTGCATCATTGATGAGAATACAGTTTGTTTTTGTCCATTTTATCTCTTTGGCTTTGTGCTATTCATTGGCCTCTAGCGCTTGGGTTGTTAGCTATTGGCAAATTCTTACAATTTGTGCCCTGAATTCATCTATCTGCGGTCCTTAATTTGTTCCCTAAAGCCACCTATCTGTGGTCCCTTAATATGTGACTTGAATTCACCTGTCTGATGTCCGAAATATCTGTCAAAATCACTGCTAGATTTATCCTAGAGCTAAGCTAATCTTCGCAGTCCCTTGAATGATATCAGAGTAATTTCTTACAAAGTCATCAAAGAAAATATCAAGGATGAAATATAGGCACTTCTGAAAAGAAAAAGAAAAAGTTATTTTTTAGCATAAAGAAAAGCCATTTTCGTGGAAAATGAAAAAACCCAAAGTTTGGGAAGGTTCTAAGAGAAATTGGGAATATATTTGACTTGGAATTTTCACTTTATTGAAGAATCCATCTTTAAATTTAGAACAATATATTTTTGATCAAATTTTAATTGTCCAAATTAAACCTAACTGTTTGACAAAATGCCTAAAGAAAGGTTTGTGTTTTATTTATTGTTCAATGAGTGGATTGCGTTCCAGTTGTAGTTTGGCATCCAGAGGTCTAAAGAATCGTCATAATCATCATTGTGAATTTTTTTCCTTGGTTTCTAACTCGTTGCAAGTTCTGTTTGTATGTCTTTCAAGGCCAAGACAAAATTCCTTGTATTTCGTTTGGTAAATGAATGCCATGCATCTCAATTTGTCTCTAATAGTTATTGATAAGTCATACTCATTATAACTGTTGTTAAATTGACACCAGAACCTTGACTATATCATGATCCCCACAACAAATTCATACACATCTTTTGCTACATAGTATAAATGAAACAACCATCCTACTTTACTATATGTAGAATTTTTCTTAAACTTGAAAATTGGAATTGAAAGGAAAATGGATAGTGCATTTCCAACACAACTACAACACAAGACAAGCCAATCAAAGATCAAACACTATATTCTATCCAATTTTTCATTAGGAAAATGAAGTATAGAAGAGATTTCTGAAGACAAGGAAGTTTTATCAATAAATTGATTTTCTGACGGTATAACAATGTCACGCCCTGCTATCATACATAGCACTTTCCCAGCCTCCATAATAACTGGGGAGATGTCTTTAGGATTAAGCAAAGATTGACATTTTTTCAAAAACAAGTATTTGTTCTTCCCAAACCTCGCAGAGTGCTTTTAGGAAATTGCAACTTCCTTAAGTAGCTTTGCTAGAGTTAGAGACACATACAAATGCAAAATGAGACCGAACAATGTCATGCCCTGCTATCATACATAGCACTTTCCCAGCACCCATAATACCTGGGGAGGATGTCTTTGGGATTAAGCAAAGATTGACATTTTTTCAAAAACAAGTATTTGTTCTTCCCAAGCCTCACAGAGTGCTTTTAGGAAATTGCAACTTCATTAAGTAGCTTTGCTAGAGTTGCAGACACATACAAATGCAAAATGAGACCGAACATGAGCATGAAGCACGTAACCACACATGAAAATAATTGAAACATTCTTATTCAACCTCTGAAGATGTGTTTTCTTTTTGCTTTAAAACAGGTGATTAGACTTGCAACTTTGCATCTCATGAAAAAATTTAAATTTTACTATAGGGGACTCATCCCCAAATCTCATCCCTTCCATTCCCACATTTCCCCATCCCCTCAAAAAAGGAACTTGACAGAGCATATTTAAGCAACAAGTTATTACCAGAAAAGGATATATTTTATTGAACCACATAGATGCAACTTTATCTGCTAAAAGCTTAATCAATTACACGTTGTGGTTGCCAATGGTGACTCTTGCTCAATTTTTTTTTATCACTGTAAATATCAATGGACATCAACTCACAAATAATGCTCTTGAAAGCCAACGAAATCAACATTGAGACAGATTATGGAATTAAACACAAGAAAGAACCCAAGGCCTATGCTAAAGGATCAATGTCTCACAAAGAGAATTTTTAGATCAGATCCCATTTCTCAAACTAAACGTACAAAGGGATTCTCCAAACATCATTTATAAAATTGGATTTTATCTCATTACAAGAAAAATAGGGATTTTATCACAGGATAAATATTTTTCAATAGAACTGAATCAGAGGCCACCAGTAACTAAACACAATAATAAACACACGTGCAATTGTGAAAACAAAAGCCATAATGCTAACATTAATAAACTACCATTGCTGTTATCCATGGGCGTTCAGAGCCTCCCATAACAAATTCTTTGGAACTGGTTTGGACATGTCTTGAGCTTCCAATGCTGCAGCTTGCAGGGTTCTGATAGTCATCAAATTAGCCTCCCAGAATGTTACCATCGTGTATGGCAACTGATACTTCAAACAGAGAGGCTTCACAAAAGGAGCAATCTTCCTCAAGTTGTGACGAGGCAACCTCGGAAACAAATGATGTTCAACCTGATGCTGCAATCCTCCATGAAACCAATCCAGCCAAGGGGAACAAGATATATCAAGTGTCCCCCTGGTCTGAGATTCAAACCAATTCTTACTACAAGGCCTCCCAACATAGACACTAGAAGAGAAATGATTTAAACAGAATTGAACATGCTGAACACCAGTGACCATAAAGCTCGACAACACAAAAGCTGCTCTCTCACTCCAAGTGGGCAAACATGAAAGAAATAATGGAAACCAAACCCAAAAAGCCACAATTCCCATGATTTCCTTAGCCCTATCTGGAATTTTCTTCTTAGAAAGAAGCAAGACAATGGATTGTCCAAATAAATTAATCCTCGCAAGTGCCATCACAGGGTAAAAAGTCCAATGCTGATAACTAACAAGGACCCTAGCCACACCATCAAAACTCATTTTCCTATCATAAAAATAGGAATACAAAGAACAGAAAAACTTGGATGAGACGGCAAACAGGGGAATATACTGTAGATCTGGATCAAACTCCAAACTATTACAGGCAATGTGATGGGCATTGTGATTTCTCGTCCACCATGCAATGCTGATCCCTGTCAACCCGTTCCCTACAACTAACTGGATAATTCTATCTATTCTCTTGTTACCCACAAGTCCACAGTGCCCTGAATCATGCCCAATCCATCCACTCTGAGTCCAAACAGCACCCATCAGAACGCCACAAGCTACATGAATCCAAAAGCCCTCGTAAAAAAGCACACCCACAACACACATTACCAGCATTACCACCATAAGCAACCCTATTAAGCAATAGACAAATTTTGGCCGTTTGAAGAGCCCAGCCTTTTTCAGGTCCCCCAAAAGCTTTCTGTAGTCCTTGGAAATCTCTGAGACCTCGTAGTCTTCGTGAACTCCTATCATGAACTGGTCTAAATACTTCCATGCTGAGCCAGGATGGTATGCAACGAATGCATCTGTTACATCTTGACCTGCTAAATTTAGCAGAGGCAGATCCCCTCCAGGATGAGTATTTACCCATTTTGTGACATCGTAGACCTTGCCCTGAATTGAAATCCATAGATCATCTACATTGTCGTGCGTTTTGAGCTCTTCGGTACTGATTTTAGGCCACTTAGCATGGAATTTTTCGCTTGAGAGGTCTGTCATGGCAACCTTTGGTTTTCAGGAAGGCTGAGATCTATGTTTTATACTGACAACTACGCATTTTAAATCGAATAGATCTAATTTTGCAAGGGGTAAAGTAAGCCAGGTTAAGTTGACAACGGTTATGTGGTTCAGTTAGCTCTCTGTTTATAGGCTGTCATACGAGGTACACTTTGTCCTCTGCAGAGTAGGGTTAGGGAATATTATTGGAATATGGGGTTGATGATTAGTGGAACATGGGAGGGTAATTTTTCAAAATTGAAAACGTTCACTTCAACATTCTGATTTGGGTGTTGAAAAATAGGTTTGACTGTCTGGTTGCTATGCCTAGCTGTCTCTGTGGGGTTAGGGTTTACGATTTAGTACCTCCTTGAACTTCCTTAGGGAATATCCTTGGGATCAATAAAATTAGCTATCATTTATGAGCTATTTATAGGACGGTAAATTATTCATGGAAATGTTTTATACATATAACTTTGTACTTTATAAATGGCATGCAAAGCTCTTTTCCTAGCACTACTAGTTTTAGTCTAACAATATATTTAAATTAACGAAGATATGATAGATAACTTTGTAAAAGTCTAATACTTGCACTTGGACTTCACTTAAGGGATAGGAAATTATAGATAGAATTTAAATGTAAAAAATAAAGAATAAGATTAGAGTCATGTAGTTTCGAGTCTATTATGTTAGATTTAAGTATTTTTTGAATTAAATTGTGTGTAATTTTTCATCATCAATTATACATAACTCAATCCATCTTAAATCTAAAAAATCAGATTTTTATATAAAAACTAATATCATTTATTAGTATTTATCATTTTATAAAAATAATTAGAAGTTATGTACAAAATAGATTTAAAAATCATATTGAATGTCCTCAATCATTATGAAAGACTTGAGTAGGAAGATTTAGACCATAAGCGTTTGATAAGGAAGGTTTGATGGGTTGTAGATAATGCAATTGTGAAATCTTTGATAGACTTACATGCAAAATGTGCATCTAACAAGGTGTTATGATATAATTGGATGTTATTTTATGGAATACAATGATTTAGTGGTAGAACATTTATAATTTACTAGAAATGATTTTACAAAAGCTCAACTACAATTAGAAACATTCAAGAAAGTGCAATATGTTTAAACATGAAAACAAAGAGGAGGCATGCAATTAAGTTGCAATCATGGTTTGTGGATTGAGAGTGAAAAATTTTGAGATCATGCGTTTCCTCTAATCGATCCTCATGCGTTTCCCCAAAATTTGCAAAATGTAGAGAGAGTAAGGCTAGTTGAATACATGTCTCTATTTATGGTCTGATAAAGAAATGTGAGTCATATACTACAATCTTCTCTACTATTCATCCAATATTTCAACAAATTAGAATGAATGGTTTTCAAAATTATGGCTACAGATACCTAATCAAATCTCTAGTTTGCTAACACATGTTTGCTCCACTTTTGAAAGTGATATTATATACTCAAACTCTAGTGTATCTTATCCAATAATGTAGATAATTAACTCTATTTTCTTTTATTAGTATTTATTTTCATTTTAATTTTTTTTAAACATTAAAAAAAATAGATCAATAAAGAAGATAATATTCAAAGATATTCTTATAAAAGAAAGATAATAATAAAATATAGATTCACATTCTTTTTCTTAGTAATAATATTTAAAAATATATATTTTTTAATTTTTTACGCAACCCAAGATCATTACAATCTTATTTGTGAGCATTGAAAAGAGTTTTTGATTAGTAATTGTTAGACTAAAGTATTAATTTAATTGTGTTAATTAAATTAACTTTACTCCCGTCTTAAGATGTCAACTCTTTTGCTTTAGTTGTTTATATTTAAACACGCATGCATTAGTTGTTCTAAACTCATGCACTAGTTGTTTAAATATAAACTTGCATGCATTAGTCTTGTAATAATTTAACTAATTATTACTTGCACTAGGGTTTGCCTTTCAAGGCTTTTGATCTCCTTTATAAGGATGATCCATTGTATATTTTATTCATTCATTATTTGAGGATATTTTCTTCTTCATATTTTTGAGTCAAACATTTACCTTCTTCTTGTCTCTACTTCATTGTAACAAGTTTTTGTATGAGGTGATCTTCGGATTTTGTGGATTTGTATTGCTCAAATCCTACAGTAATTTTATTTTTTAAAGAGGGGTAAATGCTTTTTTACCCAGAGTTATGAACCGGTAAGACCACAAATGGGGGACCTCGTCCCTAATGAGATTTGAACCTTGATGGAAAGAACAACACAATAACTTAACCATCACAATATTCCACTATTGGCAATTGATAATTTTATTAGTATTTATATTCTTTTTAAATATTTTTTCTTTTTTGAAACATTAAAAAAGATAGAATATCAGGTAATAAAAGAAGATAATTGAAAGATATTCTTATGAAAAGAAGAAATACAAAATATAGATTTTTTCTTTTATGTGGATTCTTTTTCTTAGTAATAATATTTAAATATGTATGTTTTTTTAATTTTTTTGTAACACAAAATTATTACAATTACTTTTGATCAAATTTTTAACAGAGACAAATGTGATTTTGAAACGTGAGATGGGTTTAGCAAGCAATTATGGACAGTAAAGTCCCCAATATAAAGCCTATCAGCTAATTATAGAATGAAAATATTAGACTTTTTAAATTGAATATTGTTTGTTTATTCAATAATATAAATGAATTTAGTAGAAAAAATATAATATTATGTTTATCTTTGGTTAAGATAAAGGATGGCTAGGTTTAGATTCAATTTTTTGTATAATTATGATTAACTCTCAATTTTTTCTATTTGTGATCAATGATTATATGAATACATGTTTAAATGTATTATTACTAATCTTTCCTAACTTAGTCACTACATTTAAGAGAAACTAATTAAAAGGAGTAATGCATGATTATGCTAATTACTTCACATGTGATTAATGGTGTTATCCCTATTGGTACTATTGTTGAACTTGCTAGGGTTTCCT
>BSBK01000084.1:232500-385000 GCA_027943335.1 Chamaecyparis obtusa | reverse complement strand
TCTTCCTAATTCTACCCATTCCAAATACATCATTTTGAATTACATCAATGATTACATTACATTCATCTCCTCTTGGGAGGTAATAATAATTTTACATCATGAATAATAATTACAAGTCTTCATAGGTACATCAACAAGCATGAATCTTCAAACACTGCATCCACAAAAGATACCTCGATAAAAAGATTTACCACCCAACCACGTGGATACCAAAAGGCCCACTCCCCCATGCTAGGAGATAAACACCAAGGTCCACAAAGAAGGAATAGCTAGGCCATACCTAGGGTTGGGTAACCTTTCCCAAATATCAAAAGCAAAGAAGATCAAAGTACAACACTTTCCCCAAAAGGGTTCTAAGGCTTGGTAGAAACTCTAAGCAACAACCTAAGTGAGTGTCATCACATAGCCCTCACCCCTTGGGTGGTCCTGGTACTAGCCACTTCGGGCCCCAGCCCCCAAGTAGGCACATGCAAGATCGAATGCCTTTCATACAGACAAGCGCCATTCGATTGTACCTACGCATAGGTACCTTCTCCCACTCCCATCCATAGCCTTTACTAGCACTAATGGCATGGGTGAGGCACATTTAATCTTTTTAATGTTTGAACCCATTCCCATAAGTTTAATTAAGTTTTCACTTGTTAAATAACTCTTCAGTCGGTTATCCTGGTTCTAGCCACTTAGGGCCTCGGCCCCGCACTAAGAGCCACTCACTTAGTGTTCTTAGGTTTTCTACCCATAACCCACACATCACAATTACAACATACATGCAGTTAAAACACTTTAAAGGTCTACACCAAATCCATATATCAAAATAACATTTTCTTAAATTTCAATCTAAGCCCGAAATCTGACTAACCCTGAAATTTGGCTAAGTCTGGTTTTATGAAAATCTAAAATCTAGAAGTCATAGCTTAACTCCTAGGAACTTGAAACCTATTCCAATCAATTCAAAGGGTACCTAATCCCTTTATACAAGTATAACTTAAAGTATAAGAAATTAAAGTACGTAAACTTATACTTATAAGAAATTAAAGTATGTAAACTTATACTTAAATGTTATACATGTTAAAGTATAAGAAATTAAAGTATGTAAACCTATACTTAAATGTTATACATGTTATACTTGTATAAAGTGAATACCTAATTATTATACTACTAGGCGTGACTATACACTTGTTTCAACCTACACAGTAATATAATTGAAATAACTAATGACATAATACATTACATTATTAAAATAACTATTGAAACTGTTTAACGTTTATAAAAGAATTACATTATTAGAATCCCTATTTCAAACAATAATTACTAATTAATTAATATTTAATAAATGAATAAAAGTTAACGCTAGAAGAGAATAACGAAAGAAGGAATCGGGCTTGTAACAGTTTATTAGTACCGCAAACTATTTTTGAATATAGTTTCGAAGATTCATATAAATCGGTTCCTGGCATCTAGTTTATAAAAAAAATCAGAATTTGATAACCGATAACCAAGAATCGGTTTGCCTTAAATACACCAAACTCTGTAACGAGATGTTTCCTCTTTTAAATCCTATCTAAACTTCCTAAACTGTATATACACAATGATTGCATTACGGAATCAGAGATCATTGCGGATGGAACTTTACATGTTCCTTTGTTTAGACTGTTCATTTCATTGACGGGTTACTATTCATTTGTTTAGACTATTTGTTTAATATCATAGTCGAATATCCATATTATTTTATGCATCAAATGTTATGAGTAATATTGTTGCAGTGGCAGGAACAGTTTCTATATGATAATGAAGATCTCTGTATCGATTTTTAATTGAAGAATACTAATGTTGACTGAAATTGCTTAATGATTTATGTGAAATGGGATTTGAAAACCGATAATCAAAGATCGGTTCCTTGAAGAAGTTTAAAGCTTATTGGAAGAAGGCTCATAATCTTTTTTAGAATCGATTTTTTGTTGACAGTAATGGTGAAATAGAAACCGTAAAGTGCATTTTGGATTGGTGAAATCTTTGTTATATTGATATCATAAAGAAGAGCAGTGACAAACATCTGTAGCAATTAAAGAGGACGGCTGAGAGGAGCAACACCATTGAGCACCAATAATTACAATCACCGTATGGTCCAACTTTGCTACATACTTACAATCTTGTAAAATATATTGATATCAATAAATAACAAAATAAATAAATATGTATTTATGATTGTATACTGTAATTTCTGAAGATGAAATTATAGAGAAAAACAAAATTGTATTTAAATGTATTTATGAAATTTTTCTTTAATGTATTTATTTTCATTTGGTTATGAATAATTAACATAATAGATATGAAATTCTTATCTACAGTAATATAAATTGCAGAACCAATAATAATAATGTAACATAATATTTACATTAACATAATAATATTATTGCAACATAATTTTACATTAACATAACCTATTATAATAATGTACAAATATAATATATATTACAAAATAAACTAACAGAATACATTAACATATAAATGGCTCGCAGAATATACAATGTACAATTATTTTGCACATAAGGATACAAATAGACAGCAATCAAACAAAACATTCATAATATATAAAAGAGAATAGTCTTTCAGTATGGATTCCAACCTGAAATCCTGCGGAGACCGGTTGAACAAGAAATTTGATCCTCTCAACTTTTCTAGCCCTCCTTCAATCCTTCTGGATGAAATCTCCAGCCTCTATTCGTCACAATCCAAATGCCAAAACTTCCAGAATATGAGAAATTTCTCTCCTTCAAATAATTTTTATTTTTTATTTTTTCCCAATTTTTTTTCCACACAGGAAATCTTTCTTGTAAATAAAATGGAGGAGGTGGTTGCACGAGTAATCCAACTGCTACAACCATCCCAACCTCCCAACCATTAATAATACAGTTTTAAAAACTCATTCCCGTAAAGGGATAAATAAATTTTTAATAAAACTATAATCTATTAATGTAATCAAATTTATTTTTCCTGTACTTTAGGGAAATTAATAATTATTATTATTATCTACAACCACATCATAAACTACTCTAATTATTCATTAATATAATATAATAATTACTTACCAATAATTATATAAATATATGTATGCATATGCATATGTGTGCACCCATATGCCTATGTGTACATATATTATTATTATAAATATTATTGCAAACATAATATTATTATTATAGAACATATTATTTTCTAATTCATATCCTTTCCAAATAGTGATATATATATATATATATATATATATATATATATATAAAGGTGAACCATACCACTATTAAATCATTTTATTATTAATATTTCCTTAGTCATTTAATACCATTTATTATTAATGATATTAAAATCACATGATTTGATCACGTACTAACAAGACACACTAATATATATATATGAGTAACTTCTAATAATGATAAATTACTAAGTCATACCTTCAAACAACAATAACTCACATCAATAATCTACTAACAACATTGAACATACCAAGAAGACAAGAACTAGCTACAAGATCCACAAATCCAACAATTACAAGATCACATAATACATCCACACAAGGGATTGACTCGACACCTCCCCCTAAGGATAAAATGATCAAAGGTGAAGTTTCTTCCTGTGGAACCTGGTGATATCTCTGTAACAACAACAACGATCGAGGATTTTGAGGGATCACTCAGACCTGTGAAGCCAGGTGGAGACGATACCCGGTACCTACAATCCTGCATCACCAAGAAGAGATACATACATATGGATATACAAATCAGATATATGCAAGAAAATGACTAGGATCGATACATCGTGTGGACCTCAACTAAGTGAGTAACTACAACTTCATCCTAAGTCATGAAAACACATCAGACACATATCCATGAAACATAGAACATCATAATAATGGTTAGATTCAAATCCTTGGGTTAGATCCATAAAACATATAAAAATAGATGGTTTTCTAATCTCATAAACATATAAATGATATAACCATAAATGAGCATATCAATCATCTGATAAACATAACATCATCCACAGAGCATAAATGTAAATGTATAGTTCTAACCATCAAAATAGAATGTCCAAATCAGAAAGTCCAAGTGTCACCATAGGAGAGGTATTACAGACCTTGACCTTAAGGTCAAGAACCTCAAATTCACATAGCAGTATGCCAGAAACAGGTAGGAAAGAAGTGGAAAATAGGGCAGGACAGGGGAAAAATCCAGATCCAAGTCAAAGACCCATTCAAGGTGTTTGACATGACCCCAAACCACTTACGGAGGGCTAAACCAATCATAAATGGAAATGCTTCCATTTTCTGATGATACATAACCATTAAACAATTTCTTCTAGTTGTCCATGCACATTCTCCAATGAATTTTGACCAATAACATTTGACTATAGCAATTATTTAAATCACTAATACCGATCAAACTGTTAGTTGCTTACAAACTTACCATTTTTCAAATATCAATGTTTATCCTTTGAAATATCTCATATCTTTTCTCAAAATGAATCATGGTTGTAGGATCAATATCTAGCAGCTTCAAGTAACCTCCAAAAAACAATCAAACACCAAAACAATCAAACACATAACCATAATGATAGAATCATCTTATTCTTGTTAATTGTTGTCTTAACAATTTCACTGTCTTTGATCAACTTGGCTAAATCTGTCTCACTAGTCATCACAACAAGTTAAGATTTTACCTGTAGCATCCAAACATGTTTCCAAACACTTTTGTAGAACATCACCTTAACATATTACCATTCACATTATGTATTCAACAATCATTATCAACAACTCATAAAGTTAATAGTTGACATCAATGACAATACCATAATTGATCATTGCTCAACCATACCTGTCATGTCTCACCATCAAATCATGCTCTAAGCCACTTTTCCTTACACATATGATCGACCACTTCATTAATCTTCATCAATTATATCAATAAATCCCATCTGGAGTCTTGAAGACATCTACTTTGGCAATACCCCAGGCATTTCACTATACCCCTCCTCCTCCATTAAGACTCATGTCATTTGGATTCATACCACAATTTGGAGGAAGGTGACCTTTTGGACCGCAACTTACACATCACAATGCACTTGACTTATCCAATCAAATAAGTCAACTCAAGATTCTCATGCATAGCATGGCCGAAAAATGAAGGAAATAAAGAGTTCTCCTTTGAGGAGATGTTTTCCTTACTCATTCGATAGGTCAATCAATATGCAACCATTTCCTTCCAACTTTGAGATCCCCAAATTCAATAAATACAAGGGAGAGACATATCCTATCCAATATCTCAAAGAGTTCTATGTTTCATACCAAGAGGTCTCCTATAATGAAAACTACCTTAAGGGACTCTTCACTAGGAGCCTTGGAGGCCCCGCTTTGGAATGGTCCACAAAATTACATCCTGGGTCGATATCTACCTTTGTTGATATGGCTGAGAAATTTGTTGCACAATACTCCTATAACATAGAAGATCAAGAGTCATTAAGTAAATTATGTAACACTAAGAAAATAAATGGAGAAACCTTTTCCATCTTCTTACAAAGGTGGAGACAACTCACAAATTGCATGCCTTGGAAGATACCGACAATCATCTCATTAATATCTAGTCACCTAGAATATAGTACCTAAAATGTTATTCCAAATGAAAATGGCCTCCCTTGACTCTTTTGATTTAGTTGTGAAGAAAGGAAAAAACATTTAAGATGGTCTCTTACAAAAGGGATCCATTAAACATTATACCCCTTCATCTAACAATGATAAACCTAAGTTTTGGGCCAAGAACAAAGGGGTAGTCAATGATGGAGTGATAGATGTTAAACATGTCTAGAATGTCCAAGCATCCAAAAATAGTCAAGGTAATCATAACAACCAAAACAACAACTGAAATCACAATAAAAATAATCAGAATCATAACAACAATCAATAAAATCAAAACACTTCACAACAACAACAACCATACAATCAAGAATATCTATTTCCAAGCAACAAAAAAAACACCAACAATAACAATAACAACTCATGCCCACGTCAACATAAAAAATTTACTTCCCTTACAGAACCCCTTAATATCATCTTTTAATGACTTGTTGATCATGTTCATGATGGTATATCCTAACACTTGACCCTATGATGACAACCAACCCAAACCTTCTTGGTACAAGGATAATGAATATTTTGCTTATCATTGCATTAAGGAGCACCATACCAAGAAATGCATGAAGTTTAAATATTTTTTCCAAGACCTTATTGATGTGTTAGAAATCTAATATGGGAAAGTGGAGATACTGAGAGAGGGGGGGGGGGGGGGGGGTGAATCAAATATCCACTACTAGTTCCACTTTGACATAAATTCAACTTACATATCATAAACATGAAATTCAATACTAAAATAGATCTAGCAATCTAATCACAACCATTAAATGAAACATATAACACAAAGATTTTGGTCACCTATAAGCCCTTGAAAGGTAAAACTGGGGTGGGGATGACACCCACAAATCTTCACTACTACAATATTAACGTTTTCTTGTTAGGGCTACAAAATTTGATCATTTACTGATGATCTACCCTATGAGGGTTCTTCCATGTTAAGATCTTACAGAATTATACAATATACCTTGATTAAAAGATTTAAAACTTACAACAAAGTAAGCACTCGGTTAAGAGATTTACATAGGCCTGTGAGGACCACTTTGTTAAGATATTTACCCTGATTCACCTATTAAAATGTGTATCATTAGAAAATGGAAGTACTTCCATTTAGGACTAGTTTATCCCTCTGAGTAAGTGGTTTGGGGTCATGTTGAATGCCTTGAACGGGTCTTTGACTTGGATTTGGCTTTTTCCCCTGTTCTGCCCCATTTTCCACTTCCTTCCCACCTAATCTTGGCAACTTGCTCTGAGAATTTGAGGTTCTTGACCTCAGGTTCAAGGTTGACCTCGACCTTGACCTAGGGTCCAAATTCCAAAATCTGAAGGTTTTCAGATGTCGAGTTTCAGAAAGATTTATTTTCCCGCTTCCGGGTCGGCTATTTTGGGCTTTGAAATGGTAAACTCTTAAATGATATTTAATTTAGGTCCAATTCCAAGGGTATAAGCTTAATGGGAATTTATTTCTCCTATGTTGGGCTCTCTAGAAGTTTGTGCCCTAGACTAGTATAAAAGGAAGCCTTCTCCTCTCATTTTGGCAAGCAAGAAAAGGGTGAGCAAGAGAAGGAAATCAAGCGATCATATCATCAATCAAGTGTGAAATCCATCCATCAAGTGAAATCAAGAAATCAAGAAGAAAGAAAGAGGGATAAAGAAATAATTCAAGCATTCATCTATCTTCAAGCATTCAAGATTCAATTCATCAAGGAGACCCATTGGTAGCCATTGAAGGATTCAATCTCTATGGAGCTCTCTTGTTGAAGATTTATGCATCCACATCCATTCAATATTCTTCCTATTCCAAGATCCATTCAAGATTGGTGTTGAAGATATAAAGGCAATTGATTTGAGACATCCTACATTCAAATTATACATTCATTTGGAGCATCCATACTTGTGGATTCAAGGATTCGAATCCTCCACAAGGGTTTCAACGTAAGAAAGGTGAATTGTTCCATTTACTTTGTTTATTACTTCAATTTCAACGTTAATTCCAAAACTAGGATTTGACCAAGGCAAACCCCTCATCCAAACAATAAAACCATTTTTCTTGCAAGAACAAGTGCGAAACAACAAATTACATAGCAGATTTAGACACCCTTTTCGGCAAACTTTCAGGATCCGCGAATAGAATTTTCATTGGAGTAACGCAGGTCAAGGTCAACATAAAGGCTCAAGGTTGACCTTTATTAGAAAAAGGAAAAGAACTCTAGGTTTTCTCTATCTCTATTTTCCTATCCAAGATCTAGTTGCAGAATTTCCAGAAACTCAGTACAGACACTAGAAAATAGCATTTTCCAGATCTGCTATACTTTGAGGTTAGTATTTGTCTTCAATTCAATTAAGATTTTAATACTCTTTTCCATAACAAAATATAAGTTTTTCCTCTTTCTTCATATTCTTCATTGATTGATTCATTTATGCATATACCATTTTCTTGTGGTTAATCTATTTGGATATTTTCTTTAGGAATTTGCGGTTAAGAAGAATATCTTACCTTCCCCACTCCTTCTACACACACATATCACATCATCATCACTTTCCACACATTAAACACAACACAACAAACAGATAGATATAAAAAATATATCTTTACATACATCTTTTTATCCTTTACATATTGGTGAACCCGAGATAGACAACTCTTTCTTTTATAATGTTAGATCTTGCATGTGCTTGTATTTACATTTCAAAAATAAAACAAAAAAATCATATAAAGAAAAAATAAAAAAAACATTTATTTGTTCATGCTTTGTATTTTCCTAGTTTAGTTCATTTGCATTGCATTGGTATATGAGCTTTACTACCTCTAGTCCTACTTATAATATTCCAGTTAGAAGAAGTCGTAGACTTATGGATTTCTTTGATCCAGAGTCTTCCTCTCCTCTCCTTAGGATCCCGGATGACAATTTGATTACTCATTATTCCAATCCTACTATGGAGCATAAATCTTCTCAATCATCTCATGATGAGGATGATGCTTTAAGAGTTCCTCCTGAACAAGTCCAAAAACTTTCAACTGAACTTGATAAAATGGGAAATTGGCTTATTCAAGAAAACCATAATCAAGATTATATTCAAGCTATAGAGGCTCTTAAGAAAGTCCTTCGTGATAGTGATCAAGGTGTTAATCTCTTGCATGATATTACTCATCTTGTGCATTTAAATGTCAAACTTTTATCTCAAGAAGCTCAAGAATTAGGATTCACTCCTCCTGTCACTAGTGTGGAACCTTCTTTTGTTCCTTTACCTAGCATTCCTACTTATACTCCTTTAGTGACTACATCGGTTCCCTCTCTTCCTATGAGTGTTCCACCTATGTCTCTACCTACTTCAAAACCTTCTTATCATACTATTCCTTTTACTTATTCCAATCCTCTTCCAACTATGGTTCCAAGTGTTCCATCGGTTGTGTCTTCCATTCCTACTACTTCCTACACTTTCCCTAGTGTTTCTAATGTTTCTATGCCTCCTATTTCATCTAATGATTCCACAATCATTAGTCTGGCTCAAACCATATCCTCTTTACAACAACAAATTGCATCTTTAACTCAATCCAAGTTTAGTATTCCTACATGTGACATGGACAGTCCTTTATCCTTAGACATTATTTGTTCTCATGTTCCTTAGCAAGCCGATATGCCTCATCTTGAGAATTAAAATGGCAAGGGAGACCTTGTTACTCATGTTAAAACATTTCAAATCTTTTGTTGTTACTATGCTCATGGCTAAAGGATTTTAAACAAGTTGTTTGCTAGAACTTTTCGTGATAAGGCCTTCCAATGGTATTGTTCCTTGCCTCCTTATTCTATTGATTCTTTTCCAAAACTTGCTAATGCCTTTATCCAAGAGTTCCAAAATAACATTGGTCCTCAAGTGTCCTTAATTAGTTTGATGCATTGTAAACAAAATACTAAAGAAAAATTGATTGAATTTATAGGTAGATTTAAGCATTTGTATGCTCAAATTTATTATCATGTTCTTGATATTGATATTCAACATATGTTTATTTCAAATTTACAAAAGGATATTAGAGATAAGATTATGCTTACTAAATTTACCTCTTTTCAACAATTTTGTGTAGTGCTTCATCATTATCAATTACAAGTGAGTCAATTTGAGAGCAACACTCCAATGGCTCCAGTTCTAGCTGATAAGAGTGATGTTGCTCCTAATCCCAACAAATTTCAAAAACATAAAAACTATGTCAAGATAAATAAGCAAGCAAATGGAATTGCTGATCAAGTTGGTATTGCATCCAATAATGCCACTTTTGCATCCACCGCTTTTTGTCTGAATCATACATTTACTCCTCTTTCTGAATCTTTACATTCTATTATGAATAAATTATTTACTGCTAATATGATTACTTTACCTCCTATTCGACCTCTTTTACCTACTATGATGGCATCCAAATCCTTTGATTCCAAAGCCTTTTGTAAATACCATCATCAAAATGGCCATAATATTGAGAAGTGTTATTCTTTAAAACATAAGGTTCAAGACTTAATTGATTCTAATGCTTTATATGTTGATAATTTTGATGGTAGTGGGAGTGTACAAGGAAATGTACCTTCATAGAATTAGTATCATACAAAAAATCAAATAGAGACTAAATAAACCACAATTAATACTCTATTTAGAAAATAAAGCACAATTAAGCATCCTATGGCTCTCTATCTAAGAGTGTTAAGGTGTAGCTCTTAGCAAGCTACCATTAATGACAGTCCTAGACTGAGAAATGATGTGATAAACAAGCTAAATTGTTCAATTCAAAATGAAATACAACTAATTAGCCTTAATTTTCCTCTCTAGCTATAAAATGCAAGAGGTTCTAAGCAATTCTCAAATGTGTGGTTATGAATTATGATTGATTTTGGTCTTCCTTTTATAGATTTATGCAAGGGTAGGGGGTGTAGTTGTGTTGATCATGATTAAGCTTGAGTTGAGTCTTTGGTTCCACCCTTTGAAGATAATGCAAAGCTTATGTCCTCAAAGCTTGGGACAAGTAGACAAGATGAATAGACAAGATGCTCTTTCACTTTGAGTGATTGAGATTGAATTTGGCTTGATCTATGTGAATGCATTTCTCAAATCCTATTGGTTGATTGAATTCCCTCCCCTTTTGGGTTGTTGAGAGAAATTAGGATTTATTAATTGATTTAAATTGATTTATTTAGCCATGTACCCCTTAAATGGGTTGAATTTTATTTAATTCAAAACTATATAATTAATAGAATTAATTTCACTTTGATTTGATTTAACTTGATTAAAATGCTCTCAATTTTGATTCATCTTGAATTAAAGCTTGATTTTAATTTTGATTGGCTAAATGTTTGATGCAATTCAATTGCTTTGATTTTGTCCTTGATTTGCCTTGATTTGCTACTTAATTGTCTTTGTCCATTTTCAAGTGATTACAAATGCCCCTCTTTGAGTTGACGTGTGAAGCATGTCAATTCAAAGAATACTCTGATCTTGTTGATGATAGGTCTTGATTTAACTGATGGTCAATCTTTGATGTTCATTTGATATTACTCGATGATCGATTCTTGATATCTGATATGAAATTGATGCGGTTCTGATGATGTTCATTCAATTGATGGTCATTCTGATGATTGATCCTTAATATGATGGTTGATCTGATGAAATATTCTGATGTGACACCTAATTGTATAATATATCTTGATGCAATGCCCCATTTAATTATTTTACAAAAAAAATTCTGATAAAAGCTTTCGCTTTGATTTGATGATCGATCTCCTAATTTGATGATAATGCTGTTGATGTTGGTTATCCGATGGTATGCCCCCTCGAAAATGAAATGAAATTTGATCGTTGTTTGAAAATTTTGATGATCTAGGTCAATTTGCGTTGATTTAGTTCAATTTATAATGAAGTTTGATTTCATTTCCGATATTGTTTTTACGTCTATTTGATGACAAATGCCCCTGTTTTGGCTTATTTGGTGGAAAATTTGAGTTCTTTGGTCAATTGTGGTAAAAGATTCCCTTTTTAGGTCCAAGATTCCCTTTTTAGGTCAAAAGGGCTATATAAAGGGGTAAAAACTCCTTTTCACTATTCATTTTCACTTTTACTTTTCACTTTTTGCTCTCTAACCTCTATTGACTTTTGACGATGTTGATCCCCATTCACTAGCATAGATTCAAGCGAGGTCATTGTTATCAGTGTCCACCTGGCTATGGACCACCGGTGAGTGCCTGAACTTCTTCATTTTGTCGATTCATGCATTTAATTCCATAAAATCTGAATTTTTCATGTAAAAACCCTCTTTTTTTCCTTTTTTACTTTGAAACAATGCTTTTGCAATTTTAAATGGTGCTTTTACCCTCCAAGTTGCACTTTCAAAACTTTAAACAGTGCTTCCGCGTTCCAAAAGTGCACCTATACATGCCTAGTTTAGGCCTTAAACTGCTTTTGCCAATTAGAATAGTGCTTTTACCAATTAGAATAGTGCTTTTACCTTTCATTTCTCTTTTGCTCTTTAAAATAGTGCGTTTAATCTTTATAATAGAGCTTTCAAATTATTTTGGCACTTTTTTCACTTTTAAACCATTAAGTAGCACTTTTAAACATTTACACATCACTTTCACTCTTTAGCACTTTTAAAGCCTGAAATAGCACTTTCACCCTGTCAGAAATCATTTTTAAATGCCACAGTCCACTTTGCAATTTGTTCAACGTCTTCGATCAGATGATAGGTTAAGGTAACGAACTTGATTTTATAGCAAGTTTTAAGATGTCAGTATGAGTTAGTTATTATTTGAATATTTGTTCGTCAATCTAGATTCAGATGATGGGTGATGATAAATTTCCCGTTCTATCTGAGTAGAAACATGAAAATTGATTGTGGTTTGATATTTTTAAATTTTTGATTGACTTAGAATGATCCAATAATAATTGATTTCAATTTTGATGTGATTTGACTTGCTTCTTGCAGGTTGTCCTTCAATCATTGTGTATTCATGGTGCTTATCCCTTACCATGGAGCATGATTCCTGATCTGAGTGCAGCGGACCGTTGCCATATTAGTCTTTGTGGCTTATCTTTCCTTTTGCATCTTCCTTGATTTTGAGTGAATCGATGTCTCATCACTGCTATGGCTGAGCATTGGCACTCAGACCATAATACTTTCCACTTGCCACTAGGGGAGATGACCATTACTCCTGAGGATGTATATCGTATCCTCCGTTTACCTACTTGTGGTGAGTAGGTGTATTACAATTCCCTCTATGATGGATCTTCATGTCGGTGGGTTTTTGGTGATCCTACCATTGGTGATGCTCACATCTAGTATGTGTAGTTTGTTTCATTTCTTGTATTGCCAGCTATATTAGGCACCTTGATCAATGGTTTTTTGCTTCCTAATAGATGCGGGCATGGGTTTGTTGTCAGTTGGGGTCCTGTCCTCGAGGATCTAATGGCACATCCTCATTTCTTTGATTGGGGTTCCTATGTCTTGGCACAGTTATACCATGAGTTACACACAATGGTTTATAAACATTCCTCCACACTTACTGCAGGAGCTATCCTTTTGCAACTTTGGACCTGGGAGCATTTCCTAGTGACACGTCCTATTATAGCATGAGATCGTCAGCCAGGTTGGTCATTTTCTTGGATGTATAAGGGTATTATAATCTAGACCCATATGGGTAAGCTGGATTACTGGCAGCATGTCATTGATGACATGGATATTGTTGTGTGGAGGCCCTATATTGGTTGTGAAGCTTGGCCCAAGGATGATTCTGAGCTACCTTACATGTTCTGCCCCCAATGGATGATCGAGCGTTCCACATATGTCATTGAGAGGTTCTACTTCCATAGAGTTCTGCGTCAATATGGGCACACATAGGATATGCCTTAGGGAGTAGCTATGTATGCTTGTGTACAGGTAGAGAGATCATTATGGGGTCCCTGTGTGGATTATGGGATAGTTGTGCAAGAGATTTGATACATTGGGTATCATCCTTGGTCTGCTAGATCACACATCATGGATGCTAGTATTAGTGATGAGTATGCTGCTTGGATACATCAATATCCTTTTCCTAGATTCACTGATCATGGGAAGAGAGTTCCTGCCATTTATGAGCAATTAGATGGTGATGATGGTGATGATGCGATAGGAGATGATGATGGTGGAGATTGTGGTGGTAGGATTAAGGGACGGCATGGACAACGTGGTCATCAAGGATTTAGAGCAGGTAGAGTTTGTATTCTAGTGATTGCTGCTACTCCTATTCCTCCTAGGGCTGATGATCAGGTGAGGGGTCATCATGTGGACAGATTACTCCATCATGTTGCTAGAGATCTAGCAAATAGATCTAGAGTCAGATGAGAGAGAGAGAGAGGTTGAGGCACAGGTGGCTCAGGTTTTTCTTGATCAAGCACAGGGTCCTCCTGCTCAGCAGGGTATACAGCCAGTTATTCCATAGACACATGCTTCTACTTCTACTTCTACTTCCACTTTGATGCTATCTTCATCAGCACGTCCTTCTTCTTCTAGCTTTGTTCCATCATTGGGAGATCCATCTTCTTCAATGCCTTCTTCATCCATGCCTCCACCACAGGGTCCTGCCCTAGCTTTAGCATTAGACGTTATATCTCTTCAGACTCAGATGTCAACGATGCAGTAGCAGGTTACTTAGTTGAGTTCGATGATGTAGACCTTCATGGCTACTATGAGTTAGCAGGGTTTACAGGCTAGCTTGAGTCGGCCTCTAGATAGTGCTCCTAGTCTTGATGGTACCGATGGTGCTGGTGGTTCAGCTCTTTGAGATATTTCTGATTATTCCATTTGATATACATGATCTCATTTATTTGTTGTTATCGAGACATTGGACTCTTTATTGTATCATTTTTGATTCGTTGATGTTGTTTATGTTGATACTTTGGTAGACATTAATGTTCAAATATTGCTTTTATGATCATTTGATGGATTCTGATATCTTGTTGATTTCATGATGATGGTACCATGGACTCTGATACTCTTTTTGATAGATTTCACTATATATGATGTCATTATGTGTTGGATCTCTTTTTTAGGTGTTTTGCTATGATATGCAAATCTAGATGATTCTATCTCCTATATGCTTTGTTTTATACTTTTCAGAATGCAATTTTTCAAATGTTTGCATATTTTCTATTGACGCTTAAATGATTGTCTTATGTATGACTTAGAATAGATGAATGCAATGTTGATATAATTATTAATGATATTGGGTATGTATGCAATGGATACATGTAGGATGTTAGATGGATAATGAATAATGGATCTAATGAATGTATTTCTTTTGATATGCAAATGTGATGGATCTATGTAATGATGCAATGACCATGAGCTTTTAATGATTAATGATTCTCAATGTTATATGTGATATGGATGGATGATACTATCATGAATGTCCTCTAATGAACTTTAATGAATAATGTCATGTTTCACTAAATGATAAGCCTTTAATGATGAATGATCTTAATGGATGCAATGAATAGTTAACTAACTAATGCAATGCACTTAATGGATTGATACTTAAGAATGCACCTTAAATGAGATGAATGCAATCTAATGATAATTAATGAACTTAATGAAATTTAAATGGATGCAATCTAATGATAATACAACTTAATGTAATGTAAATAGATTTTAATGATATATGCAATCTAATGCAATGAACTTAATGATTCAAATGTTGAACACATTTAGATGAATGCAAGGTTTAATGAAGATGACTTAATGCAACTTAATCAATGCAAGTGAACTGATGAAATGCACTTTGTTTTTGTTTTGTTTTTTGATTTCCAACACACTCGATCATATATAGTTGTTTTTTATGATCCTTTGATTTTTTATTTGACTACACCCCCTTTCTCTTTTCTTTTGCAAATTAATCTAAGAAAGGAAAAATATATTAAATGCATTCAATCTAAGATGTATGCAATTAACTTTCATTATTAAAAAATTTGGAGCTTATAATCATCATTGAGTAATTTTGGAATCCTGTTTTAGTACAACCATCACTAGTTCAACTATAATGATATGAATACGTTTTGCACCACTTTCTTTGCTTTCCCATCTCTTTCTGGTATGACTATCACTGATTGAAGCCAATCATGAGAGTGCGAATACCAATTTTGTCAGATTCTATGTTGCAAGTGGATTTTGGTATTATGATATTAAAGATCAAAATAGCCAAGGTATCCTTTTGCGTAAACAAGCAAAAATCTTAGTTTTATCCTATGTACAAGTCCTCGATGATTCTTTGATGATCACGTGCTTAGAAAAATAATACATGATTTAAAACTTTGATTTTAAGATAGTCATTCATAAATCAACCAAAAATATCATGCTTTTATCATAGCTTGTCTAGTTTAAAACTTTCATCGATTCGCTAGAAAGACATGATTTCATCAATCAAGTGAACACTTAGAAAAAAATTTGTGATGTTTTTTAAATCCATATTTCAAGTGTAGTTCCATCCATTTCATACTTTTAATCTTGATAAAGATAAGGTCATGTAAGATCTTGGATCAAATTTACCTTTGGTTCAAATTGGATTAGAATGAAGATTTGATTAAGTATTCCACTTTCGTTTGGATGAATTGATTCTATGATTGAATAAGGTTTGCTTTGATGAATCCTTCCTCCTTTTGAGTAGATTGCCCCCAGTTTGATATGATTTCATTTGTGGGACTTAGGGCAATTTGCAAATTAGGTGACCAAAATAGGTACTTGCAAATGCAACTGTGGGGTTTTATTATGCAATATATACAAATGCTGGTGAATGCAATATTTACAAGGTGACCTTCTAGGTATGTGACTGATTTTGACTTTCAATGGTGCCTATTTACCAAGTTTTCACCAATTGATTAGATCTTGCTTTTTTTTTTTTAATTTTTAAAGCTTTTCTCTTTTTTTGCTACCAAGATGCCTATTTGCTAGGTTTTCACCAAGATACTTTTTCTCTTTTTTGATTTTTTTGTATTTTTCTTCTTCTTTTTTTTCATGGATTGAAAGTTTGGATACTCCCCTTTATAATTTCTTCCTGATATTCCATAGTAGAAGAAGGTTCAACTGCATTGAGATATTGGGACACCACATTGTCATTCAAAAAGATTAGGAGGGTGGTTGGTTCCATGGAATCCCATTCGATTAATTCCGGGTGTATGAGAGTAAAGGGGTCAATCCTTAGGCTTGGTTCAATGGGATTTAAAGATAAGACCTCATTTGATGGCTCATACATTGTATCATTCAAGTCTATGACATGTGCCTCTTCTAAATGTTCTAAAGAAGTAGGATCAAAGTCTTCCTCACTAGACTCCTCTAATGTTTATGTTGGATAAAATTCATGTGGATTAAACCTAACATTTGATTCCTCCATAGTAGGTCTCCATGAAGGTACGTAGGGTTCACCTACCCATTGATTTATCTCTATTTCTATGCTTGACACGTCATTTAGAACCACTTGATTTGAACTAGATGCTTGATTTAAACTTGATTCTACTATTTGTTCTTTATCCTTGGTAGAAGTGTAGGTATGAATAACATCAATACCCTTATCATGGCATGACTCATTATATAATGTATCCCATTCCCACTTATTATAATATTCATCACTATGAGATTCTAATTGCAATATCTGACTATAGACCTTAGGATAATGTTTTTGGGTGTACCCTTGTTCAAGATACCCTAATCCTATCTTCTCCTAACTATCTCGCCATGTACTTTCTATTGGTTCAATAAGTCCTTCATTCCTCATGCACAAAGGTCCTTGACCTTTGTACCCCATATTTTTCATGATTTGAAACCCTTTCCCATATTGATGTGTGGGAATGGTTATATTTTCAATGTGTTTAACATGTGCACTTGATTCTTCATCTTTGTATAACCAGTTTAGAATCTCATTGTCTTCTTCATCCATGGTGCATGATGTGCTTGCCCTCACAAAGTTATCATTATATTTATGTGGTAGATTTGAGGGTCTTCCATAGGACTTAGGGGATAAGGGTAAGTCTATCATGGATAGGGAGTATTCGCCTACTCCTTTTTGCTTGATTTTGCATTGCTCATCAAAATTCTTCATCATTTGGTCCATTTTCTGATAGTGAGCCTCTTTGGTGTACACTTGTATAGATTTGGTTTGGTCTTCTTTTGATTTTTCAATAAAATTATCCTCACTAACCTTCTCTTTTCCCTTAGTTGATGTAGTTAGGTTAGTGAGTTTTGGTATGTCTTCAATAACAACTTCCTTTTCTATCTTTTCTTTTCCCTTCAATAATGGGATGTCTTTAGAACTTTGCCCTTGCTCCATTTTATTAGGTATAGACCCCTTCTGCATTGTGTGGGACTGAAGAGTCATTGATAGGCTTGATGTTGTTACAATATTGGAAGGGATTTAAGTCCCCACTTACCATTATTTCCTTCCATAGATAAGGAAACTTTAAACATTGGTGATAAGTAGAAGGAACAACCTGCAGTTCATGGATCCATGACCTTCCTAACAAAATATTGTAGGTCAAATTTAAATCTAGCACTTGACAAATGGTCTCTTTTTGCATGGGACCAACTCTTATGGGTAGTACTATGACTCCTTTTGAAGCTGTTTCTTCATCATTGTAGGCTTTAATGGTTATCTTTTTCTTAGGGTCAATAGCCTCCTCAGAAAATCCTAGATCTTTTACTAGGCTAAGGGTACAAATGTTTAAGCCAGCTCCTACATCTATAAGTACTCTATGCTTATGAATCAAGACTTCTATGTGCAAAGGAAAGTTTTGAGGATGATTAAGTGACATGTCATCTTGCTCAGAAAATGATAAACAATGGGGTGCAATGATGTGTCCCACCATATTTTGAAACTTGTCTACCTCCAAATTTAGAGGCACATTGGTCTCCAATAAGGCTTTCTCCAAGATATCCTTATGAATTGGTGATAATTTGAGCAACTCAAGAATAGAAATTTGAGCGGGAGTTCTTTGTAGTTGATCAACCAAGTTATATTGTTTCGATGATGAAGTTGAAGCTTGGTTTGATAGAACAATTTTAGGAGCATTTGTAGGTAGAATGATTTTTGATGCTTGGCCCCTAGTGACAACATTTGATGATGCTTTTCTTAATTTCTCCTTTACTACTATAACATTTATGGTATTGTCCTCTTCAATTAAAGTATTGATCGTGTTTTCGTATGTATGAGCAAAGTTCACCTTCTCATTACCTCTTTTTTAATTTTGATTGGCATTAGATGACTCACCCTTTTCATGGTTCAAAAAGGGGTTCTTGAAGGCCGTATGATCCTCATTGTTTTGAGGCCCTTCAATTTTGATAGTTTAATCATCTATTAAATCTTGCACTAAGTGTTTCAACCTCATGCATTCATTGGTTTTATGACCTCTATTTCGATGATATTCACAATGATGAGAATCATTCCACCAATTAGGTTTAACTTGAGGCTCATAATCTCTTAAATCAGGTAATGTGATGATCTTGTTGGTAACCAAGGTTCTTAATGCATTTTCCAAGGGTTCACCTAAATAGGTGAATTTTCTCTTATTATAAGTGGAGAAAAAGGTTTTGGGCTTATTCCCATTAGCATTATTATAAGGATTATTAGCATTGTTGTTCAAATTGTTGGAATTGTTATTGGAATTATTGGAATTAAAGGGAGCTTTGTTTGTTTTATTTACATTATTTGAAGAATTAGCTCCACTTGATAAGCTAAAAGGGGTTGCCTTCAAATTGTGGGCCTCCACCACTCCATCATTCACAAGATTTTTGTTATTATTCTTTAGCCATAACTTAGGCTTATCATTGTGATTGTTGGTCCCTTGATTATTGACATATTTAGACACATAATTATTTGTTTTGTTGTTGGTATTGGATTTGTTGGAATTAAATAATTTTATCTCTCCTCTCTTCACCAATACATCCTCAATCTTGATCCCATTTTTGATAAGTTTTTCAAATGTTGGGGGACATTGGAGTTGTAGTCGATAATTCATTTCCATGGTCAAATTGTTTGTAAAGATTTCCATCTTTTCTTTCTCCAGGATACTTCATGGATACCTTGCAAAAATGGTCCTCCACCTTTGTAGGAATCCTAAGAAGGATTCTCCATCTTTCTGTTTGGTATCACACAATTTGAGCATTGTGATTTCATGCTCGATATTATGGGAATAATGGGTTACAAACTTGGAGGCTAATTCCTCAAAGGTCTTTATTCCTTGGGGTAACTTTGAAAACCACTCCATGGTGGGACCTCCTAAGCTCCTAGGAAAGAGTCTCATTAGGTACATATCATTGTGCATGAACTCAATTCTTAAGGCACAAAACTCCCTTAGATGATCTTGTGGGTCTATTTTACCTATATACTTATCGTACTTAGGAAAAATGGTATTGAAAGGAAAGGGTATCATAACTAAGCTTTTGTCGAATGGGAAAGGACACAAAGCTTCAATAGAAAAGGGCTTAGGTTCGGCCGCCTTTTTCATGGAATCAATTTTCTCTTGGAAGGTTTTCAATTGTCTAGTCATAGCATTCATAGGATTATCTGCTTCTTGGTCCTTTTTAAGTTGCTCTATATCATAGTCATAGGGAATTTTTACTCCCGCTTGGGCTAGGTTTAGGAAAAAATTCTCTCTATCCTTATCTATCAATTTCTCCATAACTTCTAGGAATTCATGGTTTTGGGCTTCTCTCTCAAATTTTTCTTCAAGTGTTTCTTAAAGAGCTTGATTGGCATTGTTGGTGGTATGGTTGTTTCCTCCATGTTGATGATCATAATATGTAGAATTTTGATCCATATTGTTAAGTATTTCTTCAAATAAATTTGGGATGATATCCCCTTGATCTTGACCTTTGAAGAGACTTTGGTACTCAACTTCACAACCTTTGTTTACAAAACAAGTGCTATCTCCTTGTAAAGATACCCTAAATTTGTGGGACCACGTGGAAACTAACATCCAACAAGGGTTTGATTCAAATTAATCCTTGATTTGATAATTGTTGATTTTAATTGAAGAGATTAAAAATGTAAGATGAAATTTCAATGGATATCTCTCTCACTTGTTTATGTATTTCAAACACAACAATCATGCATGCACTTGACTCTTTTTACCCACTAACACAAAATGTTTGATTTTGAAAGTATGTTATCATGGGTTTTGCACAAAAAGAAACTTCAAGCACCTACCTAGCTCAAGATTTGGCTTGTAAACATGGCTCTAAAAAGGTGGTGTTGCTATTTTATCAAGGATTTAATATGGATTCCGTTCAAAATGGATCCTAAAATTTCATCCCCCAAGTATGTTAAGGGGCTTCCCACCACCGGTATATCAGAGTTTTGCAATCTGTGAGGACTACTCGAGGAAGTTCAAAAATTTAGTATCCTTTTGTCACACACCCCATTAAGGATGTATGCATTTTGTTTTATAGTGGGTTGGATTCTCATGGAAAAAGCAAGTGTATCCCACTTTGGGTTGTCCCTCTCATCGACCTCGTTAAGGCAAATTCTCAGGAGGTGAGCCCACTAATGTTCTAGCATGTTCATGGAAAGCAAGGAAATGGAGTTAAGAACTAGTTTTTGGGAATTTGATTCACCAAAAGGTGAAGAGCATATCCCTAACTTTTTCTTAATTTCCCAAACACAATAAACAAGGTTCAATTACTAGCCCACTAACTAGAGAGAATTGAGTATTTCTACTCTCTTTTACAAACAAGGGGCTTTTATTTTATGTGCTTAATTTCCTCAACCTTTCTTCTTAATTAAAAAGTGTTAGAGTAAAATATTAATTATATTAGATAACTTTACTCCTTTCTTAAGATGTCAACACTTTTATTTTTAGTTTTTTATATTTAAACACACATGGACTAGTTGATTTAAACTTATGCACTTGTTGTTTTAAATGTAAACTTGCATGCATTAGTCTTGTAGTAATTTAACTAATTATTACATGCACTTCTGCTTTTTAGGTTTGCTTTTCAAAGCTTTCGATCTCCTTTATATGGATGATCCATTGTACATTCAATTCATTAATTGAGGATATTTTCTTCATATTTTTGAGTCAAACCTTTGCCCTCTTCTTGTCTCTACTTCCTTGTAATAGGTTTTTGTATGTGAATAGTGGTAATTTGGAATCACCACTATTTGTGTATGTGTGTGGGGAAAATGCAAGATTCACTCCTAAATCCAAATTCCCAAAGGAGAGATCTAATTTGATCAACCAAGAGGTTAATACACAATCGAATCAATCTATGAAGAATATGAAAGAAAGAGAGAAACCCTATACTTCCCTATAGTTGGATCAAGCTTAAAATTTGAAATAATTGAAGTGAAAATACTAACCTTGAATTAGGGCAGATCTGGAAAATGCTAAAATCTGGCTTCTGTATGAACTTTCTGAAGATTTTGTCACCTATTTTGGACTGGAAATGTCGAGGTGGACAAAACCCAGAAATCTTTTCTCCAAATTCACACAAGTTGACTTTGACCTTTTAAAAGGTCAAAGATCACATTATTTATTTGAAGTCTGATTCTGATTCTGTTCACAGATCCTGAAAGATTGCCGAAAAGGGTATCCAAATTCACTCTCAGATCTAAGATTCCACACTTGTATCTACAAGAAAAATGGTTTTGTTGTTTGTTTTGGGGGGGGGGGGGGGTTTGCCTTGGTCAAAGCCCGATTTGAAATCAACCTTAATATTGAAATCGAAATAGGAGAATGCTAGCAAGTAGTAGAAATGAATCTAATAATGAAGCTATGCAATTCAATAGATATGCTAATGTATTTGGAATGTAATCAAATATATTGATATGAAAGCTTGAACATAGCATGATAAAACCTCCATGATTGTATGCTTGAAATCCACCTTGAGGAAACAATGATATGGATCTTGAAGATGAACAAAGGATCTTGAAGGAAGATCACACCACCATGGTGGCTAGATCTAGGGTTTGAATGATAGATCTTGAATGCTTGAGCCAAATCCCTTCAATAGCTTGAATGCTTGACTGCTTGATCTTCAATGGAGAACTTGGATGAAGAAGAAGACTTGAATACTTGAATGAATGCTTGCTTGATCACCTTGAGAACTTGAGAGCTTGATTGCTTGGATGAGATGTAAACTTGATGTGAAAATGAGAGAGGAAGGCCTCCTTTTATAGTGATCTAGGGCACACTCCTCTAGATGGGCCACCTTGAAGAATTAAATCCCAATTAGGTCCTCACCTTTAGAAAATATACCTTGATTAAATACCATTAAAGGATTTACCATTTCAGAACATGAAACAGCCGACCCGGAGGTGGGAAATAACTTTCCCGAAAGCTAAATTACCGGCAAATGACAATTTGAAATCCTGGCGGGAAGAGGTCAAGGTTAAGGTTGACCTTGACCTAGTCAGGGTTGAGGTCAACCTTGATGACTTTGATCTCAGACCCTAACTTTGTCAGGTTCTGCAACAGAGATCCTAGAGATGCTAGACACTTAGAAATTGATATCTGAATAGGATCCAACATCTGGAACAGACAAAAAATCCTCAGAATGATATGATGAAGGACTAGGAGGTCTCATTTCTAAATCCTACCTAGAAAATGGAGCCAAGGAAGAGAGAAAATTAGGAAAGTCCTTAAGGCCTTAACCCTAATTTCACCTAGAATGTAGAAATCAAGTGTAGAGAAGAAGTGGAAGACAAGGGAGAATGCAAAGATGCCAATCATGACCCTAAACCACTTACTCGGAGGGCTAAATGCTCTTAACATGGAAGTGCTTCCATTTTAAGATGATACATTAAGCCCCCACTTTAGCAAGAGTATGGATTCAATGAAAACTCATAGTAAAGGAGAAGAGAGAAGAGATCCCAGTGGATTCAAAATGAGATAAAATAACACTTAGCTGAAGACACAAGCCCCCAGACCAAGGATTCTAACTCAGCATACATACATGAGAGTATACAAAAGAACAAGGGTTAGTACAAAACAACCCAAATCAATTAGCATAAGAAACCTTGCTAAGAAATATTTCTCATACCAATATCATATTTGGAAAACTATCATAAAAGCATAAATGATTACATAAGAAAGACAAGAGAAACACTATAGACAACATAGCTTCATGATCCAGTCCTACTAACATGAAAGCGAAAAGAGAGAAAAGAGAAAGTGATTACCTTGCCTGGTAAGATGCCCACCTTACCGTGAATCACCCTAGAGGGAGAGCCTAACAGGTTCACCCATAAACTATGCTTGGAATTGTAATGCATCTTCTGACGGCTTCTGGAATATCCATAGATCCACCTTCTTGTATCACTATGAATATGAAATGCGTGTCTTTTCAGAATTTAGCAACTTATGTGCGTTACCTTCGAAAGATTTAGCATACAGGTGCGTGTCTTTTCAGGATTTAGCAACTTATGTGCGTTACCTTCCAAGATTTAGTATATTTGAAACTGGAAATGCATGTCCCTTCAGGATTTAGCAACTTATGTGCGTTACCTTCAGAGGATTTAACATATTGAAATTTTTTGAAAAATGTGCATCTCCTCAGGATTTAGCAACTTATGTGCGTTACCTTCAGAAGATTTAGCATATGAATGCATGTCTTTTCAGGATTTAGCAACTTATGTGTGTTACCTTCCAAGATTTAGCATATAAAAATAAAAAACTATAGTACAAGGGAGACCCTACATATGCCCCCCTCCTTAATATGGCAAAAAACATACTATTTTGTCATGTTAAGGAAAGAAAGAACAAGGATAAAGCCTTCTTCAGCATCAAGACAATATCCATAGATAAGACCCAGTCCAAGCGAAGAAGGTCACAGCTCCTATGAGGCCATGGAAGGGATGAATGTAAAAGATATCATGTAAGAAGTGAAAAGAAAGTAACCCTTAATGAGGGATAGCACACTATTCAGTTTCCAAGGTGAGATATGTATCAACCATGGAAACCCAATGTCAAACAACAAATAAGGTTTGCATAAAGGACATAGGTCCACCAATGCAAACCATAATTTTCATGTATGATTGGATATCGCATAATAGATAGATACTGCTTAACCAAGGAAAGAGGTGAATCCCTAGAAAAAAAGAGAATACCAGATGAAATAACAATGCCTAGATTTGAATAAGATAGAAAAACATACCAAGCCTCCAAGGCTAAAGTACTTCGACCAAACTCACAACCCGTATTTGTGACTCCATGTGTGAATGTTTGAAGATAGAAAAGAAGAATAAGACATCTTTTCCCCCCAAGTGTAGGAACAAAGATGGAAGAGGATACCTACTTCACAAAGCAAGGAGATATCCTGCTTACAACAATGTATAGTATATCCTTAGCGAGAGATATGGACCCCTACATCCAAGAGTATAAATAATCGTGAGAAGGATATGCCACTTATGGAAAAGGACCCTCAAGGAAAAAGATCTTATCACCAAGACCCCCACCAAAGAAGAGTGCATTTAGATAAGATATCATCTTTCAAAAGGCGGGAACAAAGATTCAATCATCAAGCCCCTGGTGAAGAAGAGCAAGAGGAATCTTTGGAATGAAGGAAAAAAAATTTAACACCAAGCTAGAATAAAAGTTTATATGAAACATAATTTGCAACATAGAGAAGAAGTGATGACCTAGGACAACAACTTCTCATGTAAGAAGGTTATCCATAGTCAAAATATCTATCAATATGATGAAATAATATTGCAATATAAACAAATACCACTAAGCTAAGGAAATAAGTTCCCTTAGAAAAAGAGAAGGAAGAACCTTTCCCCCCGAGGGATGAAAGACAAGGATATTTTTACAAAACACAGGTCCTAGAAAAGATTTCCTAAGAAGAAAATATAATTCCTAGGAATAGATAAAAACATCATGCAAGACTATGGAAGAAGGAAACATAAAGAATACCAATTAAATCTTAATAAAAAGACCTAATGGATCCTAAAAGACTGGATAAAATGATGCCTCTTGCCCCCTAATCATGAGACAAGAGGATAGGAACATTTACTCCAGCTCTAATGGAGGGGAATCCCCTATATCAAAATTATGAAGAAGTTGTAAGACAACGTGAGAAAAAGGTATAATACCGTGCGCAACCCTATCCCTAACATATAATTTGAAGTTGTTACAATCGGCAAGCAAATGAGTATTACGATAGTGGAAAGGACATTTAAATTTATACAAAGCATCAATAGGTATAGGTCTAAATCTTTCCTTCTTAGAATTCATTAGCTCCACATATACTGTTTTAACATTTTCTTAACGAGTGTTAGGATTATCCATTAGAGATGTAGAGAGATGAGCGTTAAGGGGAGGATGAAGATCCACACCTCTTAACTTGACTTGAGATTTAGAAGTTCCAACACCACACATATCCGGTTTAGGAGGTATATTAATGGGAAATTTAATACCATGTTCATTAACTCCTAACCCTAAACCTTTATAGCCTTGTTTATTCACCATATTATATCCAGTAGTGTACATATCATGCAAAGCTTCTACAGGGAGTGATTGTTTATCATGTTCATGAGTAAAGGTCATATAAGGTGGGATAATAGGTTTGGAAGAAGTTTCTTTACCCTTTCCTTTAAGATCATCATGATTAGGAGGAGAAGGTAAATCAAAGAAATCTTGCACATCCGCATCCTGCACTATAGCTTGAATCCCATCATAAGTACGGGACGAGCAAGGATTAATAGATGGAGAATCAGGTATCGGAATAGGAAGATTAGGATGAAGAGTAGGATGAAGATTAGGAAGATTAGGAGATGGTGTATCCTCTACTAAATTCTTCACATAATCCAAAAGATGAATAAGGCTACCACATAAATCCCTAAGAAAAGTTTTAAATGTAGGTAGACTAGTATCAGTCAACTTCACAAAAGCATAAGCAAGAGCAAAGTGAAGGGTCATCAATGTTATGAAATGAATCATACCCTCATAAACATCATATGCATTATAAATAGATGCTAGAAGAAGAGTAATAAAAAACATGATTATGCACCAAAACATCTTAACAATCTTCATGATAAATAAAAATGCAAGAAATATGTTTTTGTATTTTATTCAATATATAGATTTTTTTGAATTTTAAAAGTATAGATGCAAGAGGAAAATGTAAATCTAACACCAAAAAGAAAGACAGTAAGCTAGTCGGGTTCACCAAAATGAATAGTGGTAATTTGGAATCACCACTATTTATGTGTGTGTGTGGGGAAAATGCAAGATTCACTCCTAAATCCAAATTCCCAAAGGAGAGATCTAATTTGATCAACCAAGAGGTTAATACACAATCGAATCAATCTATGAAGAATATGAAAGAAAGAGAGAAACCCTATACTTCCCTATAGTTGGATCAAGCTTGAAATCTGAAATAATTGAAGTGCAAATACTAACCTTGAATTAGGGCAGATCTGGAAAATGCTAAATTCTAGCTTCTATATGAACTTTCTAAAGATTTTGTCACCCATTTTGGACTGGAAATGTCGAGGCGGACAAAACCCAAAAATCTTTTCTCCAAATTCACACAAGTTGACTTTGACCTTTTAAAAGGTCAAAGACCACATTATTTATTTGAAGTTCGATTCCGATTCTGTTCGCAGATCCTGAAAGATTGCCAAAAAGGGTATCCAAATTCGCTCTCAGATCTGAGATTCCACACCTGTACCTACAAGAAAAATGGTTTTGTTGTTTGTTTGGGGGGGGTTTGCCTTGGTCAAACCCCGGTTTGGAATCAACCTTAATATTGAAATTGAAATAGGAGAATCCTAGCAAGTAGTAGATATGAATCTAATAATGAAGCTATGCAATTCAATAGATATGCTAATGTATTTGGAATGTAATCAAATATATTGATATGAAAGCTTGAACATAACATGATCAAACCTCCATGATTGTATGCTTGAAATCCACCTTGAGGAAACAATGATATGGATCTTGAAGATGAACAAAGGATCTTGAAGGAAGATCACACCACCATGGTGGCTAGATCTAGGGTTTGAATGATAGATCTTGAATGCTTGAGCCAAATCCCTTCAATAGCTTGAATGCTTGAGTCCTCTATCTTCAATGGAGATCTTGGATGAAGAAGAAGACTTGAATACTTGAATGAATGCTTGCTTGATCACCTTGAGAACTTGAGAGCTTGATTGCTTGGATGAGATGTAAACTTGATGTGAAAATGAGAGAGGAAGGCCTCCTTTTATAGTGATCTAGGGAACACTCCTCTAGATGGGCCACCTTGAAGAATTAAATCCCAATTAGGTCCTCACCTTTAGAAAATATACTTTGATTAAATACCATTAAAGGATTTACCATTTTAGAACCCAAAATAGCCGACCCGGAGGCCGGAAATAACTTTCCTGAAAGCTAAATTACCGGCAAATGACAATTTGAAATCTTGGTGGGAAGAGGTCAAGGTCAAGGTCGACCCTAACCTAGTCAGGGTTGAGGTTGACTTTGACCTCAGACCCTAACTTTGTTAGGTTCTACAACAGAGATCCCAGAGATGCTAGAAACTTAGAAATTGATATCTGAACAGGACCCAGTGTCTGGAATAGATAGAAAATCCTTAGAATGATATGATGAAGGACTAGGAGGTCTCATTTCTGAATCCTACCTAGAAAATGGAGCCATGGAAGAGAGAAAATTAGGAAAGTCCTTAAGGCCTTAACCCTAATTTCACCTAGAATGCAGAAATCAAGTACAGAGAAGAAGTGGAAGACAAGGGAGAATGTAAAGATGCCAATCATGACCCTAAACCACTTACTCGAAGGGCTAAACCCTCTTAACATAGAAGTGCTTCCATTTTGAGATGATACAGTATGCAGGTGATCTTCGGGTTTTGTGGATTTGTGTTGCTCAAATCCTACATGGTATCAAAGCCTAATCTACTACAACGTGTTTGTGTTTAAAAAACTCAGAAATTAGAAATTCATCTATTTCAGATTAGGGCTCTTTTTGGTTTTTTATTGAAATTAGGGGGTACCTAAAATTTGGTGCACTTTGAGCTCAAACGGACCTCACCATTGAGCTCGCAGTGCCCAAAACCCCTATTTTGATATAAAACACATCAAATTTGGAGAACTTTGGATTTTGGGGTATTTTTTTGGTACCAGATAGCTTAGCACACTTCTCGAGATATAATTTGTATGGACTGACATGCTTTCTGAGGTAAAATTCTCTCTTTTGGCACATAAATCAAGGTAAAAATTTTGTTGTTTAGTACATAAATTAATATTTAAAAAAATGGCACGCAAATCAAGATAAAATATAAAAAAGTCTGACACAGATCTTGAGGCACGCATGCGATTTTGAATTTTTTTTATTTTTAAAATTTTTTTTTTCCATTTTGGGCAGCGACGATGATTTGGCCATCAAATTTAAGACGGTCATTTGATGACATCAACATGCATCATCATCATTTGCACCATTTTTGGGCCCTCTCACGCACCAGTTGGTATTTTGCTCATATCTTGAGCATACGGTGTCAAAATCGGACAAACGAGACATCTTCAGAGAGCTGGTTCCAAGCCCGATGCTCTCATGCATGTTAATTTGATATTTTGTGTCATCTACCTTTCTATTTTTGCTGTCGATGCTAGATTATCTTTTTTGCATTCCGGGGGGGCTAATTTGCTCAAATTAGCTCCATTTTTTGATCCAGAAGAAGTGTCAAAAAACTCTTCTCGAGCACCATCTAGATTTCTACCTATTTTCATCAAAAAAATTTCAAGGTACACAAGATTCAAATATGAAGCCTTTTTGCTCTTCTCCTGATAAAGCATATCATTCTAGGCTTAGGGGTTCGATATTTGGATTGTGGAGGTTGTTATTTTCTTGTTTCTATTAGCTAAACCAGATATTTATCAAAACAAAACCCCTTCTAAAAAAATAGGGCCAAGACTTCTTCTTGTCTAGAACTTCTGACCCCACATAATTATCACACATGGAAAACCCTGATGACACAGCTTCTCCGTTCAAAAGGGCTCTTGTCTTTTCTAGATGCAATGCAACCAGTAGTACAAAGGCCCTTTGAGATCATGCAGCATCGAAACAAGATGGATGAGGCTATGGGGTTGATTGCTTTATAGGTATTAGACAACTTTCAGTTTCATCTTGATGGGTGCAATACCCCTCTAGCTATGTGGACCAAGCTTAACACCTTGTTTAGTACAATGAATGAGTTCAGAGCACTTCATATTGAGGCAAAGCTTACCTCTCTTGTACCTGATTCTTTTCCCTCTATTGAGGAATTTCTGATGAAGTTCAAACAATAGAGATCTTTGTTACATGAATGTGGAAAGCAAAAGATTGCTAAAGAGTGCATTTATCTGATTCTGTCTAAGCTTAGGGGAAACTTTCAGATCTTCTCTTCTACCTTTCATTCTACCATGGACACTTTGGGACCTACATTCACCATGCCCACTTTTGAGGTGTTCTATGATCGTTTGACTAGAGAGCAAGCCAAGCTTACTTAGTTGGAATCTCTAACAGGATCAAAGAACCAAGCATTGGTTTCCCAACTATCCAAAGAAAAGTAGAAGTAGAAGCCGAAGTAGATATTAGATTCCTCTTCTCAGCACTCTACTGGCCCACCATCTTCTTCTAAGAAGGAGAAACAAAAGACTAAGAGACCTACATGTCCCTATTGTCAAAAGGGACCTCATGATGAGTCACATTGTTTTCAAAAGAGATTTGATGGCTATGAGAAATAGATTGCAGATTTGCAAGCTCTTCTTCAGAAGAGCACTATTTCCTCTCCATCCTCTTCTACCTCACAGGGGTCTACTTTTCAGTCTTCTTCCACATCTTTGACATCTGGATAGGATTTTGGATAGGGTCATGCATTACAAGCATCCATTACATCCCCTTCACAGGTCCCTTGGATACTAGATTCAAGTGCTTCTCACCATATGGCATCTTCTCAAGGAGTCTTCTCTACTGTTGAGGCTTCTCCCATTCCTCATATTCTCACGGGGAATAACATTGTCCTGATAGTTTGTGGGAAAGGTTCAATAGGTATTCAGGATGGCACATTCAATGATGTATTATATGTTCCATCTCTATCTATAAACCTTCTCTTGATTTATCAGATTACACATAGTGGATCAGGGAAGACAGTTGAGTTCACTGCAGATTCAATCTTCATTCAGGATAGTACAATAGGAGGCATTATTGATATAGGGATAGTTGATCATTCCACCCATCTCTACACCTTCTCACACTTTGGTCCACCATCTCCATTGTCGAAGCACAACTCTCCTCTTTCGCGAGAGCCTCATGTGGTGCAATCACATCGCTTGAACTTTTGTATTGTTCCTGAGATCACTACTATGAATACCACACCGCATCCTATTGAGGTCTTTTCTCTTCAGTAGGATTCTTCTTCAGCACTGCTTGACCCTCGAGCTCCATTCATTGAGCCACCAGGTGCACTTGTTGAGGATTCTACAAAGGACGTTCATCTCCTCTTTCATGACAGTGTCAGAACACCTGTCACACCACCTACATTGGGGATTCCCTTTCAGGATCCTCATGTTTTCTCCTTTGAGCATCAGTTAGGCCTTCTAGTTCAACCTCTCATTCATGGGTTTCCTTGTTCTATGCCTTTGTTTCTTCCACATTGGAGTTGCATTGGTTCGATCATTTCCACAGGGGTTCCATCATTCTAGGTGGGCTTTGGTGTATCATCCCTCTCTCATGGGGGGGCTGGTTGTACTTATGGTTTTGAGAGAGTCTCTTGAGCTATTTCTTTTTCTACATTTTTCTATCTCTTTTTGGAGTAGGGTTTTTTTCCCACTGGGTTTTCTCTATTTCTCCATTTTACAGAGATTTGGTTATGCTAGGTACCTCATCAGGGCATGTTGTTGGGACCCATTTTTATGCTTTCATCATTGTAGTTTCCTTTGCTTTCTTCTTGCATTGTTTGTAGCTGCATTGTTGCTCATCTTAAGGGGGGGTGTTAGAGTAAAGTATTAATTATATTAAATAACTTTACTCCTTTCTTAAGATGTCAACACTTTTATTTTTAGTTGTTTATATTTAAACACACATGCACTAGTTGATTTAAACTTATGCACTTATTGTTTTAAATATAAACCTGCATGCATTAGTCTTGTAATAATTTAACTAATTATTACATGCACTTTTGCTTTTTAGGTTTGCCTTTCAAGGCTTTTGATCTTCTTTATATGGATGATCCATTATACATTCAATTCATTAATTGAGGATATTTTCTTCTTCATATTTTTGAGTCAAACCTTTTCCCTCTTCTTGTCTCTACTTCCTTGTAACATGTTTTTGTATGCAGGTGATCTTCGGGTTTTGTGGATTTGTATTGCTCAAATCCTACAAAAAGTTTAACACCTTTGGCATTTTGATTCACTAGAAGAAGTGAAGAGCATAGGCCTAAATGCTAAACTTTCCAAACAAAGATAGACTATTTTGTAATTACTAGATTCTTAAAAGCACCAAATTCCACAATTTAAGGGAAAATATTCACTAGTTTGAGGCTTACCTTTCCTTGTAGCTAGCAAAGGCTAGGGGCATTTTTGAGTGATTTTTTCCATTTTAAGCTTACCTTGGCTATCATTCCTTTCCAAAGTGCTTTTCCTCCAAAAAAGTTAGTCAACAAAAACAACCATAATGAAGGAAACCAAAAATGAAATTGAAGAAGCAAAGATTGAATTGAATCTAAGGCCTTATTTGCAAATTTTAAGAAAAACTTGATTTAAGGTGAGAAAATCCAATTAAGTGAGACAAACTTAGTTTTGTATGCTTCTACAATCTTAAGATAATTTTCATAAACCTGATTTTCCTCTTGTGAATCCTCAAGAAGTGATTTGATGTGAGCAATGTTCTCCTTCTTGATTTTCTTAGTCAAAGCCTTGCCTTCTTGGTTGAATATGCTCTTTGGTTTTTTCACTTTTCTGTGGTCAGACATCCTGCAGGGTCATGAAAATCATTTTACCACAGTTAGATAATGAAAATTTATAGTTTATGAAAAAGCGATGTCGTAATGCTTAAAAGTGCTATTTAACTGCTTAAAAGCGATGTTAATCTAATTAAAAGCGCTATTTAAATTTTGACAGTCTACTCAAAAGCACATAAATAAAGAGCAAAAGCACTGCAAAATTGAGCAAAGGTGGTAAAAATCAAGTAAAAGTGCTAAATAAATGTACATAAGCACTCATTAGTAAGGGAAAAAGCGTTGTGAGAATATTAGATAGAGAACAAAAAGATTTAAAAGTGCTGCTAATCGGTGCAAAGGCACACAACTTCATTGTGGAAGTGCTGAAACAGTGCTCAGAAGTGTTGTTTAACTATGCAGAAGCGTCGTTTGAGTTGTCAAAAGCGTTGTTTCCTTAAAAACTTGAGAGTTAAACATGCAAAAAAATTGACAAAACTAAAAAATTCTAAGAGATTAGAAAATTGAAGCATTCTACCCCATGGTGGGTGCCATTTTGTGTACAAGGAAATGTACCTTCATAGAATTAGTATCATAAAATAAATCAAATAGAGACTAAATAAACCACAATTAATACTCTATTTAGAAAATAAAGCACAATTAAGCATCTTATGGCTCTCTATCTAAGAGTGTTAATGTGAAGCTCTCAGCAAGCTACCATTAATGACAGTCCTAGAATGAGAAATGATGTGATAAACAAGCTAAATTGTTCAATTCCAAATGAAATACAACTAATTAGCCTTAATTTTCCTTTCTAGCTATAAAATGCAAGAGGTTCTATGCAATTCTTAGATGTGTGGTTATGAATTATGATTGATTTTGGTCTTGCTTTTATAGATTTATGCAAGGGTAGGGGGTGTAGTTTTGTTGATCATGATTAAGCTTGAGTTGAGTCTTTGGTTCCACCCTTTGAAGACAATGCAAAGCTTATGTCCTCAAATCTTGGGACAAGTAGACAAGATGAATGGACAAGATGCTCTTTCACTTTGAGTGATTGAGATTGAATTTGGCTTGATCCATGTGAATGCATTTCTCAAATCCTATTGGTTGATTGAATTCCCTCCCCTTTTGGGTTGTTGAGAGAAATTAGGATTTATTAATTGATTTAATTTGATTTATTTAGCCATGTACCCCTTAAATGGGTTGAATTTTATTTAATTCAAAACTATACAATTAATAGAATTAATTGCACTTTGATTTGATTTAACTTGATTAAAATGCTCTCAATTTTGATTCATCTTGAATGAAAGCTTGATTTTAATTTTGATTGGCTAAATGTTTGATTCAATTAAATTGCTTTGATTTTGTCCTTGATTTGCCTTGATTTTCTACTTAATTGTCTTTGTCCATTTTTAGGTGATTACAGTGGGAAGAAATTTGTCTCTCCTCCTAATCAAAATCTCCAAATCTATATGAATCCTTTGCCTACACATGATACTAATACCATTGTTCAACCATCTTCTATGGATATTATTTATGATTCAAAGATGGATGATCTCAATCGTATTGTTAACCATGTGGAGCATGTTGTTTTGTCTCAACCTGTATCTCCACCCCAGCCTCAACCTCAACCTCAACTTAAAGTTCCACCTCAACCTAAGCCTAAACCAAAACCTCAACCTAAACTTTGAAAACAACCTATGAATAAAAGGCCTAGGGAACTTTTGATCACCTTTGATGATTCTGAGACTATTAAAGCTCCTTATGGTCCCCTCTACATTTATGCTATGATTTCTAAGATACCTACACATGGTTGTCTTATTGATCCTAAATCCTTAGTCAATTTCATTATTGAAGAAAATCTTTTTATGAAGAAATTACAACGTGATTGTCATGATACATCAGATGTGTGGATTCAAACTTGTAATGGTTTTCTTTATCCATCATTTGGTTCTATTAACTTGCCTATTGAACTTTGTGGTAAAGTTGTGGACACTACCTTCATTGTTATTCCTACTTCTAATTAGTTTCAAGTTAAATTTGGTTTTCCTTGGTTGAATGTCATGCATGTCATTACTTCTCCTATCCATAAGTATCTTAAATTCATTCATGAAGAAGAAGTGAAGATGATTAATCATAGTTTGTATCAACCTTCTAGGCCCATGGATTGTGCTACTCTTGACTTATCTTGGCCTTTATTACCTAATTCATGTCCTTCTCAACCTGATAACCTTTTTCACTCATATCAAGCCTTTAAACACCACAAGATTCTTGAGTTAAGCATGCCTCAGATGGATCTTAACCTTGGTATTTTGCCTACGTCTTCCATACCTCCTTTATCCATGGCTTCTAGTTATGTTAATCAAGCTCATAATGTTGCTTTTCAACCTACTAAGAATCCTACTAATCCTCCTATAGAACCTATGAAGGAACCGGTGGTTGTTCCTCCTAGTTCTCAACATATTTCAAATAGGACAAAACGTAATTGATCTACCAATAAACATCGTAAGAAGCATTGGGATCAAGCTAAGGCCCGTGCCTCTATTCTTCAAAGTTCTTTACCTTCTTTTGACCAGCTTATGCCTGATGTAGTTAATGTTAATAATGATGTTAAGATGAATGATTGTGATGATTCTATTCGTATCTTAGATTCTATTTTGATTAATCATGATGAAGAAAATACTCTTGATGATACTAATGATGCTAATGATGAATATGAGACTATTGACATTGATATTGATTTACCTAATATGCTTTCAGCACAATTGATAATTACACCTAGTATTGAACATTACGATTCTCAAGAGGATCCTTGTTTGGAACTGGCTATTATTCCTACTATGTTGGATATAGTCCCTCTTGCGAGTTTTCCACCTTCCCTAAATGATATAGACTAAGATGGGGAGAGTAGGCGACATGCTTGATTGGCTTGTCCTTCATGGTAGCTTTTTGTGTATTTTCCTATTGTATTGTGCTTCTCCTGTAATGTGTTTATTAAATGTTTGTTAGATTCTTTTATACGACCCTTGTTAATTTGTTGGTACAAGGTGATAAAGGAATCAAACCTATTGTGCTCAGGGATTTTTTTAGTGGTGATTATTCACCAATTGGTGAATATGTCTTGTCGAGCGTATAAAAATTGGCAAAAAAATGTTTAATATACTAGTCGACCGGTTCGCCTAGATTTTATAAAAGACACGTATAGTAGTCAAATTTTTTGCCACTATTTGTATGTAATTTCACTATGGTAGTTAGGTTCTTCGCCCATTTTTCTATTATATATTTTACTATTATTCGCCATGGATTAAGGAAGGGTGTATTTATCAAGGATCACCATTCGCCAAAGGCCCATTGTCCCAAGTGAAAGTTTTATTTGCACTAGGACCCAATTCGCCATGCATCATACATAATTGTGTCCTAAATTTCCACCCTATTCACCTAGTCAATTACTTGAAATTACGCGGGGTTCACCAAAGATTAGTTGTTATCATATGCAATTGTCAACCCCTTCACCAAAATTTGAAATAAGCATTTTTATATAAGGATAGTTTCAAGATATCTAGTAGTACAAAAATTCAGTTGATTCTGAGCTCACAATTGTGATCGGTAGCGAACCAGAATGACTACGAGTTCGTAGTATCTTTTTCAAATAAAATTTTATTGCAGCCTTAATTTGTTGGAGATGTCACAGTCAAAGTTAAACATAAAGATGACTATTGAAGGTGGAGATGTCCAAGAGAGGCCAACGAAATGCAAAAATATATCTTCATACTTTGGCGGGGGTAGACACAATGGTGTTGGTCAAAGTGAGGAAGGTACATCATCAGAGGAACCTGTACAACTTCAAGGTTCTCAACCTACACAGGAGTCTATTCAACAAATCGGGGACCCTAATAAATCTAGTGATGAAGTTGTAGAACCTGATATCTTTGATGAAGATGACCTTGAAGATGAATTTCAAGTAAATAACTAGTACCAGGATGAATTGATCGACTTCGATGATGATGATGGTTCAATTAATAGTAACACTAAAGGGAGAGGAAAATTAAAAGAAAAAACTAATTGTCAATGAGAGATGTCCTGGAGATTTAAATTTGATTGGATGACAAAGTATCCATTCATTGAACCCATGGACAATCCAATTGCAGGTGAGCTACCAGTAGAATGCATATGTATGATTTGTAGTTGGAAGTCTAAAAAGGAAAAGCAGTTGCAGCTTAAACTAGACACCATAGAGAAACATGTTGGTAAGGTTTACAAAACCTCAACTGTAGATGGAAAGGAAATAAAAGTGGTAAGATATAAAATAAAGGAGCAATGTCAACATAAAAGGAATGTTGAGGAATATTATTTGTTTAAAAAATTTAAGATGAATCCTGGTGGAGTTCAAAGTTCTATTAATGCTATTTTTGCAAAAGCAAGTGAAGTTGAAGAATGCAAAAAAGTTGTTCAATTAAGTAATGTTTTCCATTTTTGAGCAGAGGTCGTCCAATGATAGAGTATCCAAAAATGAGTGGTTTGTTACACTTTCTGAAAGTTCCTAACTATCCTGTCACTCATTGGTCAATAAACAGTGGATGGGAATGGGCAAGTTGTATTGCCCAGGTTGAAATGGAGGATGTACATAGAAAAATAAAAGAGTCAACCTTTATTGCCTTGTCCTTAGATGAAGTTACGGTAATAGATAATACATCATGGGTATGCATGCAAGTTTATACTATACAAAATAATATCCGCCAACCACATCTACTAACTGTTGCAAAATTGAGGGACAATGCTACATCAGAAAGTTTATTTCAATTAGTAAAGAGCCATTTAATTGAATATGGAGCTATGGATGAATTGGAAATAGCGAAGAAGTTGATCTGTGTTGGAGCGGATGGAGCTTCAGTAATGCAAGGTCAAAAGAATGGTCTTTGCACAAAGATACAGGCTTCTTGTTCACCATATGTTGTTGGCATTCACTATATGGCCCACAAGATGAATCTTTCTTTTAGAGTTGTGAAGAAGTTTCCTTTAGTAAACAAGGTTGAAGATTTAGTAAGAGAGTTGTACTCATATTTTTGTCAAAGTCTCAAACCTTTTAGGGAATTTTAGCACTTTGCTAATGGAATTACCAATGGAAACAAGCTTCTTAAAGATGTTGATACCAGATGGATATCTTTGGATGGACCAGCGCATCAAGTTTTTTTTTGAATATCAATCTTTGATTGGACTTATGTACGAAAATCATGACAATGCAAAAAATCAGAGATGTGGCAACCTGCATCAGAGGTTAAGCAATATAGAGACACTTTTGACTTTAGCATCTCTTCTTCCTATGCTAGAAGAAATGACGTTCATTATGAAAAAAGCCCAACAAAGAGCCATGTATATTGCAGAATATGCTCACTTGTGTAAAATGTCACGCCAAGTGCTCGATAGTTTCTATCGAAATGACCCAAATTTATCTGATGAAAAATTTAATCACTAACAAAAACTAATAGATTTGGACAATCCTGATAATTATTTAAAGATCTTTGAAAATGGAGATTTATGTGTTTGTGTAAGGGGATTTTAGATACCAATGTACTACAGTACCCCAAAGAAGTGAGCGACAAGAGTTACAAGGGAAGAGTTTACCAAGATCGTCGAGTCTATAGCAGCTAATGCAAGGGACATAGCCTTTAAAGTTTTCTCTGAAATAAGATCCCGATTCCCATATGAACAACTGCTTGAGGCCATGGAAATTGTGTTTCCTCAATATTGGCACTTAAGCTCTAAGGAAGATTATCGTAATAGGTTGTTGACTTTGATAAAGGAATTTTGCAAATTTATAGAATTCAAAGGATTGACTATCAATGGAATTTTAGATGAGGGTTTTCTTAGACAACAATCAGGCAGGAATATGAAGCATCAAGATCAATTAATGCATAACCTACATGAAGAGGGCTTGACAACAAGGCTTTGGAAAGAACTAAAATAGAGCACAATGTTGAGTGATGAAATTTCAGAGTTCTTCAAGCTTGCTGATCTATGTCAAACCATGATATTGGGTTTAGTGGAGGATGAGAGAGTTTTTAGTGCTTTGGGCTTCCTAAAATCAAAGCTAAGAAACAAACTAGACAAGAATTTGGAAACATGCTTGAGGGTCTACACATCTAGGTATGATGCCAATACTTTTCCTTATAAAAAAAATTGGAAATCTGGAAGAAAAGATGCAAAAGAAGAGGGTTGGGCAACACCATTAACCAATCTCTGACTCCGAGTGGGACAAATAAAGGTGGTGATAGGAGTGGGATTCATAGAAGCAGAGGTTAGAGTGAAGAAGACACAAATGAAAATGAAGAGAACAATGAAGGAACTGGAATACTAGAATTAGATGATGATGACGATGCATAGATAAATTGGCAAATTTAGGAAATTTCTGCTAAATTAGTAGTAGAAATCAATACATATTTTTTTGAACTTATTAAGTACTATATCCTATCATTTAATGTTCATTTTATAAAAGCAATAATGTATTATTTTTCATCATTAAAATTTGAGAACAAAGAGTACATCATTACTGTAGTTTGTATCGTATCATCAATGATCATTGATATTTGAATTTGAATTTCCTGAATGAAATTTTGTATTCCAATAGCATATAACAAAGTAAATCAACTAAGAATAATTGAATAAAATAGAGTAACTCAACATACATTAAATTGGAAAACATGAAAATTATATAGGGCATAATTTTTTTTGTATTCATTTGCAATATATTACAATTTATAGTAGTTCAAAATTTAGAGCAATCTTTGTAGGCCATTCCAAACATCCTCTAATGGCAGAACAATTTGGTTCATAGTATAGTCACATTCTTGCAACTTCGTTAGCAATTCATATTTGGAAGTGTGACTTGACAACACTGTTGCTTCTAAAACTCCATTCAAAGTTCTCACTGGTTTGATGAAATCCATGAATGTATCAGGAGATATGTTTGTAGGAAGAAAGCGTAAATCAATATTTATTTTATCCTGTAACCTTATTTTGTAAGTTTATCTTCCAATGAACTTATTTGCGTCAAATCCCTTAGGCAAACCAAGACTTTCCAAATTCACTTTCCTTTGTTCCATCTTTGTGATCTTCTTCTTAGCTTTGTCATCCAATTCCTATGCTTCCCTTAGCTTCTCACATTTTCAAAGGATACTTGATACCTTTATTGAGGCATCAAGGAAGGTGCTAATTCCCTTGTTTGATAGATAACTATCACTCTTATTGTAGAGTTGTTGCATAATATCTTTTGTTTTCTTTTCTTTCTTGACAACATCCATGTTCTATTCAATGTTCTTATGGAGCTTCAAATAACATACTCTCATACTTTGAAGCATTTCAAACCACTCACACAAGCTTTGAGACATCCCCAATATTTTACCCCAAATGTGTTCTTTTGTAATCTTCACTACATTATTACTAGTATTTATTAAGGTTTGAATTGTATTATTGGCCTTCTTTAGTTCTTCTGCCATTTTTTCACAATTATTTTTCTCTTCCACTACTTTGTGCTCCCAATGATTGGCTTTATCTACCTGAGAGTCCAATTGCTTTTGCAATTCCCAGTTGGAGGCAACATTACTCTCCACGGTTTTAAATAACTTTTCTGAATTGACTCTTTCTTCCTCTAGTTTTTTACTAATTTCTGCCAATTTCCCCCTTAGTGCCTTTAGCTCTGCCTGCTTTTGTTCCTTCACTACTGCCTCCGCATGTTCCTTCTTTGCATTTGCTGATGTAGAGGTCAATTTTTTAATATTTTTCTATAATTATTTCAAACTATTCTCTGAAGCTTTCCTCTTTTCTTTTTCATTGGCAATGTTTTCCTGTAACTTTTCTATATTTTTCTCGAGCTTGATTTTCTCTCTTTCCAGCTTTAGCAGTGCATTGTAGACCACTTGGTTTGTAGACTTTGACATATTGATTTTGTCCACATTTTTAACTTTGGAAAAATCTATTTGGAGAGTGCTAACTTGAAATTTAGATGGATCTATCTGACTCTTTGGTGGGTTTCCATCTTTTTTTAGTGGAATAAAAACCATGAACTCCATCATGTCTCTATTTGGGTCATATGTTGGAAAAACCATGTTGGATGCAGGTTGTTCCTCTACAGTTGCTGTAAGGGCACCATTCAATGTCTTCTTTATTTCCTTATTCTTGGTTGTTGTTTTTGTAAATTTATTATAGAAATATTTGAAATGAAAATCTGGTGTTGCAGAAGGATTTGAATGTTTGAAAGGTGAACCAGAGCTTGCAATGCTTGTTGATCTAACTAATTTTGTTTGAGGATGTAAAATTCTAGAGGGTTTTGCTGAACCTGAAAGTGCAAATAGTTCTTTAGGATTGAGTGTCAATGTTCTAGAAACCTTTTGCTTCTTGACACTATCTTCTTCTATGAGATTTTGTGTAGATTCTACTGGCCTCTTTAGAGAGGGAACTTGGTGTATAAGCTCCCTAGTCCCACTGGCACCAGTGCCACTACCAGACCCAGTAGCAGTAGATTCCCCAATCCCATCCATGGAAATGGATGTTCTTGTGGGCATAGTGGTTCCTGATGAATGTAATGGGTCCATTGATCCAAACCCAAGGCCTACACCACGATTAGTTTTTTGTGTGTCAATTGGATTCCAGATGCCTTCTCCTATGAGACCCAAACCACCACCTTTATAACCCATTTTTTCCACAATGATTTCCCCTTTTCTATATACTTGTTTCTGGTAGTCGCTGACTCTACTTGGACTCCTTGGAGTAAATGCAATTGCGGAATATCATCCTCATTGTCGGGATCACTGCTGTCGTATGCCGTGGTAGGATGCTCCAAATTCCATAATTTTCTAAACTCTATATCCTTGTCTATGTCATCCATATCTGCATTGGTCTTTGGTTCACCAAGATCCTTTCTCACACTCCAAAAATCATTCATTTTCATTCCAGTCCATTTTCTATCCTTACAATCTTCTGCTATTTTCTTTGGTATTTTTATGTTTAATGGATGAGCAACTTTTTCGTATAAATTGTAGGACATCCTAGGCTATACAATGCCCTAGTTTATTGATATCATAATTTGTGATGACAACTGTTCAACTAAATTTTTTTCCTTGACAGAAACTTTCTCCATCTCTTTTGTAATGTCATCCCAGCTATCCTTGTTTTTCAACTTCTCTAGCAATGGTTTACTTTCATGTTGAAATAAGTTTGCAAAGTTCTTATTAGAAACAAGCATTATTTGAATGATGTTGAATGGATCATACTTCCAGTACCACTCTAAATCTAATTGAAATTTTTTTATAAATTTTTTTGCCACTTTGAATGCCTTTCTCTCAAATGTTAACCCTCCAATTAAGAAAGATAAGGAAGGGAATATGCTCTTTTTCGACTAGCCAGCAAAGAGTATAGTTGTAGTACATATTCTACTACAAACACCCTATCTGTCACATGCATTGGAAGTTTGTGGGATGTAGTTCTGATCCGTAAAACCTTAGCACAATGTATTCTTCCATTAAGTACCAATCAACCAATTGAATTGTGCTTCCAAGTTGGATGCAATCCCTACATGAAGTAGATAATCTAGGCATTGGAGTGCTTGTTATTTTTTTGTACAATAGTGCCAAAAAGAAGTCTACAAAATTAGTGTAATTCCTTCTGTTATCATACATCCTTATCTGAGGTGTCTAGTTATATATTAGAGTACCTATCGGTCCTATCCCCCTCTGAATTTCAATCTTGTTGTTGTTTCTCATTAATATTGAAGCATGCTTGGCTAGCAAAAGATAACACAAGTAGGTTGTGAACCTAAATGTCTTAGAATTGCCTCTTTTAATCAATGCTAATTTTTCTTGCATTAATTGAACCACGTGTCCAACAAAATTATATCTTATTGGTTCATTGACATAATGGATATCCCAAATCAATTGAAGAATGCTGGCACCCACTTCCCTATTATTTTCTAGTCCCAGGTAAAATGCTAGAAAGGATATAGTATCTTGAACGCATGGCACAAAAATGTTAAAATCATAAGGAGGCTTATGGTTCTCACCAAATGAATCCTTTGCCTCTACAACTATTAGACCCTTTATAAATGAATCTTTTGCATTTGGCACGACTGCCTCATATTGTTCTTCTAGTAATCCCAGGTCAATATGGACATTACAGTTTTGTCGGTCAAACCCTAGGTCTAGCAACTGAGAAATTCTTCCTAGGTTATTGATAAAATTTCTTCCTGATTATTTTTATTCACAATTAATTTTCTTTCTTCATCATAATTTTCTACACAAATCAAGATAATTTCTGGGCAAGGGAAAACTTCGAGTAACAACATGCGACCCAAACCAACATCCCACGAAGAAACTTTATTCATTTTTGCACCTATCGCTGGATTAAATTTTATAAATTCAGACCTCTTTGGCCCAGTTGCCTTACTACACAATGTATGTTTAATTTCTATAACTCTCCTTTCACCATCGATAATAGGATCATAAACATTGTGATACTCATAAGTGAAACCAGAGATTTCTACTAGTTTTCTGCAGTCTATTAAAGTTTTCCCATCTGCTTGCCCTTGGCCTTGAGTTTTCGCTTTCCCCATTATTCTTCAGAAGAATGAAAAAATATAGAATCATAGATATTTACTAACAAAATCATAGATAATAACTAACTAATTAAGAAAACCCCAATTTAAGAAAACCCCAATTGTACATGCAAGAATTAAAATTTCAAATTCAAGTTAAACTAAATTTTTGACATTACAAAATCGAGATGCATCAGGCTATATATCTTACCCAAAATTAAACTTTGAAATCTGGATAAATAGAAGTTAGAATGGCTAAGGCTCTCACAAATTACAGTCTCAAAATCTTCAGCGATGGGTCAATAGTTCTTTTTAGCTTTGCTGCTACGAGTCGATAGGTTTTTAAAAAGGAAATGTTAAAAACCTTATGTTAAATCTTAATGTTTTATCTTCACATGATATAATGGTACGTGTAATGTAATCTTTTCAATAAATTAAATGTGTCACATTTTCAGAGCGAGTTTTTAGAAAAGGTTTTTGAAACCCATAGTACTTCTGAAATACAACTTCAATCATTCATCTCTCGTAATCCAATGATTGTCACGATTTTAAAATATTAATAATTTAATACACACTAGTGAATATAATCATTAACTATAATCACTTAGAATTCATACATTTGAGAAAACCTTACACGTGTCACATTTCTAGAGCGAGTTTTTAGAAAAGGTTTTTGAAACCCATAGTACTTCCAAAATACAACTTCAACCGTTCATCTCTCGTAATCCAACGATTGTCACGATTTTAAAATATTAATAATTTAATACACACTAATGAATATAATCATTAACTATATTCACTTAGAATTCAATTTCATGCATTTGAGAATACCTTATCCATGAAATTTGAACCAGTAACCATTAAATGATAAAGTTTGGAAACATTTAATTATTACATGAAACAAAAGTACAACACAAATTTTTTATATTATATAAGGCAAAATTTCATTAAAATTCAATGATGTCCATAGGCCATATCTATTAATGATTCTTATAATAAAAAAAAAAAACAAAAGCACTTCAAATTTCTTAAAACATACGTGATTACAATTTATATCATAGCAAAAACCTTGGTAAGCTACTACCACCAGAGGGAGACACAGTAGAGGGACTAGAGACTAGGTAGACTAAAGGACTATCCGGCCATATATAGTCTCAGAGAATTCTTCTAGCCATCGATAGTCCTCGATTTCGTCCAGTAGGTGCCACTTCCGGAGGAAATCCCCCCCAATCTGTGCTCACTTCTGATGACATGTGAGCTGCTCAACATCAAGGTTCAGTAGAAATAGTTGCCTAGGCACATTTACTCCTGGTTGTAGAATCCTAGGCAAATAAGTTGCCCAAGGAATTCCAAACCTAATTTTTGAAAATAAGATGACATTCACATTGTCATCAAGGTACTCTTCTCTAAAAACTTTCGTCAGAAGAATGAGAATATCCACCTATTCCCCTAGGTCTAACAAAGATGCCAAGAACCAAGATGAAATGTCAATGTTAACTCTATACCTATTTTCACTCCAAAAATTCACATCCCAACACCGTCCTTATAGCCTCCTTAGTGAAGGCTCCTAACTTCGTAGCAATAGATGTCAGGATTGGGTCTGTGACCAGGCCCAAAAAGGCCTTCTAATCCTCTAAGGCAATGCATCTTAAATGAATTGGAGTGTCCATTGAAAATTAAACTAATATTAGTATTCTAATTTTTGACAAAATCAAAGAGAACCTAGCACTCGCAGACTATTTTCACAAATATGCTTTCACAATCATAAATTAACGAGCGTAGATCATCTATTTATAAGTCCTGATTGAAATTCTTTCTCTGCCCTAAAGATCTAATTAATTCATAAGTTAAATGGTAACTGTCCTTCAAAAATCTCCAAATCTTTCATATTTAATGCAACAGTGGGTGAAATTGGAAACAACACTTCTGATAAGACATTTTCTATCTTGGGAATAATGAAGGCCGAAAGGATCATGTCACGCAGGTGGACATAACAATTCTTTATTATAAAAAAACTTGGAACTTGTGCCCACTCCGTAGAAACAATAAGCAAAGTACGTTAGCTGTGAAATGGCAACATGAAATGAAGCTTTACCATTGATGTAAGATCATCGAACGGTCAGAAAACAATGTCCTTAGAAAGTTAGATGACATGATGTTTTCATTTAAGCCTTAACTTTAAGGCATTATTCTATCGAGGTAATGAATAGATAATGATGTCACACATACCTGTCATTGAAAATTGAAAGGCACCATCTAAGCAGCCATTAATTCACATTACTTTAATTGATGTCATGACTCATCTACTCATCGCCATTAATTAATATTTCTATCTAATATTACTGATGATTGCCAAAAGAATTCTTCTTTTTTGGTGTCATAAAATGAGGTCACAGACTCACATGTCCATTGGATTACAACATATCAATGACCAAAGGGGAATTTTGGGCCTATTGTTGGTCTTCATAATCTTTACGACAAACTCGCGGTGGAATCATGACATGTGGTATGATTGATTATGGGATTATTGGTACGATCAATCATACCACGTGTCATGATTCCACTGAGAGTTTGTCATAAAGATTATGAAGACCAACAATAGGCCTAAAATTCACCTTTGGTCATTGATATGTTGTAATCCAATAGACGTGTGAGTCTGTGACATCATAGTGATGGGACCTGATGCAACTTCAACATCAAATCAGAACCATTGGATTAAGAGAGATGAATGGTGGAAGGTGCATTTCAGACAGAATGTGGTGAGATAACTACTTTACTGAAAACTCTCTCTGGAATCATCACATGTGTCATTCTTTGAGAGTGAAAACTTAGGAGAAAGAAAATTTAATAATTATTTTCAATTATTAAATCTCCATACCAACTATACAACTATTGAATTAAATCGACAAGTTTATATGCATTTTTGAAAAATATCCAACATGAGAAATAAATTAATTACACTATTTGGAAAATAATTTCACCATAATTTATTAGTATAAGGAAGTCTAATTCGCTAATTAAATTAATAATTCTCCTATAAAAAACATTTGTAGTCACCATATTTTTATAAAAATGGTATACGTTATTAAAAAATTTGCCACCAAATATCCATATTTTGAAACACAATTCGCCATCAATATTAAAAATTTTCCCTCCAAAAAACATGTGATTCACCATGATTTTATACTTTTTGGGAGGGGGGGGGGAGGTTTCTTAAAGTTATCCCTGATTGTGCTACTCTTCTATATGTATCTCTATTCTTCTATATGTTGTTTTTATGTTATGTTGTGCCTGTGCTATTGTTTGTAAATGTTTTCCTTGTGTAGTCTGCTTGGATTTGCGACTTGGTAGCACTGATTCTTTTTGGTCTCCATGTTGTGGTCCGAAAAGACTCTTCTTTGTAACTCTTATGTTTTCTTTTCCTCCATTGTGATTGTAGTTCTACTTTCCTTGGGGAATGATGTCAATTCATTTGCAATAATATCATATATAAATATTATCTTATGATCATACTGACCCCACGACAAGTAGATCCCTTCTGTGTTATCTCTATGTTTATGTGGTATTTCCCTTGATTTGTCTTCACTTAGGGGTAGCTCGTAGTGGAAATGTAATCAATGGAGTTGTTTATGTTTCCGTTCAAACCATTGCTCCTATTAAAGTGTTAGTAATGACTTTAACGTGGGGGCATACGCTCTACTCACTTTTTTCACACAAGCACTTTCAATATATTTATTTTTCAAAGCTCTTTTCTCCCTTTATGGATTAGTGACTAATCCTTAAAGCATGTTGTTAGAGTAATTATATTTTACACTTATTAATTAAATCACTTCGGTTTAATTAATTAAGTTATTTATTACTTTGTTTACTTAAGCTATCCCTTAGGTGCATTATAATTAATATCTTTATTAATTATAATGTGCAACCTAGCTTTTTTAGGCTTTAGGGTTTTGTTCACCTTTATAGGTTGAACTTTGTAAATCTTTTTTCATTAACTTGGATCATAATTTTGCTCTCACATTTTGAGTAACTTCTGAGTTCTGCCTTTTGCTTCTTTATGCTTCTCTCCTATAACAGGTTATTTGCATGTAGGTATTCTTGGCATTCTGTGGATTTGTATCTCTCAAATCCTACACAGTATCAAAGCTCCCCTGCTACTACCTGTTCTGGTGTTTTTGAAGTAGGTTTTGAGGTTAAGGGTTTCAAGTTTTTTAAAGGGTTTTTTTATTGGAGGCATTTTGGGCTCAAACTGACCTCACCAATGGATTCAAAGGATCATTCAAATGAATTTTGATATAAAATTTGACCACCTTTGGGTACCAGAGCAATTTGTGGCATTTTTTTTGGAACTAGGGCCCTACGAACTTGACACGCTTCTCGAGGTGTGATACACTGAGATTTGAGTGCAGAAGCTACGAAGGCAAATTTTTTTCTATATAGGTAGTTTTGACTGCATAGTAGGTGGTTTTCAGTGCCGAAAGGGGTTTTTTTGAAAATTTTGGCATTTTCAGAATTCGTGCGACTCCAAAAAACTAGCATCCATTTTTGAGAAATTTTTGCATACGGTATCAAAAATCGAAGTGTGATATATCATTGGAAAGCTCTTTTCGAGCTAATCCAACCATGCTAGTTTTATTTTCAAATTTTACCATTTGATCATCTATTTTTGGCATCAAAGTGGAGGCATCTGAAAATCAAGTTTTTTCCTTATTTTTTTTGTGCTTACATACTTATTTGAAGTGTATGGGAGATAGTATAATACTGTGTGGGGGGGTGCAAATTCTATTTCTATCATTTATTTCAAAGAGACCCTTCTACTTCTATCTACTTTCTCTCAATGGAAGACTCTTCTGTCACCCATCTTACACCTCACAACTACCACACTTGGAAAGGACAGATGACCAGATTTCTTATGGAAAAATGGTTATGGTCATGCCTCGATGAGGCTCAACCAGTTCTATAGAGGCCTTATGAGGCTCTTATGTAGAGAAATAGGATGGATAAGGCAATGGGCCTCATTGCACTAAATATTTTAGATGGGTTGTTGTTCCACCTAGATGGTTTGACCACACCCAGGGCTATGTGGAACAAGTTTTCCACCTTGTTTGGCACAATGAATGAGTTCAGGGTTCTCCAGATAGATGCAGAGTTCACCTCCTTGGTACCTAAATCATTCATCAGCATTGAGGACTTCTTGATGAAGTTCAAGTCTCTTCGATCTATTTTACAGGTTGCTAGAAAGATGAAGTCAGATGATGAGTGTATCTTTATGATACTCTCAAAGCTTTGTGGCCCTTATCAGATTTTCACTTCTACCTTCTACTCCACTATGGATGCACTAGGTGCACGACATGTTATGCCCTCTTTTGAGACTTTCTATGATAGGTTGACTCGTGAGCAGTCCAAGCTCAATTAGATGGATTCACTTATAGGTTCATAGTCACAGGCATTGCTTTCCAAGACACCTCAGGATACATAGAAGCAAAAGCTAAAGTAGATATCTAATTCCTCTTCTCGGCACTCTACTGGCCCACCATCTTCTTCTAAGAAGGAGAAATAGAAGACTAAGAGCCCTACATGTTCCTATTGTCAGAAGGGGCCTCATGATGAGTCACATTGTTTTCAGAAGAGATTTTATGGCTATAAGAAATAGATTGTAGATTTGCAAGCTCTTCTTCAGAAGAGCACTATTTCCTCTCCATCCTCTTCTACCTCACAGGGGTTTGCTTTTCAGTCTTCTGCCTCATCTTTGATCTCTAGATAGGATTTTGGACAGGGTCATGCATTACGGGCTTCCGTTTCATCCCTTTCATAGGTCCCTTGGATACTGGATTTTGGTGCTTCTCACCATATGGCATCTTCTCTAGAGATCTTCTCTTCTTTTGAGGCTTCTCCTATTCCTCACATTCTCATGGGGAATAACATTGTTATGCCAGTCTGTGGGAAAGGTTCTGTAGGCATTCAGGATGGCACATTCAATGATGTATTGTACGTTCCATCTCTTTCTATAAACCTTCTCTTGATTTATCAGATTACACTCAGTGGGTCAGGGAAGACAATTGAGTTCATGACAGATTCAGTCTTCATCTGGGATAGTGTGACAGGAGACATTGTTGCAATAGGGACAATTGATCATTCCACCCATCTCTACACCTTTTCACACTTTGGTCCACCATCTCCGTTATCAGAGCACAACTCTCCTCTTCCACGAGAGCATCATGTGGGGCAGGTAGGTCACTTGAACCTCTGTGTTGTTCCTGAGACCACTTTTGTGATTGCCTCACCACATCTTGTTGAGGTTTCCTCTCTTTAGCTGGACTCTTCTTCAACACTGCTAGACCATCCAGCTCCATTCATCAAGCCACCGGGTGCAGTTGTTGAGGATTCTATAGAAGACATTCATCTCCTCTCTCCTGACAATGTCAGTGCACCTATCATACCACCTACATTGGCGATTCCCTTTCAGGATTCTCGTGTCTACTCCTTTGAGCATCAGCTCGGCCTTCCAGTGACACCTCATCTTTTGAGGTTACCTCTTCAGTGTTCACTACCTTTCACTCTTTTGTATTGGAGTCATGGTGGTTTGTTCATCGATCCAGGGGTTCTTTCATTTCGGGGGGGCTTTGGAGCCTTAACCCTCTCTCATGGTTGGGTTGGCAGCATGCATTGTACTTATGGCCTTGAGAGAGTCTCTTGAAGTCATGTTTTTTTGTCCTTTTCTTGTTTTTATATCTCTTTTTGGAGAGGAGTTTTTTCCACTGGGTTTTCTCCTTTGTCTCCGGTTTATAGAGATTTCCTTATATTGGGTACTTGATCAGGCCTTGTTTCCGGGACCCATTTCCTACTTTCATAGTTGTGCTAGGTTAGCTTACCTCTTGAGCTTCGCTTAAGGGGGGGTGTTAGAGTAATTATATTTTACACTTTTAATTAAATCACTTCGGTTTAATTAATTTAGTTATTTATTACTTTGTTTACTTAAGCTATCCCTTAGGTGCATTATAATTAATATCTTTATTAATTATAATGTTCAACCTAGCTTTTTTAGGCTTTAGGGTTTTGTTCACCTTTATAAGTTGAACCTTGTAAATCTTTTTTCATTAACTTGGATCATAATTTTGCTCTCACATTTTGAGTAACTTCTGAGTTCTACCTTTTGCTTCTTTATGCTTCTCTCCTATAACAGGTTATTTGCATGCAGGTATTCTTGGCGTTCTGTGGATTTGTATCTCTCAAATCCTACACATGGATTTTTATCTTATAGGATCTCTTGATCCCTCAAGTTTCAATTTTCAATGTTTTGATCCCTTAAGGTTAGAGGTGTCCTTAAGAATGGATCTCTCTTGTTTTGGCTTTTCTCTTTTGGAATAGAATATTCCTAAGGGTGAATCCTTGATGGGTTTACTAGTGAGTAGCCACATTCCCTAGGTGGTTCAACTCCATCTTTCTAGTTGCATTGTTTTCTTGTGTGGTTCACAATGGGACATAAGTTCTCATTGGGTGAGGTAATCACACCCTCTTCTCTCTTTTTTAGAGATGTCTCTCTTATTGTGATCTTGGAGTTGATGAAGACTTGAGTCCCTGGGGGCTTGAGGATTCCTATGTCCCTTTGATTTCAATAAGATTGTATTTTTCTTTGTGATCTCCTTTACCAAGAGTTTCAATCGAGTCCATACTCTTGCTAAAGTGGGGGCTAAATGTATAATCAAAAAATGGAAGCACTTCCATTTAGGACTGGTTTAGCCCTCCAAGTAAGTGGTTTGGGGTCATGTCAAATGCCTTGAATGGGTCTTTGACTTGGATCTGGATTTTTCCCCTGTCCTGCCCTATTTTCCACTTCTTTCCTACCTAATCCTAGCAACCCACTCTGAGAATTTGAGGTTCTTGACCTCAGGGTCAAGGTCAACCTTATGGGTCAAGGTTGACCTCCACCCTGACCCAGGATCCAAATTTCAAAATCTGAAGGTTTCCAAATGTTGGGTTTCGGAAAGATTTATTTTCCCGCTTCTGGGTCGGCTATTTCGGGCTTCAAAATGGTAAAATCTTAAATGGTATTTAATTTAGGTCCACTTCCAAGGGTATAGGCTTAATGGGAATTTATTTTTCCTATTTTGGCCTCTCTAGAAGTTTGTGCCCTAGACTAGTATAAAAGGAAGCCTCCTCCTCTCATTTTGGCAAGCAAGAAAAGGGTAAGCAACATAAGGAAATCAAGCGATCACATCATCAATGAAGTGTGCAATCCATCCATCAAGTGAAATCAAGCATAGATTTTAGATCCATTTTTATCTTGCATGGGTAATCATTTTAGATTTTAGATCCATTTTTAATCTTACATAGTTAATCATTTTAGATTTTAGATCCATTTTAATATTACATAGTTAATCATTTTAGATTCATTTTAATCTTGCATTGTTAGATTCATTTAGATTCATTTTAATCTTGCATTGTTAGATTCATTTAGATTCATTCATTATCTTGCATTGTTAAAACATTCAGATTCATTCATTATCTTGCATTGTTAGATTCATTTAGATTCATTCATTATCTTGCATTGTTAGAATCATTTAGATTCATTTCGTTATCTTGCATTGTTAAATCATTTAAGTTCATTCATTATCTTGGATTGTTAATCATTCAGGTTCATTTTTATCTTGCATTTGTTAAAATCATTTAGATTAAAGAAATTATTTTGCATTGTTAAAATCATTTAGATTCATTCATTATCTTGCATTGTTAATCATTCAAGTTCATTTTATCTTGCCTAGTTAATCATTTTAGATTCATTTAGATTCATTCATTTTATCTTGCATTCTTAAAACATTTAGGTTCATTTTATCTTACATTCTTAAATCATTTAGGTGGATTTATCTTGCATTGTTAAATCATTTAGGTTCATTTTATTTTGTATTTTTACGACACCATCCATATAAACATGCATCTATACATAAAATCACAACATAAGTAAATCATGCATCACATATAGTACAACACATCACATCCTGCAACCACAAATTGTTAGTAACTACTCTCATATATACATAGAAATTAAACATTATAGCATAAATCATATCACATCCTGCATCACACACATGTTAAGTCTCACATCATATCATAAAGCACATCACATCCTGCATTACCCATGTCAATACATCATAAACATCATCATAATAACTCAAGATCATAACACATCATATCCCACCCCAACTCATCAAATGTATATATATATATATAATCATGGAAAAGAATAAAAGAATGTCTCATCCCAAAGAATGAAAGAATAAGTGTGTGATTCCATGTCCACATAAAGAATATAGATATAATAGGGACTATGCCCTCCATAAATCAAAATGTACATGCTAAAAAATCTACAGCATATCACTGTCTATCTGTCTCTCCTGAGGGAGGCTACATCTCAACATCAACTAGAGGGTCGACCTGTGGAAGATCTTGTGGTGGTACTGTAGAGAAATTTATCTGCATACTTTGAGCACCGCTCTCTCCACTATGTTGTGTATACTTGTATCCTGCACCTGTGTTTGTACCTGTACTGCCCCTATATCCACCTCCATCCCGACCCCTGATACCTTTGCCATCTACAGAGAGTCATTGGTCGATTGCTGCTGACTTTGTGATTGTCTTGACTAAAAACTCTCCTTCTCTTTCCTTTGTGAGGTCCTAGCCCTTTGTGTGCTAGCCCCTATCCTTTGGCTACTACTAGCACCTACCCCTTAGCCACCACCTATCCCTGTACCTGTGGCTGCAGACTAGCTTGCACCTCTATAGTGCTCACAATGATTCGATGGCACTGATGCATGATACATCACTTTGTACCACTCCACCTACTCTCATAGGTTTATTAGGTCCCTTTGAAGGTAGGTCACCTCCCCTGATCACTCATGTGAACTCCATATCACCATGTCCCCCTGGTAACCCATCTCTCTATGGTCATCTGCTGGACTGCCATGTCCCTCTCCCCTTGCAGTTTGTATTGCTTCGACTGCAGTCCATCCTGATCCCCTGCAGCCGATCCCTATCTGCCCTCAATCCATCCCTCTCCACCCTCATTCCATCTCTCTCCTGTCATAGTTGTTCCCTCTCATCAATAATCAACATCCCATCTTGAAGCGCCTTCTCTAGCTGGACTGTCAGGACATCTCACTCCCCCTATGAATCCCAGAGCAACTAGCTTGTCCAGTCATAAGCTTCCTGTAAAAAGGTGAGGTGCCCTGCCAAATCTCCTCTACCACCTCCTGATGATCCCACCCTAGGTGATGGCCCTGATGGTGGTCCTAACGGTGGTGGTGGTCCATGTCCTCCACCTCCTCCCCCAGCCCCTCCTCCTCTGTCTTCCCCTCCATCCACATCCATGTCATCATCTCCCCTCCATCTCTGTCTTTGTCTCCTTCTCCTCTCCCCCCTCTCCTCGTTCCTCTCTGACCTTGTCCTCCTATGACCGTTCACCCTTAACCCTTGGCTACTGGTGTTGTCCCTCCCCCAACTGGTAATTTGGCCCTACCCACTTCCCTTGGCCTATGAAACCAAGCATCATACTCAGGGGTGGTCCCCCATCTACCAATTCTCCCACCCAGTCTCATTGTACAGGTTATATAGCCTACCACACCACTAGTAGCCCCACCCTATCTAATCTCCCCCCAAACTATGATCTATGCTCTCATGTGGCCCTCTAGTACTAGTGCTCGGTGTCTAGTACCCCTTGTGTGTATTTGAACTAGTGTGCAACCCTATCTAGCTTGTACTTCTCAACAATGTACTCCCATCAACCTATGATGTAGGTCAATGTCATGGAATATGGAAGCTCTCTAATCCTCTACCTATGCTGCTTGCCCCAGGTATGGTCACCATGTGATGCCATCTTGTATCTCATCCAATGTCTTGCTCCAAAAGTCAATATCATCCACATCGTGGTATGATAGTAACTCTCCCCAACTATTCACAACAGGCTCTTATGGTTTCCTGTTTGTCTTGCCTAAGGGCCTCAAAATTGCTATGTGTTCCCACACCCATACTTGTAGGAGTGATGTGAAACCAAAACTCCTCCCCTTTCCATCCCCACCATGATATACTATTTTGTAGAGATCTTTGTACATCTACACTAGCATCAGTGTGCCCCAAGCTGTTAGGACACCCATGCCAATAATCCTCACAATCCAGGGATTAGTGCTAAGGTCACACCCGTCCCTCCTATGTTAGGGGCAATGTACCCCAAAACCAACCCGCACATAAAAAATTACACTCATTGCGTTAGTGGCACGACTGCTACGTGTTGTGCTAGTGCTAATTGCCCATGGTGAAGGATGGGCACTATGCCTGGGCCTAGTAATGGGCCCACTACCTACTACTGTGTATACACTCTCATCACCATTGGTGTACCCCAGATCAATAGTCTAAATATATGGTATAGATCCTCCAAGGTCACCGTCATCTCCCTTGTAGGCAGATGGAATGTCACCTCTCACATAGAGTTGTGACCATTACCATGAAGCTCTACCTCTATGGCATGCATTCTAGGTACCCAATCCCTATGGTGTCAATCTGAACCCACTTTGTGGGTGTAAATTGATCTTCCACCGCTAACACCACGACGTGCCTCTCTTGGCTCGTCAGCCGCTCTAGTGACCACTACAACCAAATAAGTCCACTGTGTCAGTTTACTTTATTAACCAAAATTCTACCTTTCTATCAGTCCCTAACTTGCATTAACCCCCTCGTCTCCCTTCCCCCTATCCATATATTTTTCCTTCATTCCCGCCCATCTAACCTTTTCTCACATTCTCATAAAAAAAATCAGTTCTCATGTTCCCACAAAGAACCATGTTCTTGTGATCCCGTGATGGTGGGATCACACATTTACTTGGAGATCATACTAATGTGGGAATGCATTCCCATGCCACCTAACCTATACCCCCCACACCTCGAGAATGCATAATTTCCATGTGTTTCCTTGGACATGCTCTGGGATCACGATCTTGCAAGAAATTCAAGCGGGATCGCGGTCCCACCAAAGATTGCCCCACCCTCTCAGACTTTCATGATCCCGTGAAAAATCCCAGCTTTCCCCCAAATCCCTTTTCCCTAGCAATTTTTTGTGGGAACATGTTCCCACAAGCGCGAACACATTCCCATCGATCCTGCGCTAGTGGGATCGCACATTTTCAACACAAAACATGCAATAAATGCAAAAATGACTAAGGGACAAAGGTGGTTTTTTGATCCTACTTGTTGGTCAGAGACCCCATGTTGCCGGACACTCCTCACGATCTCAGAATAATGCCTTGATGTCCCTCCATGTACCATCTCACTATCTCAGCTCAGAGCTCAAAATTCTCAATTTTCAAGCTCTAAGGTGCACAAATGACCTATTTTTGTTTCGAGCTCCATTTTTTCTCGCAAATGTCTCTACGCCCACCCCTTCCTCCCATTTTCCTGACTCTTGCCACATTCTTTCATTTTTCCCCTCCTTATTCCTCGCTCATCCCCCTTTTTCGTCTATTGCACTCCAAATTGCCTTTCTTTTTGAGACATCGTCTAGACTCCTTTTTTTCCCATCTGCCCACTCAAGGGGGCATCGCCCATCCTAAACTTTCTAGCCCATAATCTAGGGCATTTTCATCACCTAGTCAATTCTTTGCGTTGTCTATTATTTTTAAATGTCTTCGAAATAGTGTTATTTTAACACTATGTCAAAGAGGGGAAAAATGTAGACACCTAAATCTGATTACACAATTAAAGTAATCCTATTTAGTTATCCCCTAAGGTTTTATATTAATTAAATATTATTTATCTAATTAATTTATGTCATCCCCTAGTTAATTAATTTAATTAATTAATTATAGCTCAATTAATTATCTAAATGACAAACTCATAGTTTGATAATTAATTAAATCCTCATTCCTCAATTAATTTAAATGGATACATATATCTATTTTAATTAATTCATAAACCCTCATTTTTCTCTCACTTGAAATTAAATAAAAACATTTAATCCAATTTGAGCGCATGGCTTCTAACTTTAACCCTTAACCAAACCCATCCCAAAATCCTAACATGGAGTTCCTACTCAACCCAACCCATTCACACATACTAATCACCCTTAATTAGTTAATGACCCATGATTAGATAACCCAAATCTCCACTCATTCTCTCTCCTCCCATCACATCCTCCTAACTTTCCCACTTACCTCCTAATCCAAGCCTAATCACCTCCTAAGCATTACACAATCATAGTCCATGGATTAAGAAATCCTAACCCAACCCAGGTCAACTCCCATGTCACATCCTCACATCCCCTAATTCTATTATCTCATGTCAACCTTAAATGCTCTTACACATCTCTTACATATTCTATCTTTGTCTTACACATTTATCCCCTCACACATCTCCCAAAATGGTCACATTCCCCCATTCCTTCCAACCTCTCCCATTGTGACATTTTTCACAAGGAGATGCATTTGGGAAAGCACAATCCATGTGATCTCTCTCAAATGCATATTGATCATACATTCATTCCTCTCTTACCTATAAATTGAACCCTCATCTCCTTCATTTTCATCCACTTTTCATGCAAAGTTATCATGCTAATTTAAGAGCCTAAAAACTACCAAATTACCATTATAATGCCAAAATCCTCCCAAAGACATTGAATCTCCAGCACACATCCAATATATTTGGACAAATCCAAGGATTAAGAAGACTTCATTTGGGTGTTTTCACTCTCTTCCCTTTGCTTTCTTTTTGTCTTAGCATAAGTGTAGTTTTGATTTGTTTTGTTGAATGTTTAGTGTAGCTTCATTTTCCTAACAACTCATTTCATAGCTTTACACTTTGATTTTCCATCTTCCAATAGTGGAGGTCATAGTCACACTATTAGAGATGTGGCAGATTCACAGGGTTTAGATTAGAGGGCACATTCTAAAGTATATTCCAAATGGGGTTGACCCTTACATGGAGACATGTTTTAGGTAGCGATTTGTAGGTAACATCGTTACAAATAGTGGATACCATGGAAGGGGGCAATGATAAAGAGATTTCCATGACTAGCCCTGTACATAGGAAGAATGATCAAGGGCCGGATGATGCTTGATCATGCAATGCACAAATTTCCTCATGAATGGGCAAGGGTTCTTAGTCAGATGCTCAAGAAGGAGGAGGGCATCATCTACTATTGGGGATACATGATACTCAAGCAGTTATATTATGATTTTCATATGTGTGCCTAGAGGAAAGGGCACAAATTAGGTCTAGGGGATACATTACTATCAGTCTGGGCCTGGGAACATATAGTAGTCACCAGACTAATCTGACAATAGGAGACACAAAAATCCTAGGAGCCTTATTCTTGTAGATATAGGTTATCCATCACATACGAGATGACTAGGTCAGTTGGTTATTAGAGGTGGCTCCTAGATGAGCTATAGTTTCTTGACTAGAAACTCTTTGGAACTTGTGAGGAGTGGGGTTATTGGGATGAGATATGATAGGTGGAGTACAAGGTATTGGATATGGTATATTTGGGTTACGAGTAGACAAATTGTTAGATGATTGGTAGGATAGTGTACCATATTGAATTCTATATTCCATCACATGTTTAGTGATAGTTTGACCAGATATATGATGGAGTACTAGATGGGTTTCCTCATCCCTTGGTCACGTGGGAGGTTGGGTCACTCTAAGATATAGGGGTAGATATGAGGGGAGCAAGGCAATCATGGAGAGGGATGGTTGCAATACCATAGGTGCATGGACATGATGTTGGAGGAGACATAGGGATGATGATACTATACACATAGTAGTGGGATACACACCATCTAGTGGGGCTCATAGACCCATCACAAATATAAGGGGATGAGTAGTAGTGATCCAACCATGATGATGAGGGTGGAGGGGAGGATGAGGGAGGAGATGGAAGAGATGAAGATGGAGGGAATGGTGGGGATGGTGGAGGAAGGGGGGTATGATAGAGAGTTCCCTAGGAGAGAAGGAGAGGATAGGTACAAATCCCAGTAGGTAGTACCCCACCACAGGTACTAGCACAAGGACAAGGACATGTACCACCCCTTGTAATAAAGGTACAAGTACCATAGGCTCAAGCACAAGCACATGGACCCCTTGTGGATTTCATCGCATAGGATTCTTATGATGCTCTTCAAGAAGAGCTATAGAGGGTGAGAGAAGACTTAGAGGATAATAGAGGGAAGCATGCTAAATTCTAGGTGTTATAGGCCAGTCTTTAGGTAGAGGTCGCTCGACTACATGGGATATCACCAACAAAGGGGGCACAAGTAGATAGTTCCTAGGAAGCACTAGAGACATTGCAATGTCAGGTTGACTTAGGGGAGTTTACTATGGTCAAGAATAATATAGGTTTTGTGGCCACAAAGGAGTTAGATGAGATTAGAGAGAGGCTATAGGAGTACAAATTCTCATACATGACATAGATAGGTGGCAATAAAGAGAATAGAAGTACAAAGCTGATCGAGAGATTTCTCAACATATAGACATAGCAAGTGGTATGGGATAAGTATTGATAGATGCCTCTAAAGAACACATGGATGCAACTAGTGCAGGGTGAGAGGTTGCATATTATATGGGTTTATATCATCATGCAGTGTCTGAGGATAAGATGCAACCACCATATTTAGAGCATTTCATTTCCCGCACAATAGGAAAAGAATCAAATAGATTAGTGGGGATAAGACCTCTGAGACTATTGATACATGATTAGAAGAGGACATGCAAGGGGATCTTCCCAACCAACTTCCTGATATCTTGTAGTGATATTGATACACAATTTTGCAATTTTTAGACATGTGATGAGACTAGGTGTATAGAGGCACTTAGGTGCATGTACTGATGCATAATTGAGATGTATATTTTTTTTGTACCATTTTATGGACTTCAATATACATTTTATTTTTGTATGATGATACTATGATGAGACATTGATGGACTATGCACTATGGACATTTTATTATTTCATGATTGATTTATATGATGATGTAGCTAATTTGGTGGTCCTATATGATTACTATGTGATGTGTGTGTTTTTATGATATCCATGTATATGATTATATATGTGACTGACATTTGGGATGCAAGATCTGTGCGATGTGTGTTATTCTATATGCTATCTATATATAATGAAACTAGTGTGCTAAGAACATAAAACCTAAGTTAAAAATTCAAAAAACTAATCTATCACAAGATATAAGATTAGACCTACAAAATGAAAGAAAATAACCAAGAAGGGAATGCAAACCTCAAACCCAAGTAGCCTCCTTTGTAGTGTATATTTTTCCAATGCTTGGTTTAGTATGTGTTCTCAATGCTTGCTCAAGCTTCTAAGGGTTAAGTTTTGGAGTGATTTTGGTATTAGAATGTTGCTATACTTATGGATTTGTAGGAAATTTGGCATGATAATAATACATAAAAGGTGGATGAAAATGAAGGAGAAGGAGGCTCAATTTATAGGCAAGAGGAGGGTAGAATAAACAGTCAAGATGCAAACCTGAGGAAGGGTGGAGATGCATTTGAGACAGATAACATGGATTGTGCTTTCTCAAATGCCTCTCATTGTGACAAGTATCAAAAGGAGAGAGGTTTGGAAGAATGAAAGAATGTGACCATTTTGGAAGATGTGAGAGGGAACAAAGGTGGAAGAAAAGTGTGGAGTGTGTAAGAGGAATGTAAGAGCATTTAAGGTTGACCTGAGATGAGAGAGTAGGGGGATGTGAGGATGTGACATGAGTGTTGACTTGGGTTGGGTTAGGATGTCTTAATCTACGGATTATGATTGTGCAAATGTTTAGTGGGTGATTAAGCTTGGATTAGATGACAAGTGGGAGAATTAGGAGGATGTGATAGGAGGAGAGAGAATGAGTGGAGGGTTAGATTAGCTAATTGTTGGTAAATAGATTATTCTTTTCAATTTAACTCTCAAATGCCTAAATCTATGAGAAATAATTTGATACCAACAGTTGGATAATCTATCACTAGGTTGATAGATTTCCTCTAAATTGAAAGGTATAGCTCCCTTATGAATGATATTCAATGAATTTTTTTAATTCCTAAACTAACTGGGTACATTCTTAACCTGAGAACGGAAGAGGAAAACTAAGGCAGCCCTAGATAGAACTAACTCAGGAAGTAAATTCAATTCCTAAACCTAGCCAATCCCAATAACCCACACATCTAATGACTTCTTGATACTGGTAATGCAGAGAATGTTGTAAATGCAATGCAATTGAAATGCAATAAAAAAGAAGGTTAAATAATTCCAATTTTCATAATAGGAATGCCTACAAATACTCTGATCTATAGCCCATCCATTACTTAACACAAGATGTAAGATAATGCCCAAAACTTAATACAACAATATTCTAATTTATTATAATCAGAAGGGTAATAACCAAATGCTCTGATTTAGAATAAAACCTCTCTTTGTCTTGAACACAACAAATAAGAATGTTCCAATTTTATTTGCTCACAACTTCTACCAAATCTATTACAAAATTCAAAACTCTCAACACCTCCAAATGCAAAAGAAAATGAAATGCATAAAAATAAATGCCCCCCCTTCTACTCTAGCAATTCCTACTCTTGCAGAAAATAAGAACCCTTTTACAAGAAAAGAGTTTACAATAAATAATATTCTCTAGCAACCGTTCAGCTTCCCCCGGTGACTTTTCAATTTTCATAACTCATGATAATTTTTAATGAATGGGCATAATTATTTGATGAGTGTCATTATCCCCATGAATATGTGTCAAATTATCTGAATCTTCATATACTCCAATGATACTAATGAATTTTTGCATCTTTTAACTGCCTTTCTTTAGACACATAATTCAATTTGACATTCTTACTATTCTGGATAGGCTCTTACCTAGAGATGAATAAATTTTGAACCAGATATAAAATCTTTGATTGCTCTAGTGAGGATGGCCAAAATTAGTCTATCACCAACATACTTGAATCTTAGCAAGATCCAACAATTAGTTTGGAAGATAGAGCCCTCACACTAAGACTGAGTTTTTCAGAATTCTGAACTACAAAGAGTGTAGCGAAAAATGGTTTTTCCGCTACGCATTTCTTACCATCTCATTTCTCTATTGTGGAAAATTAGAAAAGAGCTTCTCCCAGTGGAAAATGACCATCTCACTTCTCCATTATGGAAAATTGGAAAAGAGCTTCTCCTAGCAGAAAATGACCATCTCACTTCTCCATTGTGGAAAATTTGATATGGAGTGCGAAAAGCGTAGTAGAAAATGAGTTTTCCGCTACGCTCTTCTTCTTTTTGGCAAAAATCCCAAATTTGAGTGCACTTTAGGAAATTTTGATTTTGAAACAATGAATATGAATTGGGACATATGAACTCTCACATCTGCATTAGAACTTTGATCTTCATCCTTCACAGAAACATTGTTAGGAGAAACATCTAAAACACATTAGGGGGAATCTAATGAAAGACTTCAACTTTGAAAGTTTAAAATTGGGGGACTGGAAGTATGCCAACAGTTGGCTCTGAATGGGGATTATGTGCTACAAAGTGCATAAAGAAACCAACATCTCTGGATTTAAAGCTAGTGCCTTATCCATTGGGCTACAGAGTCTAGGCATAAAATGGCAACAAGAAGCTGCATGCTGGGAGGGCAGAGGGGAGCAAGGAAAAACCAAAACTGAGAAAGTGGGAAAGGCTAAGCTAAGCACACCAAAACTAAAAAATGAAACCTATTTACACAATGGGTGAGGAGACCTCACCAAAAGGAAAGAGAGCAAGGAGAAACTCATACATGACCATTAATGAGAAGGGAGAAGTATGAGCCTTTTCAAAAAAGAAAGTTGTGTTCCCACAAGATGAACCAAAACTATTGTTCCTTAATGACCTCTTCTTCACTGAAAGTAAATGTGGAAACATGCTGCAAATTAGTGCCCCAAATGTCTTTCCCAAATAGCCACATTTCATCATAAACCTCATCATAAATCTCTGATTCTTCTGCACTTTCCTGCATATCACTTCTCATACATTTGACCATTATTTGTGAAGAAGAAAAATACTCAAAAGATTCTAAAAATGATACTAAAACATATTCACATTCACCTCCTTCAACAATATCACTTTTAACAGACATTTCAACATCCAAATCAAGATTGATAAAATCAGAATATTCAAATGATTCTGAAAAAGATATTGCATCATACTCACATTTATCACAATCATCTTCTATAGTAAATTCAGAATCAAAGCCAGAATTGAATTGACATAAATCTTCTTCGCACATGGGATCAATCCAAACAGAACTAACTTCATCATTCTTTTAGGCTATCAATTCTAAAAAAATTTCATCCAAATTTAAAACCTCAATAATTGAATCAGTTGTAGAAGATGACTTACATTTAGCCGGCACCAAGACTTGATTAACTTCCATTTCATGACAAAGAAAAATATAGTCCAGCTCTTTATCTTCTTCATGGTGCTGCAACATTTCATTAGTTACTGAGATTCCCTGTACAAAATCTGTTATTGCAACTGCTTCTTCAACCTCATTTTCAGACTTAATAGAATCATTACCAAAACATGATTCAGCCCTTTCATTAATACATAGTTCATCAAGAAGACCCAATGTTGCATTATCTTCAAAACAAAAAGATTCTAATATAGGATCTTCATCAAGTTGTGTGGATAGAAAGTCATCTTTGCAAGTAACTTCTTTAAACTTAAAATCTTCATATTCCATTTGCATGCAAACCAAAGGATGATTTCCAAAAGAAACTTCATGTAAAGAATCATCACCATTTTCATCATATACGAAACTTTCAATATCAGGAGAAAAAGAAAGCATAGGTAAATCTTCTTTTTCTACTTTGCTTACCATTTCCTTGCCGTTGTCAAGAATCTCCTTGTTTAATGGAATTTTCCCTTCTTGAAACTAAGATACTTCTTGCTCTCCAAGGACAAAGCAATTTGCCAATATAGGTTCTTCACTTACTAATTTTTCTTCAGGCACCTTTGCTGAAACATATTTCTTTTTCCTTTGGTCTTGGACATTTAAATATCTTTGGATCACACACTTTATCAGCAAGGTAGATTGATGGTCTTTAGAGGGATTTAATCCCTCCTTTTCAGCTTCAGTAATACTTTGTTTAAAGGCAGTCCAAAGGAATTGTAGATTTAGATCACTTTCAACATTTATCTCTTCAGCTATAGGTATCTTTCTTGTTTGTCTTCTTAGCTGAACCTCTTGTTCGTTCAAGACTAAAAAATTATAAGAAACAAAATTAGGTGGAACTTCTAAAACTTCATCATCATCCACCTTCAATTCTTCATTCAGTTGCAACACCCTTTTCTCACAATGTTGCAATAACTTCATCTTCACCTCCAGCTCTTTCAATTTGTGATACCTGGCACAAACACTTCTCCATAAGAGAACTGGTGCATGATCTTCTTTGATACTCAAGTTCATTTTTCTCCTGTGAGTAATGATTTCTCTAAAAGCATCAAACAAATCATGTAATACTAGATCATGCATTTGATGAAGTTCAATAAAAGAAGGATCTGGCCTTCTTCTTTTCACAACTTTGATAGGCATGGTCCTTTTAAAATAGAGTCACCAATCTCCTGCAAGTAAGGATCATAATATTTCTGAAAATGATAGCACTTGACTCTTCAACCAAAAGTTATGAGAATCAATTTAGAGTCGCCAATCTCTTGCAGTAGAGATAATAATAAAAAAATAAGGAAACAAATTGTGCACTAATCTTCTTTTCCGTCGTCCCCAGCAGAGTCACCAAAAATCTGTTGGTAAACAGATTGTTCTTTTCAATTTAACTCTCAAATGCCCAAATCTATGAGAAACAATTTGATACCAACGGTTGGATGATCTATCACTAGGTTGATAGATTTTATCTAAATTGAAAGGTACAACTCCCTTATGAATGATATTCAATGAATTTGTTTTATTCCTAAACTAATTGGGTACATTCTTAACCTGAGAACGGAAGAGGAAAACCAAGCTAGCCCTAGATAGAACTAACTCAGGGAGTAAATTCAGTTCCTAAACCTAGCCAATCCCAAGAACCCACACATCTAATGACTTCTTGATACTGGTAATGCAAAGAATGCTGTAAATGCAATGCAATTGAAATGAAATGAAAAAGAAGGTTAAATAATTCCAATTTCTGTAATAGGAATGCCTGCAAATACTCCGATCTACAACCCATCCATTACTTAACACAAGATGTAAGATAATGCCCAAAACTGAATACAACAATACTCTGATTTATTATAATTAGAAGAGTAATAACCAAATGCTCTGATTTAGAATAAAACCTCTCTTTGTCTTGAACACAACAAATAAGAATGTTCCAATTTTATTTGCTCACAACTTCTGCCAAATCTATTACAAAATTTAGAACTCTCAACACCTCCAAATGCAAAAGAAAATGAAATGCATAAAAATAAACGTCCCCCCTTCTACTCCAACAATTCCTACTCTTGCAGAAAATAAGAACCCTTTTACAAGAAAAGAGTTTACAATAAATAACATTCTCTAGCAACCGTTCAGCTTCCCCCGGTGACTTTTCAATTTTCATAACTTGTGATAATTTTTAATGAATAGGCATAATTATTTAACGAGTGTCATTATCCCCATGAATATGTGTCAAATTATTTGAATCTTCATATACTCCAATGATACTAATGAATTTTTGCATCTTTTAACTGCCTTTCTTTAGACACATAATTCAATTTGACATTCTTACTATTCTGGATAGGCTCTTACTCAGAGATGAATAACTTTTGAATCGGATACAAAATCTTCAATTTCTCTAGTGAGGATTGCTGCAATTAGTCTAACACCAACATAATCAAATCTTAGCAAGATCCAACGGTTAGTTTGGAAGATAGAGCCCCCACACTGAGACTGAGTTTTTCAAAAATTTGAACTGTAAAGAGCATAGCAGAAAATGGATTTTCCGCTACGCATTTCTTACCATCTCATTTCTCCATTGCAGAAAATTGGAAAAGAGCTTCTCCCAACGGAAAATGACCATCTCACTTATCCATTGCTGAAAATTGGAAAAGAGCTTCTTCCAGTGGAAAATGACCATCTCACTTCTCCATTGCGAAAAATTTGATATGGAGTGCGAAAAGCGTAGCGAAAAATGAGTTTTCCACTATGCTCTTCTTCTTTTTGGTGGAAATCCCAAATTTGAGTGTGCTTTAGGAAATTCTGATTTTGAAACAATGAATATGAATTGGGACATATGAACTCTCACATCTGCATTAGAACTTTGATCTTCATCCTTCACAAAAACATTGTTAGGAGAAACATCTGAAACACATTAGGGGGAATCTAATGAAAGGCTTCAACTTTTAAAGTTTAAAATTGAGGGACTGGAAATATGCCAACACTAATCATGACTCATTAGCTAATTAAGATTGTTTAGCATGTGTGAATGGGTTAGGTTGAGTTGGAACTAGGAGTTTGGTAGTTAGGATATGTTAGGTTAGGGGTTAAAGTTAGGAGCCATGTGCTTAAATTATATTTAAATATATTATTTAATTCCAAGTGGGAGGAAGGGGATTTATGAATTAATTTAAATAGATAAAAGTATTTATTTAGATTAATAGAGGAATAGGGATTTAATTAATTGAATGGCTATGGGTTTCCATTTGATTAATTGGACTATAGTTAATTAATTAAATTAATTAACTAGGGGGATGTCATAAATTAAATAAATATTTAAAATTTAATCGATTAATGTTCTTGGAGAGAACTAAATATGATAACTTAATTATGTAATCAAATTTAGGTGTCTACATTTTTCCCCTCTTCTACATAGTGTTAAAATAACACTATTTCAAAGGCATTTTAAAATAATAGACGATGCGAAGAATTAATAGGCAATGAAGTTGCCCCAAAATATAGAAAAGGAAATTAGACTAGGCGATTCCCCCTCAAGAGGGTGATAGGGAAAGAAAAAGGGGCAGGGGCGATGTCTCAAAAGGAAGAAGTGGTTGACAAAATAGGAGGAAAAGGAGCGGTCAGGGGTGAAAATGTGGAAATACGGGAAAGAAAATGAGGGGTGAGAGGGAAAATGGGAAAAATGAGGATGGTGGGGGGCTATAGGAGGAAATGACGGTTCACAAGATTACCTTAATAAAGGGTAGGAGGGTCAAAAAGGGGTTATTGTGCATGTCCAAGCTTAAAGATTTTATGATATTTCAAGCTCTGATATAGCATAGTGCAATGGAAAGAGGAGGGCAATCAAGGTATAGGGAGGAGATAGTGAGGAGTGTACAATAGCACCAAGATCCTGATAAACAATTAGGGTAAAAAACTCAGCTTTGTGATTTATCTTTTTGCATTTATTTTAAGTTATACATTGCAAACTAGCAATCCCACAGGTTCGGGATCACTATCCCACAAAAAAATGCTTAGAATAAGGGTCGGGTATGAGGGTTGGTGAATTTTTGGTAGGAATGCCAAATTTTGGGGGGTTTGGGGATTTCTCATGGGCCCGCGATCCCGTGAAGGATTATTGGGAGGATTGCGTTCCTAGACTAAACAACTTGGATGGGGGAAAATTATGTGATTTCGCAAGGGATCATGGGGGTATGGGAAATGTCATCATGGGAATGCGTTCCCATGATGATTTATGGTAGAATTAGCTTATGCAATCCCACAGTTATGGGATTGCGAGAATGGGGCCTATTTGTGGGAACATAGACCGTGTGTGCAGGATCACGTGAATGAGGGCAGGAAAAGTGTTTTAGGAAGGGACATGGAAGGTGGGTGAAGGGTTAGGGTTTATAAGATAGAATTTGGTAGGATAAGAAACTAACATAGTTGATTTGGATTAATTACAGTAGTTTGTGGACTGACTAATGCCAAGGGAGAGGCAGGTTATTGTGTTATGGGTAGTGGATCAGTTTACACTCATTGAATGTGTAATGTCTCCGCTAGGGAACCCATAAAGAATCAAGTCTTTGACCCAAAATTAAAACTAACAATTTTTTTCCTTAACATTCTAACATATCATCATTACCATTCACAAGTACATTCCTTAAGGTACCCTTAATGAGTTCATTTACCATTACCAAGCATTGTATTTCTCTACTTAATCAAATGAATTCTATTTCCTTTTCAACTACAATTTACATTCAAACATTGCTTTCATTCCACATCAAAACCAATTACATTAATGAACTAATTGAATTTATTTTCTTTACCTAATTTGCATAAATATTGACTTTTAGAAATGAATCAAAAGCCCACTAAATATATTTATCCTTTCCTCTTTCATTTGTTTTCTTCTTAACCTTATCTATGCACTATCATCACGAAAAATTTCTATTAAAAGTCCTTACTTTCTATTTTCATTTCAAAGATCATAATAGAGAGAGTGTAAAGAATTTAACCTTTAATAGCTCACAATCCTAATCATCCAGTGAATCATTCTACCATAAATTATCATCTATGACATTGTATATATCTAGTTAAGAATTGAGATTAAAACCTTGTTTAAATAACCTTACATCACACACATTGAACTTAGACATTTAAGAGCATTAGGAAAGAATTACATATTAATACTACTTTAAAAAACATACATGTTTCCTTTCGCTTATCATTTTCACCTGGAGATACCCATCAACCCTTAGCACATCTTTTCACTAATCCACATATCAAAACAAGTTTCCTTTTAAAGAAGTTTACATCCATAAGTACTTTCATTACAAAGGTTTGCATAGAACCATTACTTTCAACTTTATTTAAGACTCACAAGAGAGATAAGGTAGGAAAGTTACTTAATTATAATCCATAACTGATTAACCAATATTCAATTCCCTTTTTAGATTCCTAATTCTACCATTCCCATATACATATCTTTCTTTCTTATAATATCCATTTACAAACATAATTACAGTTACTGCACATGGCCCGAAGGCATACAAAAAGATAATTACATCAACTTGTCCAAAGGATTACATTACATATTTACACCTTGATTTCAAATGATAGAGATACATGATCCAAGAAAGAAAAACTTCATTAGTGTACGACTCAGAATCCAAGCCACGACACAAACCACGAACAATACCTCAAAAGAGATTTTCCACCCAACCATGTGAAACTGGTAAAGTTCCACTCCCCATGCTAGGAGATAGAACCAAGGTACTCTCAAGATGTTAAGGATATCTAAGTCTCAAAACCAATAAACCAAGACTCAAAGGAACAAGAATAAAGCACATAAAATATCATCATACTATAACATCGAGGTCAAGGTTCTAGGATACCACCTAAGTGAGTGTCATCACACCATTTGTCTATCGGGATCCTCTTTGGAAACCATGTAACCCTGGTAGCCCCTTTCTGAGTAGGGATCCTTCCTAGCTATTAACTCTGGTCCTAGTACTCCAATCAAGTTTGTGTGACCTTTATTATATTTTCTTTCATTATCTTTTGAATCCCCCCTTCCTAGGTTAATTTTTAAGGTTATCACTTTTTACAAACCCACCCATAGGATCATCTAGAAACCACTTTAGGGTTCTAATACCTATGGTGAACCACTCACTTAGGGTTCCTATTACCTTACCCCATCACAAGCCAAAGATACAAAATAAAACTTCCATGTCCTGATTCATAGGTTTAGGAAACTCCCCTGCATACTCAGGCCCTCAGAGAGAGTCCTAGCCTTAGCCATATACATAATAGGAACCATTGGAAGGATGTCTATCACAATAAACCTCAAATCATAGCATAAAACTTTCCACATGCATAAATACAACTTTCCATGGCTAATTTATAGGTCTAGGGAACCCTCCCATGCACATAGGCCACTCAAACGAGTCCTAGCCTCATAAACTAAGCTCAAGTATATGCCAAGTGCAAAAACATCATAAGTAAACCATATAACCTCAAAACATCAAGTAATGAACATACATAGGTGATACAAATTTCCACATGTATTAACACAATGTTCCATCTATGGAAAACTCCTTTGCCTGAAATTTGGCTAAGTCTGAATTTTTTGAAAATCTCCAAAATCTAGAATCCGCATCTTAACTCCTATGAAGTTGAAACCTATCTCAAACATCCTAGAAGGTATTTATGCAAATATAACTTAAATTATAAGAACTTATACTTAAATGTTATATTTGTATAAATCCTTCCACCATAATGAGTTTTGACCTCATAAAATGAACTTAAGTGCAAGCCAAGTAATGAAACAACATAAGTAACACATAATACCATAAAAAAAACAAGTGAAGGACAAACATAGGTGATACAACTTGCAACCCAATCATAAGGAATGAATTATATAGGTTCTAAACCCAAATTCTATAAATTTTAAGCCCCTGAAGCCCCAAAAAAACCCATACGACTTTCTATATGAACCCATATGATAATGTATGCATTCCCATACAACATTTGACCAAGTGGCGTATGGGTATGAGTACAATGTCATACAACACTGCAAGATACTTTCATGAAATTAAATATAAAACTTCCCAAAAATACTAAAAACTAATTTTTTTAGGCGTGGCGAGTGCCTTGGAAAGGTTCCCTGAGGTATACATGATGAAGGTACCTTAGTACCACATCTAGAACACACCCTCAACACAATCCAAAGCCTCAGACAAACTCAATCAAAATGAAAGAAACAAATCACAAAGAGGCCTGCAAATGTAACAATGGAGAAATATGACTGCATCTCTTTCCTAAACCTCCCTAACTCTTCCTATTTCTTCCTAAAATTCCCTAATCCATACAATAAAAATAGAATACACCATACTAAGAAATCATAAGCATTCATATACTTTCTAGGAAGATTTCACAAAAATAACTATACAACATTAATAAAATTACTTCCCGAAAACACAATTGGAATACATAGAAAACATGACATAAGTAAGTTTCCCTTTTCAATTCACAGTAAACAATCATATAACTTATCATTCATATGCAAAAACATACACATAGGAAGAATGGAGATTCATCCCAGTTTAGATCCTACTTGGGGTCCTACGGAGAATCCTCTTCCGACGACTGGAGCATTCTCTGCAAATCTCCAAGCCTTGACTTGGTAGCCTCCTAGATATCTTCCTCTGGAAACCAATATTCAAACAATCCACATAAACAAGCTCCAAATTAGCTCACATAAATTTTAAGAATTCCTCACATAGAGATAGTAGCCCAAAATGATTCCTAGATCCAAAATCCCAAAATATTCCAAAGTTTCAATCCCCCCTCAAAACTCCTCTCTAGGATTAATTTATCCCCCAACTATATGGTTGGAGGAGTTTCTTTACGGGAAGAAACTTCTCCAATTTCCATGGTTGGTTGAGGATTAATTAAAAATATTCATATAACACATAATAAAGTTTTTAATAAATTTAATTAAATAGCCTCCAAAGAAAAATATAACAAAAAGAATAAACAAAAAGCTTTCAAGCAAAACACATAGCACAAAAGGAATCCAACTAGCCTAACTTCTAGGAGGTCTTGAGTTCAACTCCCTCCTAGATAGCTAGTTTTACTACAAAGAGATTTTCTTATTTAATTATTGTAAATAACATACCATTTACACAATCAATAAAAACATACAAATAATACTATTTATATAAGCATGGGTATATGCGTGTACACCCACATATACACATACCTATATAACATACAATCAATTATAACATAAATATAGAATAAATATTATATATTTAGTGGCTGCTATGATTTACTTGTGTCCATTAGAGGAATGAGGGGTGATCATGCCAATGAGGTCGAAACCCCAACACAAAAAAAGGCCAGTGGGGCACAATCAGCTATAAATCTTGTGCTGGTGCATGAATCATATTGGCATGTTGTTGACAAGGTAAGCACTTCTTTACAAATTCATAGGTGTCATGCTCCATCATCAACCAGTAATACCCAACTCTAAGTAGCTGCTTGGCTAGGACCATGTCACTTGTGTGGGGACCACAAATTCTAGCATGGAACTCTTGTAAAGCCAAGATGACCTCATTTGAGCCTAGACAATAAGAGAGGATGTCATACCCATGATGATATAGGGTGTTAGCTACAAGAGTGTAGCAGGAAGCTCTATAAATAAGGTTCTGGCATTGGGTGTTGGTGAGATGGGGGGATATGATACCATTCTTTAGATAAGCATGAATGTCATGGTACCATGGGGACTGAGGACCAACCAAAATGCATACCATTTCAGAGTCAGTGTTCTCGTAAGTAGGTGTGTGTGTAGCTGCTCGACTAGAAATTCATACTACATCACATCTTGAGGGATTTCTAACAATGACCTGATAGTTTCCATTGCATTAGCTACCTTGTTCTGAAGTCTTGACATTTGTGTGAACAGTATGTTGACAAAATGTTCTTTTAATTTATCCACAAGCTCTTTGTAGGTAAGTAGTTTGTGTTGGCATAATGGTCAATGCTCCCCTTGATATTTGTGACATGGCTTAACCACCTCCCATGTCTTCTATAAGTCTAGTGGTTGTATTGGGCATTAACAGGTCAATCTTTTGGTGCAATGACAACCACTACTTGTAACAAGTGGTATCAAAGCTTGGTCACAAGTTTGAATCCCCTCAGGTAGTGATGAGGGGGAGATTATTGGCATAATGGTTAGTGCTCCCCTCGAGATTCATGACATGACTTAACCACCTCCTATGTATTCTATAAGTATAGTAGTTGTATCATGCATTAACAAGTCAATCTTTTGGTGCAACAACAACCACTACTTGTAACAACTTGTCATCCTTGGCTTGGAATTCATCTAGTACCTATTTGATGATTAGTTGGGGGTCTCTAAACACTTGTAATTCCATGATATTCCATTGAATGGTTGTTCTAAGACCCATAATAAGGGCTTCATATTCTACAATATTATTTGTGCACAAGAATTCCAACTTGAAGGACTTGGGGATGTAGTCACCTTGAGGGGTCACAAACAGTATCTATGCCCCTGATCCATGTGATGTATATGACCTATCAAAGTATAGCTTCCATAGGGGTTGTTCTTCGACTATGCATAGGTGTTCATCTGGGAACTCCATCACTAATGATTATGCATTGACTAAGGGTGCTTTAGCAAGTTGATCAGTAATAACTTTCCCTTTGATGGATTTTCAATCGACATATTGAATATCAAATTTGCTAAGGAGCATTACCCATTCTTCCACCCGACCGATGAGTGTCGTTCTTGAGAGCAGGTACTTGAGGGGATCAACCTTTGAGACTATATTTACTATGTGGATGAGCATATAGTGGAGAAAACCACCACTAAGCATGCTTTTTGCATAGGAGAGTAATTAAGCTCATAGCCCACCAGTGTACAACTGATATAGTAAATAGCCCTCTCTTTTCCATTATCATCTAGCTGGGATAGGAGTGCCCCCAATGCCATGGTAGTTACTGATATGTACAAAATGAGGTGTCTGCCTAGCATTGATGGTACAAGGATGGGTGAGTTTTCTAGGTACTCTTTGAGGTTTTTAAAACTACGCTGACAAATTGGGTCCCATTTGAAAGTGGTGTCTTTGCACAACAGGTGTGTGAATGGTTGGCACTTGTCTTCTAGTTGGGAGATGAACCTTTAGATTGACTGTATCTTTCCTTGTAGGCTTCTTAACTACTTGAGTGTTCTAGGTGGAGGCATTTTCATTATGGATTTTACATTCTTTGGGTCGATCTCTATGGCTCACCTTGATACAATGAACCCTAGCAATTTTCTTGATGTGATGCCAAAGACACATTTCTTCAAATTTAGTTTTAGTCCATATTGATGCAATTGATTGAACACACGCTCAAGGATATTGAGGTGGTCTAATTGTGTTCTTGATTTGGCAAGGATGTCATCTACATAGACTTCAAGAATCTTATGGATCATGTCATGAAAGATTGCGGTCATCATTCTTTGGTACATAGCTCCCGCATTCTTGAGCCCAAATGACATCATGTTATAATAGAAGGTGCCCCATGGTGTGGAATGCTATCTTATGCTGATCTTCTTTTGCTATCCTGATTTGATTATACCCTGAGAAGTCATCCATGAGTGATAGCATCTCATGTCCTGTTGTAAGGTCGACGATCATATCAATGTTGGACAGTGGAAAGTCATCCTTGGGACATGCCTTGTTTAAGTTTCTGAAGTCCGTGAAGATTTTGATCTCTCTAAAGGGCTCAGTGACTAGTACCATTATATGCAAAATTAGGCGAATACTATTCTATATGATAAATTAACTACTTTAAGATTAATAAATCAAACTAATAAGAAAACTACAATGAAGAATACAATCAAAATGAAGCTAAAATAATATTTTACCTTCACCTACCATGTAGCTTGTCTCCATTGCTCTCCTAGCCTTGATTTCTTGAGGATGTTGAGCTCTCAGATTTCCAAATGAAGCCTTTTCCCAAGATGCCACCAAAGTGTGGAGATTTGATGATGAATGCAAAATAGCTCAAAGCTTGGTTATGCAACTAATGGATGGAATGCAAGATGGAATGATGATAATATGGATGCTTGATTGCTCTTAGAATGCTTGAATGCTTGATTGCTTGAATACTTGAATGCTTGATTGAAAATTACCTATTAGCTCACAAAGGGGAAAAAAGGCTCCTTTTATAGAGTTTTGGAGGATCTAGGCCTAGTTGACACAATCCTATGGTGGAGAATGAAAGGTGGAAGATCCTAGGGCTAGGATTGACTTGGTTGAAGGAGTTGAGAGAAAGGGGGATGTAGTTGAAATGTGAGAGGAAGAATATGGATGATGTTCCTCTCACAGTGACATGGAGGAGAAGAAGGTGGAAGGGAAAGACACATGTCAAGTGTCTCAACAAAGACCAAAGAGATAAAGAGAGAGAGACCTTTTCCTCATGAGGACTCTTTGTATAAGTGTCCCATGAGTCACCTTTGACCCTTAGAGGTGGCTTAAGAAGCCCCTTAGGAATAGGGATTGTCTCTTGACTTGGTTTAAGAGAGGACATGTGGTCATGAGACCAAATCCTATGAGGCCACATAGCCCTTAGGAATAGGACATGTATGGGTGAGGATAATTATCAATAAATAATTATTTATTTTAGCCAAAGTGATGTGTCAAGTGACTAGGTAGATGAGGTGGACTAGTGGACTTAGTCATATTTAGGTGATTGTGTATTTAATTAAATCACTTTAATAAGACTAATTAGAAGACTTAGGATAGAAGAATAAACCATGGTGAATTTACTAAATACATTAAATAATCTATTTAATAAATAGAGGAAATAATTATTAATTAAATAATAAATATTTAATTAATTTATCAAGTCAATATCAATTAAATAATAAATATTTAATTAATTAACAAAGCCATTTTAAAGTGTATCCATTTTGCCCCTCTTTGAAATAATGTGCGTATCACATTGTTTCAAAGAAAATTTCAAGCATTTGCCCTTGCCCCAGACAATGTCTCAGACGACCTATGCATGCCCCCTCGAGAGATTGATTGACAAAATTGATTATTTGAATTTTATGAATTTTATTTTTTTTAGTTTTGTTGAGTTGGATAATCAATCTCACGAAAGATTTGGAAGAAAAGATAGGTGAAAACAAGGTGAAATGGAAGAAAAATGGGAGATAGGGTCCACACACCAAGCACATCAGGTCCACAGGCTATAAATAAGGCAAAGGGGTCCACAATAGGCTCATTGTGCACACTTGTCATTCAGAGATTAGAGTGAGAGAGAGAAGAGCAGAGCTGCCAGGATGTGATTCCTGCTGTCAGATCATCGCTTCGAGAGGGCCAGACGCTTCTAGTGACCACTAGATTTGGGAGAGCTGGTAGGTGATTTGATCCTCTTTATGATTTCATAATTTTTGGCATGTTAGATTAGAATTTATAGTATGTTTAGGCTAGATTGAATATTAGGAAAAGTTTGAAATTTTTCTTTTTCAAATGCGGAAAATAAATGCGCAATTGCGGTGCATATATGCATAGCAATTTGCCATGTTTGCACAACAAATTGGGAATTCTGTGCATATGTATTGTAGAACTGCGCATGTGTGAAGAAATATAAATTAGGCTGCGCAAGCATGAATGAAATTTGTGCATATGTAAATTCTGCACATTTGTCCAAGAAAACTGCACAAATGTTGAATAAAATTGCGCATATGTTTAAATCTGTGCAAATGTTAGGGGATGCTACGCATGTATGTTTCTATGCTATGCATTTGTTTTGGATGGCATAATTTGGTCAAATTAGATAGTCAATTAGGTCAAACTTGATGTTGATAAGCTGATTTGATCTATCGGTGGTTGAATTTGATCGATTTGGTCAAGATAGGCAACATCGTAGCATGGTTGCTAGTTAACCAGTCTTAATGTTAGATAATTGATAAAATTATCTATTGAAACATGTGATAAAACATGTTTGTAGTTGATATAATAGGATAGATAGATGTTTAGATTAGTTTACTGAAATCTAATAGGTTGATTTTGTTTGACTTGGATAGGAGGATATTACTGATATTCTGATGTCACGGGAGAGATATCCCATCACACAGAACCTGAGATCGATGTTGTCAGAGACTGGCAGACTCTTGATCAGAGCGTCTAGTTTGTACCATGTGATCTACATGCCTAAGATTCAGGTGGATCTCAGTATGATGACTGCCTTAGTAAAGAGATGGCACTCAGAGATGAGTACCTTTCATCTCCTAATAGGAGAGATGAAAATGACACTAGAGGATGTATATCACATCCTCCGGCTTCCTATCACAGGTGAGCTAGTACATTATGATCGGCACGGTGGAGTGATAGAGTGTAGAGTTTTATTTGGGGATGATGATATTGAGGAGGGAGAGATCAGGTGGGAGGATATGGTGGACTTATATAAGCCTCTACCAGTGGTGCTAGCAGGAGTGATTGGGGGATTCGTATGCCCTGATCGTAGGTCACATGGATTTGCAGTTGGATGGGGCCGCATGTTGCAGTGGATGATGGATGATGGGACCTAATTTGCTTGGGGTGTCTTCCTGTTAGCCCATTTGTACCATGATCTTCATTAGGTGGTGTACCATAGGGGTGCATCATTATCAATAGGTGTCACATTGCTCCATGTATGGGCATGGGAGCATATTGCAGTGACACAGCCAATAGCTATTAGATTCTACGACGTAGGACAACTGTATATATATTTATACTCATTAGTTTTGTCTTAGGCAAAACTAGGACACTTAGAGTTCTGGTGGTATACGTTTGGTACATTAGACACAGTGACATGGAGACCATACCTAGGGTGTGAGCACTAGGATGATGAGAGACAATTGGGTTTTTGTTTTGAGTCACACTGGTTGATAGGGCAGACACCCTACATTATTGAGAGACAGTTGGTCAGCCAGGTTCTGCGTCAGTTTGACAGGATCCAGGGCATGCCTCAGGGAGTCACAGAGTTTTCTCAGACACATTAGGAGAGGTGTGACTGAGGACCTATGGTTTCTTTTGATATTTCTAGACAAGAGTTTTTGGACATGCCATTCCAAGCATGGATGATGAGATAGGGGGTCGTTGACCCAGGGATGAATGCTGATCTAGAGCAGTACTTGAGACATTTTCCCATACCATGCTTGACTGATCTAGAAGCTAGGCCACCAGAGAGGGATCTAGTAGAGAGACACCATGGTAGACACTGAGGGTGAGACAAGAGAGGACAAGGGAGAGGAGGTGGAGGTGATGGAGGAGATGGAGGAGATGGAGGGAGAGGTGAAAGAGCTGGATCTTAGATGAGAGGCAACGGTGTGAGACAGAGGGGTTTGATGCCACCCCTAGCTAAATAGGGATGAAGACCTCCAACACAACCAACAACAAGAGCTCCACTATAGGTACTAGTTGTTCAGGTACATATACTAGCTGCCCCAGTACAAGGACCAGCTGTACAGGTATAGGTGCTAATATAGGCAGAGCAGGGAAGGGATGAGGCAGATATTTTATTAGCCTAGGGTGGAGTTGTATAGGGTGGACAAGATGTATAGGATGAGTAGGATGTACCGATGGTCAATGTGGATGCTCAGGAGGAGCCAACAGGGATGGACATTAGGGGACAGGATCCCTATTTATAGAGAGATGCTGTGGAGGAGGATCCTGATATTGACTCATTGCTAATCTGACTAGCAATGACACAGGTGCAGGTAGAATATGTTCCTGGTCTAGAGAGGTGGATAGAGAGACTAGAGAGTTAGATGGGAGTGCTGAGACATGAGTGTGATGTAGCCATAGAGAGACTCAGGGAGTCAGAGATGCTATTAGATGAGCTGCAGCGGATAGAGGATTTGGGTCCTCATGGAGACAGTCTGAGAGCCATGATACGTGTCAAGAAGGAGATATCCTACTGGCGAGAGACATATAGACAAGTGGTCCCAAGGGATCAGTGGATTGGGAGCTATAGAGAGAGCTCAGTGGCTATCAAGACAACGGTATATGATAGATAGGCACTGGCTGGTAGTGGAGGTGTATCATCACTCCCTTTGAGAGCACCCACTAGTTTAGGAGATCAGGGAAGAGCCTCAAGATCAGGTCGTTTAGTAGCATGGTGTCTCATTGCATCTCACAAATAGTGAAAGACAGAGTCTGGAGGCAGTGGATCATAGATTTTGGAGATCATTGTATACACTTTTGTATCATTGTATCATTATATTTTTGACTTGATGGACACTATTGGATATTGTTATATCTCTTTATATCATTGGACATTTGGATAGTTTTGTTGTGTTTTTATGGACTTTATACGATAGAATCTCTATATATGATGATGTAGTGTTATCATGATTCACTTTGATGATTTTATATACATGGGTGTACTGACATATGTAGGATGTGATGCATAGAATGTATGTCCTAGAATGTGTAATGATTGATTTTCTATGTGAGACATAATGGCTAATGATTGAATATATGATGTTGATATAAATGCATGTCCTAGATGAGTTTACTTTATACAATGCTATATGATTACTAATACAATGATGTAAAACAATGTAGATAATGGATAATAAATGATGATGTAAATGAATGATAATAAATGCATGATGATATAATACATGTAATGGATAATAAATGATGATGTTCTTAAAATGACTAAAAGATAACAACTTACATCAGAATAAAAAGATAATGAAATGTTATGGAAGTTGCGCATGTGAAATATGCATGTAATATAGATGAATAATATACAAATGAACACACCTAATGAAAATAATGTATGACCTAAATGAATTGATTAAATGTTTGTAAGATGCAAGGTGAAAACTCAATGTTTTTGTTGTCCAAATGTCCTCAACTTAATTAACAATGTATCTGACACAAGAAGAATGGACTAGGAGAACAACTAACCTAATAAGAAAGATAACCTACAAATCCCTATAAAAGGAGCACTGATATGCAAGTTGTGAACTATTTAAATGAAATGCAAAATGAAATATGAAATGAGTATATCTCCACAACTTCATGTAACATCTTAGAACTTCATAATAATTGGAATTTGATTTTCATCATTGAGCTCATTATGTTGAAAGAAAATGCAAGCATCATGGTATAATTAAACCAGGATGACCTGAGCACTTCTTGCATGGAGTTTAATATTGCAAACTTGACAAACATCTAGGTATAATTGAACCGAGATGACCTGAGTTTCATTTGCATAACAGACAAGGAATATTCCCTCCCTCCATCGGGGAACAAATATTTGGAGTCGAGGTATGTGATGGTGTATCATCATAAATAGCATTTGTAGAGCAACATGATTTGTATGTTGTCAATACTATTAAACTAATGAAGGCACTTACGCACAGACACCCCAACTATTTGTTCCTTCTATTTCATCAAAAAATATCTCACAAATAGAAATCAAAGAAAATATCATGCCCTATCCTAACTATTCTAATCAATGACATATGGGAGTTTCAAACTCATGTCAAAGATATCCCAGAATAGCATAGGAAACATGATAACAATGAAATCTAGATAAGAATGCATAATCTTCAACAAATCATTCTAACATGCCTGCCATGAATATACATTTCTTTTGCCAAAAGATAGTGTAAGGTACAATGATCAGTTCAACAGATGATGTATAGTCAAGAATGATAGATAAGTGGCCATGTTTGAAAGGATAGATCATAGATTTTGATTCATCATGAAGATACCATTGTGGAAGAACATTTGATTGTGTTTGCTTGTCTAGTGAAAATACTCCATTGTGTCCTCTAAGAGTCATGACTATCATAGATCCACTTCCCAAACTAGGTCGAGGACATGCCCCCAGCTAGGTGATGGACTGACTTATTATGGATGAAGAAGGACGCAACAAGACTAGGATGAAGACCATGACAAAAGACCAAGCTATGATGGGGTTTTATTATGGGTAGATACAATGGATGGCGTATGAAATGGCCATTTTATTATGATATATACATGGCAGGAACGGGGACTAACTAGCTATTTTATTATGGATATATACAATGAACAGACACACTAGAAGAATCCTAATAGATAAAGGAGCTAACTTGATACACATGGTGCCTGTTTCCAGGTTTTCACCACATGCTTTTATTGCAATTTTTTTTTTTTTGGTATTTTTATGATTTTTTATTTACAGAATATATACATAGCCCTTGCATTGGGATTTCAAGGATAGAACTTCTTGAGGTGTATGCTAGTAAGAGGTTCATCCAAAGGATCTCCCTCAGGAGTGGACAATTGATAAGCCCCAGAACCATCAACTGCTATAACTACAAAAGGACCTAACCAATTGGGTTTGAACTTGCCCTTCTTCTCATGATGTTGTTGATTCTTTGGATTTTCTCGAAGGACTAGGTCACCCAGCTGAAAGTCTCTGATCTTTACCTTGCTATTATATTGACAAGACATATGCTACTAATAGACTTTCAAATGATCATAAGCTCTCTGACGGCATTCATCCAACATTTCTAGTTTAGTCAGCCATGCAACTCTATAGTCTTCATCAAGAATCAAATCTTTGAGAGTGACACGAAGTGAAGGCAACTCAACCTCGAGGGGCAGGACTGCTTCAGATCCATAGACAAGGGAATATGGGGTGGCTCTAGTAGGAGTATAGATGGAGGTACAGTAAGCCCATAAGGATTGATTTAGTTGGATATGCCAGTCACGACCATCATCATTGATAGTCTTTTGTAGGATTTTAACAATTGTTTTGTTTGACGCCTCAACTTGGCCATTTCCTTGGGGATAGTATATGGTGGAATAGTTATGGGTGATATGGAATTTGGCACATAGTTCATCTATGTCCTAATTTTGAAATTATTTCCCATGATCAGTAATGAGATACATAGGTATACCATATCTACAAATGATATAATTTAGGATAAACATGGATACTTGTTTCCCTATGGCAGTGATCAATGGAACAACCTCAATCCATTTAGTAAATACTCAGTTGCAGTGATAATCTATTTGTGGCCATTGGTAGATGGAGGGTTGATAGTGCCCATGATGTTGAGTCCCCACCAACTAAATGTCAAAGTAGTTGTAAAAGGATGTAACTCTTGTGCTAGAGCATGAATAAGGTTTCCATGTATTTGACATTTCTTGCATGCCCTAGCAAAATGAAAGGAATCTATTTCCATGGTAGGCCAATAGTAACCCATACGCATGATTTTCTTAGCCAAAGAGGGACCACTCGAATGTGTCCCACAAATACCCTCATGTAGGTCTCACAAGGCAGTTTGAGCTTCATCATGCTCAAGACATCGTAGGAGAGTACCATCAAGACCTTGTTGATAAAGGGTGTTGGATATTAGGATATAGCGGGAGGCTTGGCGGAGAAAAGTTCATTTTTGATTTCAGGATAAGTCAAGGGGTAGGATGTCATTTTTCAGATAAGAATAGATTTTTCCATAGATTGGGGAATCGTGTCCAATTAGATGACATATAACACTCGTATCAGGATCATCATATGCAAGACAAGTCAGGGATTCCACTAAGAACTCAAAATGGACCTTGGTATCCTCTGTATCAAACAAAGAAGCAATCATAGCCATTGCATCGATAGCCTTGTTATCATGCTGAGGAATCTGCTCAAAAGTGATGACTAAGAAATATTGTTTAAAGTCATCAACCATACATTTATATGGTAATAACTTATCATCTTTAGTCTGATAATCATCATTAACCTGATTTATAATCAACTGGGAATCTCCATAGACATTCATTTTAGTTACTTTCCATTGTAAAGCCATCTTCAACCCAATCAACCAAGCTTCATATTCAGCTACATTATTGGTGCAAGGAAATATCAGCTTGTAAGATTTCAGAATTGTGTTTCCTTGCGGCGTGATAAAGAGAATACCAACTCCTGAACCCTAATGAGTATATGATCCATCAAAGTATAATTGCCATCTTTGTGTAGATAAAGCCAAGATGTGTACATCAGGAAACTCTGTGTGTATAGGTTCATCATCCGTTAATGGAGCATCAGCTAACTAATATGCTATCACTTGACCTTTGATAGCCTTTTTGTCTACATATTCAATATCAAATTCACTAAGTAGCATGACCCACTTAGCCAATCTACCTGTCAATGCTGTCTTGCTTATTAGATACTTTAAAGGATCAATTTTTGCAATGAGCTTGATTGAATGTGACAACATGTAATATCACCACTTTTGTGAAGCAAAAATAATGGCCAGACATGCTCTTTCTATAGGAGAATAGTTTAGCTCATATCCCACTAGAGTGCGACTGATATAGTAGATGGCTTTTTCTTTCCCTTCATGATCTTTCTGAGCTAGAAGAGCACCTAGTGAGACTTTCGTAGCTAAAATGTAAAGCAAGAGTGGCTTGCCTGGAATTGGTGACATTAGAGTTGGAGGATTCACCAGATATTGCTTGATTTTCTTGAAAGCTTCTTCACACTTATCATCCCATTGGAATAAGATATTTTTATGCAACAAATGTTGAAAGGGATGACTTTGATCTGCTAGCTAAGAAACAAATCTTTGAATGGATTGGAGACATCCTTGTAAAGATCTTAACTGACCAGGGATAACTTTAAGAAACCCCCTTTTAGGAAAAGTGTAAACTCTCGGCGAATCGTACATTATTTTAGAGGGGAATTTGTTTTAATGGAGGCAATTTTTTTTTTCAAATCCATGATTTTTCATAGTTTTTATTGGTGATTTTTTCCCCGCTAAATGAGAATTTCATAAATTGCTGGCGAATAATTTTCTTTTAAATTAATAATTTATAATATATGAGGCGAATAATTTTCTTTTCAAGTAAAAAATAATAATATATGAGGCGAATGAATTTCTTTTGAAGGGTAAAAAAATATTTCTATTAGCGAATTTTATGTATCGTTTGAAAATTTATTTATTTTATTGGCTAATCATTTGTTAATTATGGCAAAGAAAAATATTTTGTTGGCGATTTTCAAAAGATGGGAAATATTTTTTTATAATGCCTTAGACTAACATACCTAACATACATACATTATTTTATAATGTTAAATATATTATTTGATACCGTCCGATGATCCAAGATCAATGGCTGAAGTTTAATTTTGGCCCCAATTTCTTGAAGGAAACAAAGTTGTGGAGGAAGTCACCGGAATGTTGACACGTATCAAATAAGGGTTACTTGTCTACAGACTATAGTGTACATGTGTTGGTATCGATATTCATGGTTCTATTACTATAGTGCAACTTGTAACCTCTTAAATCGATAAGCAATAAATGCCTTGTCAGTGAGAAGCGACATTCTTTAACTTGTCATGCAGAGTAGACACACACCACTTCCAAATTCGTACAAACGCTATAACCAATATCTGACATTTTTTGCTTTTTATGGGAAAGATTTGCTGCCAGATATAAAAGATTAAGGAAAAAATATTAATTTCTCACACGCATGCATTTAGGGGAAAGATTTACATGAAAGATTTAGAGGCATGGTAAGGACAATGGATTTAATACCATTAAAGACAGAATAATTTATTGCTAAGTAACGATCTAGAATTCAAGGGCTATTTATAGATGATCTATCTTCATTATTCATCAATTCATCTTTGGCATTTGCTAGATAATTTATTTGTTTAGGGTCTACAGTCTGCAAATAATTTGTTTTTAAGTTTTTTGTAGTTTTACTATTTTAGATGGACACTCCAATTAGGCTTATATGCACATCTGAGGAGGCCCAGAAGGCCTTTCTGGGTTCCTTTACTGATGAAGCCTTAGAATCTATTTGTAAGGAGGGTGGGCCTTTTGTTATAAAGGCTGTGAGAATGGTGTTGGGCCGAGAGTTTCAAAATAATGAAGATACGCACCGGGTCAACACGGACATTACGTCCCATTTTTTGGCATCTCTTCTCGACCTTGGAGGAGAGAAGGTGGAGATGTTAATGCTTTTGAGGATGGTTTTTAAAGAAGAGTACCTGGGGGATGACATTAATGTTTTCATGTTCACAAAAATAGGGGTGGGGATCCCTTGGGCAAGTGAAATACCCAAGCTTCTCCTCCCAGGCCAGAATGTGGCTAGACAACCTTTTCTTTTGGGCCTCAATGCTGGGTAGTATAAGCGCCATAGGAAATGGGTCCTGCTTGCTAGGGATTTCCTCTGAAAGTGGTTTGCCCTTGACAAAGAGGAGGCTAAGGCGGGGAAATTTGGGTGGCTGGATGAATTCGCACAGATAATCATCTCTCATGAATTCTACTTAGATGGAGCTGAAGGTCAAAATCAATAGAGGACTACTACTAGTTTTTTTGATAAAAAGTTTATGGTTTTTTCTTGTTTATAGTATGTTTCTTTTTGTAGTATTTACTATTGTACTGGAAGTAGACATTGGACTACTAGTCTTCTAGTGGTTTTTGTTTTATAAAAACATACCTCATTTTTTTGGTTTTTTTGTTTATAGTAGGTTCCTCTTTGTTCTGGAAGTGGAACTGCACAATCTGTATGTAACTATAATTTTATGAAAAGAAAACAATGAAAATTTTGCTCATTTCAATCTGTACAAAAAATGGTTCTTAGACTTCTCTGTCACTGTGATTGCAATATTTTAATTAGTTGCTTTATGATTTATCTGTGTATCAGATATGTATGATGTTACATGTATCACAGTTGTACAATGTAGATAGTTATAGTTAATAAAAGAAATGTCTTATCAGATATCACTGAGTATTGACATTAAGTTTGGGTAATGTTACTTGTCAGAATTCACACACTTGTACATTTAATATGAAAGATTTATAAAATTTTGAAGGACAAATGAATTAATAAGGTTAGAGAAAGAATTTATGGGATTCTAATTATAATGTATGAGAATTATATGTGAATCTATGATTATAATTATCAACGTTAAAGTTATAATCTAAATCAATAAAAAATATCTTTTTAACTTTAAGAATACTATATAATCAATTTGACAGACAAATGAATTAATAAGGTTGGAGAAAGAATTTATTGTTTTCTAATTATAAGGTATGATAATTATATGTGATTATAATTATCAATGTTAAAGTTATAATCAATAAAAAATATCATTTTAACATTAAGTATACTATTTAATCAATAAAAAAATTCGCAAGCTTTAGCTCATTTCAATTTGTACAAAAAATGGTTCTTAGACTTCTCTGTCACTGTGATTGCAATATTTTAATTAGTTGCTTTATGATTTATCTGTGTATTAATAAAAGAAATGTCTTATCAGTTATCACTGAGTACTGACATTAAGTTTGGGTAATGTTACCTTTCAAAATTCACACACTCGTACATTTAATATGAAAGATTTATAGAATTTTGAAGGACAAATGAATTAATAAGGTTAGAGAAAGAATTTATGGTATTCTAATTATAATGTATGAGAATTATATGTGAATCTGTGATTATAATTACCAACGTTAAAGTTATAATCTAAATCAATAAAAAATATCATTTTAACTTTAAGAATACTATATAATCAATTTGACAGACAAATGAATTAATAAGGTTAGAGAAAGAATTTATTATTTTCTAATTTTAAGGTATGATAATTATATGTGATTATAATTATCAATGTTAAAGTTGTAAGCAATAAAAAATATCATTTTAACATTAAGTATACTATTTAATCAATAAAAAATATTACTTTAACTCATGTTTGGGAGACCTAGTGAGTCAGCGACCACATAAATCTTGTTATCTCTAAACACTAACCTTGGTCCTTAACTCCGGAGTCTGGCCTCTGAAATTTATTAGAATTTAATATTATTAAAAAAATAGTGCATTTTGAATTTGATTGGCTAAAATTGTTACTATTCAATTAAATAACTTTAAATGTTATTAACTTATTATCCATTATTAATTAATATTTATAAAGGAAAAAATAACATTATAACATTTAACAATGTCCGTTGCAAATAACTACCGTTGGATGAGCACAGATTGATGATGTACAATGGACTTTGGGATGAAAGGGAAAAGAAACCCCATCTTTTGAAACTCGTTTCGAAATCATGACATGTGTCAGCTGTCAGTTGAGTGGTGACTAGGTGAGTTAATGGGACCCACGGGGCCCGGGGCCACCAGTACCATAGGCACACAACGCCATTATGACCATTGGATTATTGTAGATCAACGATCGAATTTGTATTTCAGGATGAAAGGGAAAAAACAACCCCATCTTTTGAAACCCATTCTGGAATCATGACATGTGTCACTAAACACATAAGAGTCTTACGTTCCACTCGCAGTCTCGCATGGTCCTACCAAGTACCAACAATGCCATTTGATGATGACGTGACATGTCTGACTCATCCGTCAGGTGAGTGGTGACTAGGTGAGTTAATGGGACCCACGGCCATGGGGGCCTGGGGCCACCAGTACCACAAGAAAAAAATGCTATTATGACCATTGGATTATTGTAGATCAACGATCAAAGTTTTATTTTAGGATGAAAGGGAAAAGCAACACCATCTTTTCAAACCCCGTTATGGAATCATGACACGTGTCACTAAACATGTAAGACATTCCACTCGCAGTCTCACATGGTCCTACCATCAATGCCATTTGATGATGATGTGACACATCTGACTCGTAGTCATCAGGTGAGTCAGCCGTTAGATCATAGATGAGTGGTGATGACTCTAGATTGTACAATTTTGGCGCTTTAAGTTTCAATTTCTAGTAGTGTGTGGATTTAGAAAGGGTTTACAGATTCTAAATTTCTATGTTGAGGAAAGAAAGTGCAACAAAGTCTCTTAGCTGAAGCTCTGTAACCTATTCCCATTCAAAGTCTGCAAAAATTGAAGCTAAGGGTAATGGGTAACTACTAAAATCCTAAACACGTAGGTCCCGCATTTTAAATTTTTCAAATCTCTTGATTTACAACTTTACTATTTATATTATAGAAAAAAATTATCCTGTTACTTGTTAGGGTTTAATTTTGATTCTTGAATCACCCCTGTAAATTGTAGGCTTGTAGGCTGTAGCTGTGTATAAATATTTGAATTTTCCTATGAGTAAATAGTGATACCAGTTTAGGTTACCACTTACCAGCTTACCACGATGGGCAAAACAATTATCAAGAATAAGACTATGAGCAAAAAGACAAGTCAGATAATAGAATTCCACAATTTTCTTAAAACACTAGGTTTCACAGATGTATTCCATGATATTTATGATCCTGTTATTCATGGAAATAAGGGAATAATGGAAATTAGATTTGCAATTGAAAACAAGTGGAACGATCCAAATAAAGGTTCCAAATTTTCTAAATTTAACCCAAAGGTAAATGCAACGGCAAATAAAATTGCATCGTGGAATGTTGGGTTGGCAAGCATGGTGTTACCTCAAGTATTCCCTTGCCCATAAATTGTCATGGTTTGCGCTGAAAATTATGATGAAAATAAAAAAGCAATTGTGAATAAAAATACTTAGGAGGAAATTTTGTCCATAACCGAGAGTGAATTTGCTAGTCTGTTGAACCTAGGGTTTGAACAACAAAACTCAAACGTGTAAATTGACCTGAGAAAGTTGGCAGAGGATTATGAAAAAATAGATGCAACACAAAGAGATTCTTATATCAGAGGAATAACAATTACAAATGATTCAAGCCCGAGTCCAGATCATAGGCCTCCTTATGATTATGAAATTTTTGTGCCATGGGTTTAGGACAGTATTTCCTTGCTAGCATTTTGTTTGGGATTGGATAGTAACAAAGAAGTGGATGCCAACATTCTTGAAATGCTTTTTCATATTCATTTTGAAAAAGAACTAGTAAAATATTGTTTTATTGAGCACATTGTTCATTGCATGCAAGAACAATTACTAATGATTAAAACAGGTCCACAGAAGACATTTAGATTCACAACCTACTTGTGCTATCTTCTGTTAGCAAAGCATCATGCAATATTTTAGACAAACATGCTTTGCAGTCAGGGCCAAAATCCAATATATGAGTTGACACCTCAGATAAGGATTATTGATAACAGAAGGAACTACGACAATTTTGTAGACTTCTTTTTGGCACCAATGTATGATAAAATTATAGGCACTCCAATGCCTAGATTACCTGCTACTTGTAGAGATTTAATTCAACTTGGAAGTAAAATACAATTGGTTGACTGGTACTTCATGGAAGAGTACACAGTGTTAAGGTTTTATGGTTCAGTAGTAGAACCCTACAAACTTCCAATACATGTCACAGAGAGGGTATTTTTATTGGAATATGTACGGAAGATGGAGAGCATAGATTTACTCTTTAGTGGTCAGCAAAAGAAAATGATATTTCCTTCCTTGCCTTTCTCATTTGGAGGGTTCACATTTGAGAGAAGAGGATTCAAAGTGGCAAAAGCCTTTTTTACAATTTTTCGCTTTGATGTTGACAATCACTAGCAGTATGATCCACTCAACATAATTGGAACAAATCTTAGAGAGAATGGGAACTCTGCAAGCAAATGTCAACATGAAAGTATGCCATTGATTGAAAAATTTAAAAACATGGATTCCTGGGAGGAGGTCAAAAAAGAGATGGAGAAATATGCTGCTGAAAATAATATGTCAATACAAGAATTGTCATAAAAAATTATGGCATTGCACAAATAGAAAGGAAAAGTGCAGGCCATGAGTATGACATCATCCAATTTCTACCAGAAAGCTACTCAACCATCTACAAATTCTATTCCAAAAAAGCTAATGAATGAATTTATTGATGATAATTGGACTCGAACCAAAATTTATGATTTTTGGAAATGAGGAAGAATCTTGGTGAGCCAAAGACCTCTGCAGATCTTTATGACGTGGAAGAGGATACAAAATTTAATGAATTGTGGAATAAGGAGCATCTAGCTGAAGCATATCTAGATGATGATGACGATGACCAGGATTCTATGAATCCCACATCTAGTACAGTATATTCAATTAGTAGAGGAGTTGATGCCTCCAAAAAAGATCAATATACCAAAGGGGTAGATATTATACAAAAAATGGGCTACCAAGGTTTTGGTGGTTTGGGTCCTACTAGACAAGGGGTTTGGTCTTTACCTGACCCAATAGCTCAACCAAAACATGGTGTGAAACCAGGCCTTGGGATTGGAGTTCAATCATCATATTCATCAACTCAGTCAATTCCACTTGTTCTAGCTTCAAATACAGTTCCATTTGTTCCAAGCGCTCAGATTCAATCTGAATCAAGCACTATAACTACAACTAGTGGTTCAAAAAGGACATTACAGACAGACATGAAAACAATTGTTCCCACAAATCAAGGTAGTGTAAAGAAGAAAAATGTTTTGACAAGTATTGGTACAACAATGCCAATTGTGACTGGGACTCCAACAATTGCCCAACCTTCAGGAGAAAACCCTCAAGTTTAGAACGATCCAAATACTCCACTTGTAATGGGTCAGGGTGTTGCTAATCCTCATGGTGTAATTAGCAGCACCACAAGCAACATAGGTGGAAGCTCCTACATCAGTGCAAGTGCTATTTCACCATTCAAACATTCAATTCTGTCACAAAACCCTGATTTTCATTACAATGATTTTGTAACTAACTATGAACAATCAAAAAATAGGAATAGACAACATAGTAAGACAATGAAGATGGAAGCAGTTGCTGTTGCTCATGAGGTAGAACCTGCAACAAACAAGCTATTTCCCACATATGACCCAAAGAAAGATATGGTGAAATTCATGGTTGTTATGCCCCTAGCTAGAGATAACAATCCGTCAGAGAGTCAGTTAGATCCATCTCAATTTCAAGTTAGCACCCTCCAAATGGATTTATCCAAAATTAAAAATGTGGAAAAGATAAATGTGTCAAAAATGACCAACCAAGTGGTCTATAGTTCACTGATAAAGTTGGAGAGAGAAAAAGTAAGGCTTCAGGGCACAATAGATAAGTTAAAGGTAGACCTAGAAAATGTAAAGGCAACTGAGAAAGTAGCAGAAAATAGGTGCAAAGAATTAGAGAGAAGGATAAAAAATTCATCCTCTAAAGAAGCAATTGGAGTTGGATAGCAAGAACATATTGACGTAGAACTAACATCTTTGAGGGAAAAATTGGAACAGAGCGAGCAAAAACTTCAAAATGAAAAAGCCTCTTCATTAAGTTTTTACAAAAACTTGGAGAGTGCGGGAAAGGAAACCAATAACTTAAAGAAAGAATTGGAGAATGAGAGGGTAAAAACAAAATAGTGGGAATAGAAAGCAAAAGAGTGGGAAGAGAAAGTAGAGCAAATAAGAAAAGATAGTGAACACAAGTTCTCAGAAAAGAGAGAAGACCTAAAGAAGGCAAATAATACAATTGAAAATTATGAAAACAACTTGAATGACCATGTAAATAATATAGTCAAGCAAATAAAAAAATTCTTCTGGGGCCAAATAAAGATGTCTTCTAATAGGTTGTGTGATTGGTTTGAACTGAATGAAACTCTTACAGATGTTTTGGGGAAGCTGAGAGATCACATTGAGAAGAACAAAAGTTTTTGTCAGAGAAAGAAAACTGCAAAGTAGATTATGCAAGAAATCAACAGAAGCAATGATAGGCATTTGGCAAGCAAGGGAATTCAGGACCGCATTGCTGCAACAATAAAGGCAAACTCTGTCTTTCAAAAATGTTTGAAACTAACAGAAGAAGAAGAAAATGTTTCCTTATTTGGGCCAAAGCTCGCCAAGATGAATAGTAAAACAAGCAAATTGATATCTCTTGGTTTGTCAAGTCTTGGTCTTAATTTCTCATCAGCGAGTTTCATTGGAAGAGAAGCTTACAAAAAAAGTTGGAGGACACAGTGATGTCTGATTTAGGCAACCTTCCTCAAGACAAAACTTACGAAGGCATTGCAAAGTGCATCAAAACATTCACAAATTTGAATGCAGTAATGGAAGGAACATTGCTTACAACTCACTCTTCCAAGTATGGATGGCTGACGAGGTTGCAGGTCATGTACTATAACATGACAAATTTTTCCCTTCCAACTGACGAAGAATGGAGCATACTAAAAAAACTGACATAATCATCTTGATCTCATCAATCATAGTATGTGAAAGTACTTTCAGTTTCAATCATCTCTATATCTTTAGTATATATCTTTGATATTATCCTAAATACTAGAGTCTAGAATTGAGTTTAAAGTAACAAGTTTGAACTTTGTTTTTTGAACGTCTTGCAGATGCTATTGCCAATGCTAATTTACTAAACCGGCCTGTCAAATGCAGAAATGTACAACTAAAGTTGTAGAGATGTTGTAGACTTGTAGTTGTCTTACTGATTTAGATTTTGAGACTTCTCACTTCACATTAGGCAAATCAACCTGAAGTTCTTGTTGCTCCCTTGTTTCTATAGAAGGGAATTTAGGGTCATTACTCATTGGCTTAGGGTAATGAAATTGAAATTAGGCAATGTGCCAAATTACCAATGGGTATTGAGTCATTGAGTTTTGTAAATAGAATCACAGAGTTTGTTCTTACTAAAATTAATGAATGAATTGTTACATTGTATCATATTTGTAATTAAATTAATGAGAATCAGTATTTCTAACTCTAAGAATTCTAACATATGAATTGCTATGTTGTCAAAACAAATAATAAAAAATCTACAAGAATTGTACCATATGAGCTGAATAATGCAAATGAAAACCATTATTAATTGTGGAATTGAATGTTGATGACATTATCAACCACATTCATGTTTTTGACATTGGAATATGCTATTATGCATGATTGATGATGAGATACAAAAACTGACCATAGACTTCAAGAAAAAGATTAATAAATACCTAGGAGGCTAGGAACTACTACTTCTACAACGGTTCAAATTCAAGCTGCCACATTATATCATCATTGAGATTGTCAGATTTAGCACCATCAACTTCATAGATTCCTTGGTTCTTCGATATGTTTTCTTCACTCTGCATACCACTACTTAATTGATGTTCACTGCTAGCAGTACCAGTACCAGTAGTACATGAGTCAATGACATCATTATCTTTGGAATTCCCACTCCTAGTCCCACTTTGGTTTGAAATGTTTCCCATCCCTCTTCTCTAACATTTCTTCCTCCATAATTTTAGTGCCCTTTCGTAAGGAAAAGTATTGACTTCATACCTGGATGTATAGACCCTCAAGCAATTTTCCAAATTCCTGTCTAGTTTGTTTCTTAGCTTTGACTTTAGGAATCCCAAAGCACTGAAAACTCTCTCATCCTCCACTGACCCCAATATCATGGTCATACATAAATCAACAAGCTTGAAATATTTTGATATTGAATCAATCAACAATTTTCTCTCAGGTAGATTTTTCCAAAGCCTTGATACCGATCCATCTTCGTGAGGGTTCTGCATAATATTATATTGTTCCCTCATTGTTATTAAAAAATGACCTGATTTCTCTCTCAAATGATTTCCATATAAAATTATATTTAGAGTTACTCCATTTAACTCTTTGGTTTTGCAAAAATGATCTATCAAAGTTAGTAGCCTAGTTTTAAAATCTTTCAGATTTTTCATACTCCAATATCGAGGAAACACAATAGCCATGGATTCAAGTAGTTTGATTGGAGGGAATATTTCTCTAATATGTGAGGAAAGATCATAGGTAATGTGCTTCATAGAAGCTATTACAAACTCAATGATCTTGGTAAAGTCTTCCCTTTTAATACTTGATACTCACTGAGTCCTGGTGTTCTTTCCTAGTTCCTCGGACTTGATCCTAGCAAAGTAGTGCATTGGTATCTCAACTCCATGAACTTCTGCACATAACTCCACATTTGAACCTATTTTTAAAAAAGTTATCAAGATTGTCCAAATCTATGACTTTCAGCCAGCTGGCAAATTTTACATCATCTTCACATAATTAATAGAGACTATCAAGCGCCACGCATGTCAATTTATGCAGCGAAGCATATTCTGCAATATACATAGCTCTTTGTTGGGCCTTTTTCATTAAATTTCTCATTTCCTCAAGCATGGGGAGAATACCTGCTAATGTTAACAATGTCTCTACATTAGTTAACATTGCTAGTAGTGCAAGAAATTTTGATTGCTCAACTTCATCATGACTTGAGTTCATTAGACCAAGCAACGATTGATATTCTAAAAAAACTTGATGTGCTGGTCCATCCAAAGAGATCCATCTGGTATCATTATCCTTAAGAAGCTTGTTCCTATCGGTTAGTCCTTCGGTAAAGTGTTGAAATTCCCTAAATCATTTCAGACTTCGACATAAGTATTGGTAGAGCTCTTTGATTAAAGCTTCAATTTTTTGTACTGGAGCATTCTTGCTGACAACTCCAAAAGCTAGATTCATTCTGTGGGCCATGCAGTGAATGGGAGTAACGTAGGGTGCACAAGAAGATTGTATCTTTGTGCAAAGACCGCCCCTGTGGCCTTGCATTACTGAAGCTCCATCCGCTCCAACACACACCAGCTTTTTGGCAATGGTCATGTCATTTATACCTCCATATTCCATTAGAGAACTCTTTACTAGTTCAAATAAATTTTCCGCTGTCGCATTATCCCTCATTTTAGCAACAGTTAGTAGATGAGGTTGGCGAACAAAATTCTGTACAGTATAAACATGCATGCATACCCAGGAAGTATTGTCTACTACTGTAACCTCATCTAAAGACAATGCAATAAAATTTGACTCTTTAATTTTTGCCTTCAGATCCTCTTTTTCAATCTTGGAAAGACAACTTGCCCATTCCCATCCACTGTTTATTGACCAGTGACTGTTAGGATAGTTACAAACTTTGAGAAAGTGTAATAAAGCACTCAATGATGGGTAGTCTATCATAGGATGCCCTTTGCTCAAAATATTAAACACAACACTTAACTGAACAACTTTTCCCATTAGTTCTACTTCCAATGCTTTTCCAAAACAAGCTTCAATAGAGCCTTTAACTTCACTAGGCTTCATCTTTATATTATGCTGAAATTCATATAATTCTACATTCCTAACATGCTGAGATTCCTCCTTTATTTTCCATCTTATCACTAATTTTTGAACTCCATCTATCATTTTCTTTTCGTAAACTTTACCCATATGCTTCTCTATGGTGTCAATTTTTAGCTGCAACCTCTTTTCCTTCTTATTTATCTTGCTGCAAATCTTACATCTGCATTCTACTGGAGGCTCCCCTTCAATTGGATTATCCACTGGTTCAATGAATGGATACTTTGACACCCATTCTATTTTAAAATTCCTCGACAGATCCCACATTCTATCATTCTTTGATTTGTATTTTATTTTCTTCCCTGCACCATCATCTTCTCTGACATTCTCAGTCTCATCCAAGTCAATTATATCATTATGGCTACTCTAGGTATTTAACTGAAAATCTTCTTCAAGTTCATCATGATCTGAGATATCAGGTTCACTAACTTCTTCAATATGTCATGTAGGTTCAACCTCAGGTTGTGAATCTTGAAAATCTTCTTGTGATGAAGTAGCTTCCCGATTTTGGCTAGAAACATTTCCAACACCATGACCAAAGTAAGATGATAAGGCTCTACATTTTGTTGGCCTCTCTTGGCTTTCCCCATATGTGGGAGCCTTACCCTTATTCTTGTTTGACATCTTGATTCTTCAACGAAATAAAGGCTACCAGCCTACCAGTGAAAAAAAATGTTAAAAAAATGTTTACTTGTTGAAGAAGTGACAAATGACAATAGAACTACAATATATAATGTTTACATAGTCACAAAATAATAATCACTTACCTTTGCCTCAAATTCAATCATAGTCGCGACTCTCCAAAGCAGTCAAGACTCAATAGTCTGAACTTTGCTATCGATCAAATTGAAGTTGAACCGATCCAAATTGTGTACAATAACATTGATGTATGAATGTATTTATACTAATCTTTATTGGTGAATTGGGCAGGAGGTATTAGGTTGGTGTCCAAATATTTGGCGAAGCTCGCATAATTATAACATGTCTTGTGTTATATCCTAGGTGATTATGGGTCATCCAATACCATGGTAATATTAATAAAATTGGCAAAAATCAATTGGTTTGAGACACGCATCTGTAAAATGGTTGGCAAAGTTGGGTCCACCTAAATATATATATAACTATTGGTGAATATAGGCCGTCCATTTGGGGCCACTTTGAAATTATAGGCGAATGTTAAAAAAATATCGTGCCCAAAAATTATATGCCATTGGCGATGATCCCAACCATTGGACCCAATTTTCATAAACCAATTACCGATGAGCCCGATCATTGGACCCAATTTTCATAAATGCAGGGCGATATGATCATTCCCAGGTGGCCAATATATTTTCCAAATCGAGGATCGATGACAAGCGACATTCACTAATTGGCGAATAATCACCGCTAAAGTTTTTGATGTAACTGACTGATGTTAGTGGGGGAAGCCATCTCCATTATTGCCTTAACTTTTTTGGATCTACTTCAATTCCTTTGGCTGAGACAATGTACCCTAATATTTTACCAGATGTGACTCTGAATGCACATTTCTTTGGATTGAGTCAAATTTGATACTTTTCCATCTGGGTGAATATTCTATCCAACACTCTCAAATGACCAGCTCTATCTTTGGATTTTGCTAAAATGTCGTCAACATAATCTTCCATAATGGTATGCATCATGTCATGAAAGATTGTAGTCATAGCTCTTTGGTAAGTTGCTCCAACATTTTTGAGGCCAAATGGCATCACATTCCAGCAATATGTACCCCACGGACAAGTAAAAGCAATCTTCTCCTAGTCTTCCAACGCAATCTTGATTTGGTTATAGCTAGAAAAACCATCCATTAATGATAACATCTCATGCCCAACTGTCAGATCAATAATAATGTCAATATTTGGCAGAGGAAAGTCATCTTTTGGACAAGCTTTATTAAGATCTCAAAAATCAATACAAATCCTGATAGACTTGTCTAGTTTTGAGACGGGGACAATATTTGAAATCCACTCAGCATAATCAATAGCATGAATGAATCCAACATCTAGGAGCTTCTTCAATTCTACTTTAACCATTAGTGCAATGTGTAGGTGCATCTTGTGGAGCTTCTGCTTAACTAGTTTTACACCTGGCCTGATAGATAAATGATGCATAATGAGATTAGGGTCTATCCCAGGTATATCAGCATAGGACCAAGCAAAGTTGATTTGTCTCTCTTTGAATTTTTTTGCAAAAGCTTCTTTCTTTGATTCTGTCAATGAGGCTGCTACTTTGAGGATGCGCGAAGACTCTTCTATTCCAATGTTAAGAGGTACTATTGGTTCTATAAGAATGGTAGATTGCTCTTGATATAGATAATTCAGAAGAGTGTCAATCCTTCCATCGTTAGGTGCCTCAGAGAGGTTTTCACCATCAGATGTGTCTTTTCTTTTTACTATTTTTGGATCTAATACTACCACTGAGTGGTTTTCACCATTAGATCTATTGATTATTTTTATATTTTTATGACTGAAAGGATTGGCACTCTCTCCAAAGTAGGCCATGTCATTGAGTTCTATCAAAAATCCTGACTTGTGATCTCCTGGTGGTAAATGATCCTTGTTTCCAAGATAGTCAATGATTACATCATCATTATGGAAAACATCAAGTTCTGGATGATCGGGAGAATCCCAATTGATAAGCTCGGGATGTACAAGGGGCATTGGATCATTCGGATCAGTTTCAAAGGTAGAGATGGTATTGATGGAAAATTTGTCAAGGTTTATGATGGTATCAGTGAGGTCTATTTCCATACTCTCATCTGATTCATCTATCACAAGATAAAGCTCACTTTCCTCACAATCGACAAAAGTAGTATCATGTGGGACTAATCCTAGTGAGTTAGTCTTTGAACTCTCTCCCTCATGGTAATCATTGCTATAGTGATGGAAAAAATCAACTCCTATATCTTCAGTACAATTAGATAATGAATCCCATTCATAATCATTTGAGTCAGAATCATCATTATCCCCAATTCTATCAATGATTCTTTGTGCTAGCCTTTGTTTCTCTGGATCTACATACATACCATGCTTTCTAAATTGTAAGGCATGAGCTTTAGATATCTCATGAAAAGGTGTGATCTTTGCTTTTCCTTTTGGTTCTTTTGGTCCTTCTCCTTTGTATCCTAATCCTGTAGTGTCTCTTTGATAGTTTGGATTTTGCAAAATTGGTTTGATAACACCTTCTCTTTGTAATCCTATAGGTCCAGCACCTTGGTAGCCCATCTTTTGTAGCAAAGTATACCCTTTACCATAGACATCAGGTGATATATATTCATGTTTGATATCTTCCTCATTCTTTTGTGACTTAAGCAAATGATTAGCATTATGCTCAGCTGCCTCTTTGGATATTGTGCCCCTACTTATAAATGTGTCATAAACAAGTGTTGAAGGGGGTTCTGATTGTTGTTTAGTGATCAAAGATCTACCATATGATCTAGGAGATAAAGGTAACTCTGTGATGCAAAGAGCTTGACCTAAAGTGTATTTTCCCATACTTATTTCTTTCATGTCTATCTTGATCCCATTTGATTTAGAAGTTGATGCTATATTACTAGGATCACTGGGTGTAGTTGTAGAAGATTGAGTATGGTTATAAGGTATCAAAGAATCAGATGTCTTTACTATGTTACAATATTGGAAAGGATTAGTATCTCCTTTGATATTGATCTCCTAATGATTATGAGGGAATTTCAAGCACTAATGATAACTTGATGGCACAACTTGCATGGAATGAATCCATGGTCTCCCCAATAGAACGTTATAAGCAAGATCCATGTCAAGAACTTGGAAAGGTACATCTTTGATTATAGGACCAACTCTGATAGGAAGAACAATAGATCCCTTGGATGACCTCTCTTCTTCATCATAAGCTTTTATTGTGATTTTATTCTTTGGATCTACAACATTTTCAAAAAATCCCAATGCAAGGACTAGTTTCAATGTGCATATGTTCAAGCCAGCTTCTCCATCTATTAGTATTCGCTTGATTTTGTGACTCTGTACAAGGACTTCAATATGTAGGGGAGCATTGTGAGGTTGGGTAATAGCTAAATCATCATTTTCAATGAAGGATAGGTAATGTGGGGTTGTTAAATGTCCCACAATAGCTTGAAATTGATCATGATCTAGATTTGTGGGGACTTGGGTCTCTAAGAGAGCTTTTTCAAGGATATCTTTGTGAGATAGGGATAGACACAAAAGCTCTAAGATGGATATCTGGGCAGGTGTTTTCTTGAGTTGTTCCAAAAGATTGTACTAGTTGGAAATATTTGGGGTAGACTTTGGGACATAAACAAACTTTTTTTGAGGTGCATTTGGTTTAGACGGGACTCCTTGGAGAGTAACTTTGGATTGAGCACGAGTAGTAACATGGACTGGTTGAATCTCTAATTTTTATTTTATGGTAATGACATTGGCATAATACTTAGTAGGATGACATTGAGAAATGTTACCAACATATCTATAGGGAGTAGAATTATAATTGGCTTGAGTTTCACCCTTAGTGTTGGAAGAACCTCCTTTTTCATGCTCAAGAAGTGGATCTTTGAAAGTCATATGTGATTCATTCAAGGTATGTCCGTCAACACCAATTTCACCACTTTCAATTAAGTCTTGAACTACATTTTTGAGTCTTAGGCAGTCATTGGTTTTATGTCCTTTGCCTCTGTGAAACTCACAATAATCATTCGCATTCCACCAAGAAGGTTTTACTCTAGGTTCAAAGTCTTTCATTTCAGGAAGCGTAATGAGTTTCTTTGTGATTAACTTCCATAATGCTGATTTGAGAGATTCTCCTAAAGGAGTAAAATTTCTTCGGGTGACATAAAAGGCAATCTTGGTTTAGATGATTCTTTGTTGGTGTTTGGATTTGCTGATTGATTATTGTAGGTAGCTCGAGTAGCATTTTCCTAACTTGTGAGATTGAGAAGGGGTTGTGTTGGTTTGACATTATGATTATCAACAATCCCATCATTGACAATGTTTTTGTTTTTATTCCAGAATTTTGATTTGTCATTGTTGTAGTTGTTGGGATTAGAATTTGAGGACCTAGCATTGTCCTTGGAATAAAGTTTTATCTCACCCTTTCTGACCATGGCTTCCTCAATCTTGATACCATTTTCTATGAGCTTATTGAAATTTGGTGGACATTGCAATTGTAACCTATAACTCATTTCTGGTGTAAGGTTATGTACAAAGATATCCATCTTTTCTTGTTCAAGAATCATTCATTGATATTTGGCAAACAATTGATGCCATCTTTGCAAAAAAGTAATGGTTCTCCATTTTTTTGATGTGCATTGCAAAGATCAAGCATAGTGACTTCATGTTTGATGTTATATGAATAATGAGTCAAAAATTTGTCAAGAAGCTCATTGAAATATTTGATGCTCGGGGGTAGTTTGGAGAACCATTCCATGGCCCGTCCTCCTAAACTACATGGAAATAGTCACATAAGATAAGTGTCATTGTGAACGACTTCAATACAATCAGCACAAAACTCACAAATGTGGTCTTGTGGATCTGAATTCCCTTTGTATTTGTCAAATTTTGGTACCTCAAAATGAGGAGGGAATGGAATCATTGCTAAATTATTATCAAAAGGATAAGGACATATATCATCCAAGGAATACTTCTTAGTTGATGATCTAGTTTGGATGTCACAGATTTGTTGTTGAAGCATCTGGATTTTTTGTAGAATAGGATCCAAAGATAACGTGTTTCCTTGAGTGTTTTGGGAAACATTATTGTGGGAATCATTGTTTTGTTGATCATTTTGAGAAGCATCAGATTGCTGCTTGGTTTCCTTTGCTCCATGAGTATCTTGAGAACTACTAGGAATTTCTTGATTGGTTACAATAGTTGGTTCTCTAAGATGAGAAATATCAAAATCACTTAGTAGTTTGGCTCTTTGTTGAGCAAGCATGAGGAAATACATCTCTCTATCTAGGTCTAAGAGTCTTTCCATGACATGATAAAATCTAGGATCTTGTGTAGCATCCCTAAGTTCTTGATTTGTGGGTTCCTCTTCGGATGTAAAAAGTGAAGTTTTCTTATGAATTCTAGACCAAGGATTTTATTCATTGCTTTTGTTTCCTTCCATTTTGTCTAGGGATTATGAATCAACGGTTTGTTTTAGTTTTTGAGATCGAGTTTGAACCATAAAAATGTAAAAATTGGATTTGAGGGATGAAAGATGTTTGATGAAAAGATATGGAAAAAGTGTTTGATAGAAAAGATGTTTGAAAAGTGTTGAAAAGTGATGAGCCAACTTGATAAAATCTAGGTCAATAGGAAGTATAGATTTCACTATGATATGACAAAGAAAAATCAAGAGATAGTAACCTAAGTAAGTTTGATTGAGGATGATAGATACTAATAGGATAAACTCACAAAGATCAAAATCTAATCGATAAGGCAATGTTTTCAACACTAAATTTGGAATTTTAGAAGATTAGAAGAAATTATTTGATGACTTTTGGTGAAGGAAAGATGATGCAAATTGATGAAAATGGTCAAACTAAAAATCTGAGGTTTGTGTAGCTTGAATGTTTCTCCAGAATCTTACTAAGGATGAAAATGGGTATCTGAAAAAGTGATTGTGAAATTTTCAAAGCTTGTGGAAATGCTCACTATTGTATATGCACAACGACAAATGTGTAGGACAGTTTGATGAATGCGTAGCCAAATGAAACAAATGTGTAGCAATTTGGAACTGATGCATGGGAAAAGTAATAGATGCGCAGAACATTGTAACGGATGTGCAGGAAAATTGGATGAATGCACAAGAATTTGTTTATGATGTATTGGAACTGTAAGATGTTGAATTTTCTTTTGATTTGGAACTGATGCATGGGAAAAGTAACAGATGCACAGAACAGTGTAATGGATGCACAAGAAAATTGGATGAATGCGTAGGAATTTGTTTCTGATGGATTGGAACTGCAAGATGTTGAATTTTCTTTTGATTTTCTGATGTTTTTGGTTTTCTAAAAAAAGCATAAACACACACACGCAAGAGAAAAATGATTTTAATCTAATTGTTCTAGTATGAATGCACAAATACGCTTACAATCCTAAGGTTGGCAAGGACAATATCTATTGAATCCCCACTAGGATAATAAAATCTAGCCACGCAAATCTGTGGTGGACAGCCTAGGAACTTGGAGGCACAGGCTCCTCCTTACAGTGCACTCACTTCTCAGGCACACCAAGTTATGAATTCAATGGGTCATTACTTCCCAAAGAACTACTATCTCTACTATGAACCGTGAGTAATGTGGGGTGTCTTTGTGGGCTTGTGTGACCCCTTGAGACAACAAATAGAAGGTTTTTGGCCACTAAACAAAAGTATTTAATAAGGACATCTATTCAGGTGGTTGCGATCAAGTCATTTTCCCAATTAAGGGGGCTCTCCCAATCCTTTCAAAGCAAGGCTTTCACCTCTACTAAGTAGGACTTTAACGCACCACTGGGGTACTGGAGGAGATTTTGGTTGCCACAATGAATTCACACCTATCTAATGTGAGACTAATCACAATAGCATTTTTTATATACCAGTTTGGAAGGGCTTGGCTTTAGCCTGTTACCGGTTGGGTCATTCCTTGGGGTGAGTACCTCTTTTCCCACCAAAGACCGCCTCTAAAAATTATAATAGTTTCTCTTACAACCAAGATCCACGAATGGCGAGGGGAGAGGATACACTGTTATAATTTTGGGATTACAAATAGCTATTTAAGCAAGACACAACAAACACTTTGAGCTATGCTAAAGAAGACACACAAAGCAAAAACATGTCACATTTTAATCCCAAACAAGGTTGTGGTTTATTTTGTAATACCCCTTAAGAATCCTGCAAAACAAACTTGTTAGAAATTTAGCAATGGGGTCTTCAAACTAACGTCCTGCAAAAATAGCCTAAAGACTACCAGAACAAACAGAAACTTGTCAAAATGTTAGCTTAAATCAAATCTAACAAAAAAAACTAAATTTTACCATAGTAAGTAATAAATGCATAGAACAATGAAATAAATGCACAACAAGTATGGATTTATGCGCATAATGTATTTATGCGCAGCAAAATGAAATGTATGCGCAAAGAGATGGTGTAAATGCACAGAAAGAACTAATGTGCATCAGAAATTGTTAAAAGCACAGAAATTTAAGGTAAATGTGCAGGAAAATTAAAAAAATAGTGTGCAAAAATTGCAGAATGGATGCACAGCAGAAATGAATGAATGCGCAGGAATCAGGCACAAATGCGCAGAAATGAGCTGTAGAAAAACTTGCACACGAAAAACTAAAAACATAAAACTAAAAATGTGGGTTGCCCCACGATGGGTGCCAAAAATGTATGGAAAATTAGGTGAATACTATTCTAAATGATAAATTAACTACTTTAAGATTAATAAATCAAACTAATAAGCAAACTACAATGAAGAATACAATCAAAATGAAGCTAAAATATCATTTTACCTTCACCTACCATGTAGCTTGTCTCCATTATTCTCATAGCCTTGATTTATTGAGGATGTTGAGCTCTTAGATTTCCAAATGAAGCCTTTTCCCAAGATGCCTCCAAAGTGTGGAGATTTGATGATGAATGCAAAATAGCTCAAAGCTTGGTTATGCAACTAATGGATGGAATGCAAGATGGAATGATGATAATATGGATGCTTGATTTCTGTTAGAATGCTTGAATGCTTGATTACTTGAATGCTTGATAAAAAATTACCTATTAGCTCACAAAGGGGAAATAAGGCTCCTTTTATAGAGTTTTGGAGGATCTAGGCCTAGGTGGCACAATCCTACGGTGGAGAATGAAAGGTGGAAGATCCTAGAGCTAGGATTGACTTGGTTGAAGGAGTTGAGAGAAAGGAGGATGTAGTTGGAATGTGAGAGGAAGAATAGGGATGATGTTCCTCTCACATTGACATGGAGGAGAACAAGGTGGAAGGGAAAGACAAATGTCAAGTGTCTCACAAAGACCAAAGAGAGAAAGAGGGAGAGACCTTTTCCTCATGAGGACTCTTTGTATAAGTGTCCCATGAGTCACCTTTGACCCTTAGAGGTGGCTTAAGAAGCCCCTTAGGAATAGAGATTGTCTCTTGACTTGGTTTAAGAGAGGACATGTGGTCATGAGACCAAGTCCTATGAGGCCACATAGCCCTTAGGAATAGGACATGTGTGGGTGAGGATAATTATCAATAAATAATTATTAATAATTATTTATTTTAGCCAAAGTGATGTGTCAAGTGACTGGGTAGATGAGGTGGACTAGGGGACTTAGTCATATTTAGGTGATTGTGTATTTAATTAAATCACTTTAATAAGACTAATTAGAAGACTTAGGATAGAAGAATAAACCATGGTGAATTTACTAAATAAATTGAATAATCTATTTAATAAATAGAGGAAATAATTATTAATTAAATAATAAATATTTAATTAATTAACGAAGCCATTTTTAAGTGTATGCAACCATATTTGAGATCCACTCCGAGTAGTCTATGGCTTATATGATCTTGGCCTGTAGGATCTTTTCTAATTTTTCCTTTACCAGAAGAGCCACTTTTGGGTGCATTTTTCAGAGCTTCTATTTAACTAGTTTGGCGATTGGATCCATGGTGAGGTGATGCATGACCAGCTTTGGATCAAGCCCTGGCATATATGCATAAGACCATGCAAAGTTGGTTGTTACTTCTTGGATAAGTGTGGTGAAAGCTTTATCTTTTGCCTCAGATAAAGATGTTGCAATGTAGGTGATCTGTGGGTACTCTTTTTTCCCTAAATTGATAGGTTTAGTGTCTTCAATGATGATGGGGGACTGCTCAAGCCATTGGTCCTAGATGGGGGAAAAGGAAAATCTTCATCCTCTAGCACCTCAGAGAGGTTTTCACCAAAGGATATGCCCTTTGTTTTTACTATTTTGGAATTGGTATGTGCCCTAGAGGGGTTTTCACATAAGGACTCTTTATTTTCTTTTTTATTTTTAATTTTGCAGCTGAAGACTTCCTCTTCCCTAAAATATCCCTTGGGGTTGAGATGATAGATGCATGCTAATTCCTGCCCCCATTCAAACTACTAATTTTTGGCTCCCATGAATCTTAGGAGCCCTTCCTCACTTTAGAATGTATCAATATGTGCTACGCTTGGTTGCTCCCAGTTTATGAGGTCAGGGTGAAGGAGTGGGAGGTCAATGAGGTTGATGGCGAGTTGGAGGATAGAATTTCCCAGGAAAGTTTTGTCATAAAAAATATCATTGTAGGCTCTTTTTTCTTCCTCTTCCAAAATGTCTTCAACTTCCATGAGTTTGTTTTGGGTATTTAAGAGGGTCACACTAGGTGAATTGGTGCCCCTAGTCATGACGGTGGCTCCTTGTATGTGTAGGTGAGAGGCATTAAAATCGAGGCCTTGATGCGGTGGATTCTTGGATGCTTCTATTGGTTCTTTTGTTCCAACCTCTATGGGTCCAAGGCCGCTACCTTGGTAGTTCCATTGCTTGGTGGCCCATTTGTGGGATATGAGGTATTTGTCCTTAAAATACCCTAGAATCTCAGTATCAGGAGGTGGGAGATCTTTGTGTAGCCATCTGTTGATGTCCAAATCTAGTTCTTGACCATTCAAAATTCTATTTGAAATGAATGTAGATGATCCTAGCTATTTGATCTTGGGACCCTCCTGAGGGCTCTTAGTTTGATGACATGGATGTCCATGAGTGTGTGGGTCTAAAGGGAAACCCCCTACTACAAAAAAATTAGTGAGGTTGTATTCATCACAACCCCTATTGTTGATCTTGATGGAGGAGAGGGTGGAGGCTAATATCATCTCTAGATCATAGTGGGATTGGGATGAATTGGTGATAAATGTGCCAATGTTGATTCTCGGATAGTGAGTGTAGTTGGGGAAGGATGCTACCAATGCATGACAGTATGTGAAGGGTTGGGGATCTCCATGGATGGTGATTTAAGTGCCTTGATATGATAATTTGATGCACTGATGATAGGTGGAGGGAATGACTTTGATGGAATGGATCCACGGGTGACCGAGGAGGATATTTTATAGGAGGTCAACATCAATAACGTGGCACATAGTTTCTTGGACTGCATGGCCTATCTTGATAGGTAAAAAAATGGTACCTTCAGAGGTATGCTCCAGGTTGTCATAGGCCTTAATGGTGATAACCTCATGAGAGATCTCTTCTTCTATGAAACCAACATGTTGGATGAACTTTAATGTACAAAGATATAGGGCTGAACCATTATCTATCATGACCTGTTTGACAATAAATTCATTAACCATGGCAGCGATGTATAGTGGGAGGTTATAGTCTGGTTCAATGGATGGCATATCAAAGGCCTTGAAAGAGAGGGTGGAGGATGTGGATAAGTGTCCCACAAGGTTCTTGAATTGGATGGTGTTAATGTCTGAAGGGACACGAGCCTCTTGGAGGGTTTTATTGAGGACTTCTTGATGAAGGGGTGATGTACAAAGGAGGTTAAGAATGGAGATTTGGGTAGGTGTATTCCCAAGGTGTTCTAGGAGATTATATTTCATACTAGGGATAGTGGTAGGGTTTGTGCCGATAAAAGATATTCGGCCTCTACGAGTGGTAACAATGCATTGACTATGAACACCTTTGATACAAATCACGTTCAGAGTTGGTTCAACCTAGGAAATGCAACCAAAAAATTTGTCATAGTTGATGTAAGCTGTGCCTATATTTTTTCCCATCAGAATGGTCACCTTGTTTTCCCTTGCCTTGGTTTTGGGGAGGGTTAGCATTGGTTTGGTTTTTTATTACATAGTGTTGAGGAAACACATTTTGGTAGATTTGCAAGTTGGCATTCGATGATGTTTGGGAAGGGGCGTCAAACTTTGATTTCCTTCTTATCAATGAAGTTCTGGACATAGTTCTTGAGCTTCATGCACTTCACGGTGGCGTGTCCCTTAACACGGTTATAGTCACAATACTCATTGTCTTTGTACCAGGATGGCTTAGGTGTTGATTCATTAAATGGTTGGGTTTGTGGGTACACAATTAGATTAGCACTGGCTATATGGTGAAAGATATCATCCAAGGGGGGTAAATGTGCACTTCTGGTTGTTTTGGACACATGGCTTATTTTGGCCATGAGTGATAGATATGGCGTTGGTTTTATTGACAGGTGGTCGAAAAGGCGGTTGTTGGTAGGTGGGTGCTTGTTACTGATATGCAGGTGTTTGCTGCTGATATGTTGGGAGAAGGGGATTGGGACCAACTACAACAACTTGGACATGTTTGGTATCTATGGCTCCATCTGTGACAACATTCTTAATCTTGTTCCAATAGCGAGGTCAATCATTGTTAGGTCTATCTTGCGAGCTCTCCTCGTAGTGTTTGATGGCACCATCGTCCAAAAGACCTCATTTGATGTCCATTCTTTTTCCCTTTATGTCTTGATAGGTCTGTATGCAATTCATCCACATGAAGTGGGATAACTTCGAGTGCAAGTTGCCAATGAATATCTTACTGAGATTTTTTTCTAGTGGTTAGTATGATAGTCTCATGGTGAGGTTCTGCCTTCTTTGCAGATAATCAACCAGAGTCTCACCTTCCTTGTGTTTAGAATTGTAGCTATAGTCCAATTAATCTAAATGGTAGCACATAACCATTTACTTAATTAAATCCTCTTCTTCTATTAATTTAAATAAATATATTTATCTATTTAAATTAATTCATAATCATAGCCTTCTAGCTAAATTAATTTAATTAATTAAGCTATAGTCTAATTAATCTAAATGGTAGCACATAACCATTTAATTAATTAAATTTCTTTCTTCTATTAATTTAAATAAATATATTTATCTATTTAAATTAATTCATATCTCCCTTTTAACCCACTTGGAATTAAATATTATATTTAATTCTATTTGAGCACATGGCTCATAAATCTCACCTAACCCATCCTCCTAACCCACCTCAACCACTAAAGTCTTCCCTCTCCTTCTAAGCCAAAACCCACATGGTAAGGATAAGATACTTTGCCCAAAATTTCTAAATTCTACAACTCGGATTTTGATTTTGGGGCTACTTTTGAAGGTCATTTAATGAGTCTTCGGCCACCTAATGACCAAAAGTTAACCCCTAACCTTAAGTATGCCAAGTGGTGAAGTTAAATTTGACCCTAACTGCCCTCTATAGGCCTCCTAACCCCTCTAAAACCTCACTTGAAGTTAACACATAAATTTATCCAACCTTAACCTATCTAGAAACTTTCTAAATCTTGGATAAGATTTGTAGTAGGTTTGATTTTAATATTCAAAGTGGATCCACCCACCCACTTTGAATTAAATAATTAAAATGAGAAAATCTCAACCCTTGATCTTTATGCAATCCTGACCGTTGATTGTCCTAAAAATATTATAAATTGAGCCTCTTCCCTTCACAAATCATCCACCATTTTGAACAAAGTTATCATGCTAGTTTGAGAGCCTAAAAAATACCAAACTACCATTATAATGCCAAAATCCCTACTCACTATTGAAGCTTGAAACATCTTGAGCACACATCCAATCTATTTGGACAAATCCAAAGATCAAGAAGGCTACATTTGGGTGTTTGCATTCTCTTCCCTTTGCTTTATTTTGTCTTAGCATAAGTGTTGTTTTGATTTGTTTTGTTGAATGTTTCACTTGTTTTTTATGTTCCTAACAATATATTTCATAGCTCACATTTTGGCATGCCCGGTGGGACCCACTTCATGGGTTCTTTACTAACATTCTAATGTGGTGTTGAGTTTGTTTCAGATTTTGTTTAAGCTTGTAGGTTGAGGGAGCATTTGAATATTCTTTTTCTTCTTGCAGATTTTTGGCTTAAAAAGACACTTCCAGAAAAACTTTTATAACTTTTGCATACAAGCTCCATTTTGACGATTCAAGAAGTGTCAAAAAGATGGTTCAGAGGTCTATCAAAATTTACAGACAAATTTATTATATTCTATCTTGAAAACTAGGTGCACATGTTCCAATTTGACCCTTCTTTGTAAGCTTCAAACGCTCATGACTTAGACATAAAAAAAACATTTTTTAGCAATCTTTCTTTTTAAATTCATCAGAAAAATGCAAGGAATCTGATTTTGTGATTAGATTTAGCCTTATAAATTCTATTTGAAATGTTTTCCACACACTTTTAATTTTGGGTTTAAAATTAATCTTCACATTTGGGTTTGGAATTAAAAAGAATAAGTGTGTCTGGTGTGTTTGGGATAACACCACATTGGATAGGAGATTATGCTCTTTTCCACTTGAGGGAAAATAAAAAATCTAGACTCCTTATGTGGCTAATCCATGTCTTTTCACTTTATCCTTTAGAGGGCCTGCCAAGAGAGCAATCTTTTGGGAATGACCCAAGTGGGGAACAAGAAAACCTGGCTACGCCACCCCACTATAATCAAAAGTTTTCTTCAATCTAAAGAGAGGGAAGAAATTGCTATATTTACTTCTAATGCTTCTTCATGTCTAGGGCCTAGTTGCCTAAATCTTGCTAAGAAAGACTACATTTGATTGGGTGCTTGTAGGATCATCTTGGTCTCAATCTTGTTTACAAGACTACAAGGGGAGTACATTCATCTTGTATAGGGATGAGAGGTCTAAATCTTGCTTGCGAGACTATGTATTTTTGGGTGCTTGTAGGGCTCTAGGCCTTAATTCTGCTTGCGAAACTACAGGGGATAGTCATGAACAAAGTTCACTAAAAACCTTAAGTTAGAGGCTACCCTTTTGACTGAAAGTATCATAATATTTGTGCAAGGACCAATCCAAGTGGTTTCCCAGATCACCTCAAGATTACTCACCATATGTATTCCTTTTGGATACCAAGTTGTGAGCAACAGTTTTGATACTAGCCTGTCCTTAGGTAGTTCTTACTTGATGTGTTTTTGATTTGTGCTAGACCCGTGGAAATCTTTGTGAACATACACTTGACGTTATTGGAATATTGCAACCTATCTCTATAATTCATAATTGCTTGTATCCCGCAAGGTTGCTTTGTCCCTTGCTAGACTATTTTCAGACATGTGCTTGTTGTCTTTTGATTTGAATATTTGAAAGTGAGTCCTTTGTCATCAAAGAGATCAACCCAATAGAAACATCCAAAATGTGGTTCCTCAAAGCTCTCAAAAACATTTGTCGCAATCACCACCCTTTCAAGATATGACTGATCTAACAAAGCACAAGAAAGAAAAGCTACCAATTGTTTTTATCTACCAAGAGAAGAAAGTTACCGAACACAAACTCAAGGATCATCAACCTATCCTAATTGAAATCAAGAAATAAACCAAGTATCAAGACAAACTTGATAACATAACTTACAACGCAAGAGTCATACAATTTGCAGCTTTCTTCCAAATCAATCGTCATTTTTTTTACCCTTGAAAATGAAGGCTAGTTGGTATACTACACACTACATTCTTTTAAATCTCATGAAACTGTCTCAACATCATTGCATCCTTGCATTATAGATCATCCTTTTGGTGTATTTGAATCATCCTCTTAGATAGTCTCATTTAATTCAAAATCATCATCCTTAATCTAAACAAAAAAACAAAAAAAAAAACAATCAAACCATCCAAGTATCCGCCTAGCTCCATATGCTTTTGAATTGCTAAAATCCATATCCTAAATCAAAAATCATCTTATAGCTCCACCCTTTCGACTAAGAATTGTCTAGGGTAGCTTGTACTTGTATTTGTAGGCCTCATCATCTTGATCCAAAGATTGGCTTGCACTGACAAGGATCCTATCTTCTGAAGATCATAAGTCTATCTGAGGTTGACAATCCCATCTATTTGATCCTACTATAGGAAGAAGCAATTCATTCTCATTTGGCACCAGTTAAACCTTAGCATTTATGACATCCCCATCATCCTAATCCAATCACAATACAAGCATCTTTAAATCCATCCAAGATCATCCTAAGTCTTGTATCTATCCTTAGGTATCCATAGGTGTATCCTATCCCCATCCTTAAATCTCTTTAGGAACATCTTGCATTTATCATCCATTGCATCCTCATTTATTCATCCTAGGACTTGCATTTCATGCCTACTAAGACATGAGCTAGGAAGAGAAAGAATATGGACCCCAATCTTGCCACTAGTTCGTCTGGTCCCATCAATGCTAACAATGAGATGGTAACATATGATACACAATCACAAGTAAAAATTGAGAATGTGTGGGAAGATCCAACTAAAACACCCACCACAAATTCCATGGAAGCATTTATGAGCCATCCTAGACATGCACAAATGATCAACGCAACATTTCCAAGAATCATCCTACTATATTAGCTAACGATGCACAAGAGGGTACTCCCATTCCTCCACACATCCAACCCTTCAGTCCGTCAAAACCCATCCATATCCCATCTGATGCCTATTCTCCCATCATCCAACAAAATCATGACCCTAGCCAACAAATATCTCAAGTAGCCTCACCTATCCCCCATCTTTTGCAGTCTAGTTCAACAAACCCCACAGTTCACACAATGGAACAATCTACTCCATTTTCTGTTATAGGTGCACCACCCCCACCTACCACATCACAAATATCCACTCAGGAACAAAGTTCTACATAGGTGATACCTCTTCCTCCCATGCAAAGCACCACACAAACAATACTCCCACCTTTTACAAGCTAGGCTTCCACGTCAACATCACTCTCCCAAGGGGAAACCCAAACATTTCTCTTCACCGCTCAACCAACATTCACCCAATCCATCACACAACCAACTTCTGCACAAGTTCTTCCACCACCTTTCATCACCAACACACGGGCTCAGCAAGTCACCTTCACAACTAAAATGCCATTCATGGCATCCCAAAACCCTCTGTCTACATCAAAAAATCCCACCTTCACTCCCACATTTGTTGCAACCTCCGCATCACAACCAACAGTAGAGATTGATGCCACTTGGAGCCTCAAACAAGCGCAAATGAATACCTTGGGCATACCCAAGCACTCACACCTCTCCCAACCAGATTATCAGCAAGGAACCTTTCCACAAACAACACAACAACCACCACCACCTCCTTTCATTGCATCTTTTCCCACATTCACCAACTACCTATCTATGTCACTTACTGCCCCTCAAGCTATCCCCCATAATAGCAACAGCTTGGCCTTGCCCATCCTACTAACTCCCTCGCACAACCACCTATAGTACACACCCAAGCTACAATCCCCCCTCTTAGTAATGTAGGAATGCATCCTTCATAAATCAGGCAAGCCCAATGCTAGTCCCAACAACAACCATTCTACCAACCTTCCTTGCAACAATAGTACTTCCTGGCACAAAAACCTAATCCTCTCATCCCACAAAAACAAGCTATAACATATCCTATGCATCAGCACACCTCAACTGTAAAAAAATAATATGTCACCCAATAAGCTATCCAAAACCCATTCCAAACCACCTATGCAGCAGGGCAATCCCCCTACCCCATCCCACAGTATCTTCCACACATCCCTCCATATTCACCCATGCCATCTGATCCCTTCCCAATGGGAGTACCCACTCCAATGCCTATCAACTCAGAATGGGAAGAAATGAAGAATGCCCTCAAGGAAATCAAAGCTAGAAATGAGGGAAAAACATTCAAGTTCAAAGAAGTTTGTCCATACCCTTTCGACAGATCAATCACGGCAGTCCCCTTCCCTAATAATTTTGAAACACCCAAATTTGACAAATATCGAGGGAAGGGAGATCTAGTCAGCCATGTTAAAGAGTTTTATATGGCATGCCAAGAGGTTTCATATAGTAACAACTACCTCATGCACCTCTTCCCTAAGTGATGTAGAGGCCCTAGGTGGACTTGCAATCATTCATGCTATGAGGGACTTCCCAAGTGTTTCTACAACACCAACTAACATCTTCATAGGATCATTCTCCTTTATCCAATCAACTCCAAACCTTATCAGAGTGCACACAATGATTTGTGCCACCATAGACTCTACATCTTATTAAACATCACCAATTTCCCTCAAGTACATTAGTGTCTTCATCCAAGAAACTATCTCTTACTAAGTATTCACTAACCCAATCACCAAAAATATGCCTCCTTGCTATCTCTGGATAGACCCGTACACAAATAAGTGTAACTTTTTCATAACATACCAACTTCTTGATCACTCTGGTGAATTTTGGGCATAATTAGTGTCTCACTAACATACGTCAATCTGAAAAAGATCCAATGGTTCAATTTGGAGATATTGACCGCGAACTGGACTGCATTTTTCTAGAACAGTCATCTTCAACTTTCTTCAACATTGTTTGATCCTTTCTTCAATCCCTTATCCATTCCTGCACACAAAAAATTATGGAAACATATGATACATAGATTAGGTCTCTCCCACAAGAAACATCCACCACATAAAGTGGGAGAGCCTAAATCATCATAGGTTCTTCAAACTAATTTGCTGATTGCACACCAAAATCTCTGTTAAGGAACAATCAAAATAATATTGATGTTTCTTGCCTCAAAAATTATCAAAAATATAAAAAACTTGTATGGAAACAAAAAAAATCTAATACATCTTCAATATAATATGTTTCCACTCAATATTTCATTCAATTGAGAAGTTTTAACACCACAACAGATGACTGTCCCCTTATGGCAGCAAGCTAGGAATTTGCAGAGAATTAAAATTTCATTGATTTAAAACTTCAATACATTGCCTCCTTTCAACGACAAAACCCTAAAAACTCCCTACCATTCCTCTCTCTCAAAAATCACATACACCATTCAATAAAAATATTCCCAAGTCGGTTACAACTGCTCACAAGCCAGTTACAATCAGTTTTTATGACTGTTATAATTAGTATTTGTTTATTTTTTTGTTGTCTAGTTGACAACCTAGTTGTCAACTTTAACAACCTCTCATTATGATGTATTTATTAACCCTTTTAAAGGTTCTTAGCACTCTATCCTAATCTATAAACACCTTAAACCCTCACTAAACCTCACACATAAGCCTTTTAAGCCTATTTTGCCATTTTTGGGCAAATTACATATTTGGGCACTTATAGTGCATTTGACCTCACATAATGGTTCTATTGGCCATATTACAATCAATTGGACCTTTATAGGTCATTAAAAAACTCATCTACCCTAGAATCCCCAAGTGACCCCTAGTACACTTTATCCCTTCTTAATGCCATTAAAGGCTTACAAATTTGATCTTCAACAAAATGATCAAAGGATTATCAAAACACAATTAAAGGACCATTATTGATCTTATTACAATCATATGACCCTTCAAGGTCATGTTCATCTCTTGTTTCCCCCTAGGATCTATTAGTGACCCTCGTGTCTTCTTAAGTCTTCATCCTTGGTCCAGGTGCTCCTGCACCACTAAGAGTCTAGGAGGGGCCACCCTTGAGTGGCTCTACAAGATACCATACGACTCTGTCACCACCTTTGCTGAAATTTTAGAGAAATTTGTTGCCCAGTATGCACACATTGTTGAAAATGAGCTCTCCTTACTAGACTTATGTGATTTTAAACAAAAGGGAGGTGAAAGCCTAGCTGACTGTCTACAAAGGTGGCAAAACCTCACCATGAGGCTATCATATCAACCACCATAAAAACACCTCACCAAGATATTCATCGATAATCTACATTTGAATTTATCCCACTTCATGCGAATGAATTGCATATAGACCTATCAAGACATAAAAGGAAAATGAATGGACATTGAACAAGGTCTTTTGGATGATGGTTCCATCAAACATTACAAGGAGAGCTCAGAAGATAGGTCCAATAATGATCGACCTCGCTATTGGAACAAGAACAAGGACGTGGTCATAGATGGTGCCACAGATACTAAGCACATCCAAGTTGTTGTAGTTAGTCCACATCCCCCTCTCCTAGCATACCAACATGCTGCACCTGTGTACCAAAAACAAACACCCGCCTATCAACAACTTCCTTTTCCACCACCCGCCAATCAAACCAACACCATAGCTGTCACCCAAGGCCAGAACAAGCTACATGTCCAAAACAATTAGAAGCGAACATTCACTCCACTCGGAGAGCCTCTAGATGCCATCTTCTACCGTATGGCCAGTGCTAATCTGATTGTGTACCTATAGACCTAGCCATTTGATGAGTCAACACCTAAGCCATCTTGGTACAAGGATAATGAGTACTAAAACTATCACCATGTCAAGGGACATGCCACCATAAAATGCATGAAACTCAAACATTATCTCCAGGACCTTATTGACAAAAATGAGATCACAGTTGACGCTCCTTCCCAGACATCGCCAAATGCCAACCTGCAAATTTACCAAAATGTGTTTCCTCAACACAATACATGCAAGAATCAAGCCAATGCTAACCTTCCACAAAACCAAGGCAAGGGCAAACAAGGTGACCACAATGATGGGAAAGACTATACCACAGCTTACGTTGATTACGATAAATTTGTTGGTTGCATTTCCCAGGTTGAACCAACTATGAGCATAATCCATGTCAAGGGTGCTGATAGTCAATGTGACATTACCACCTATAGAGGCTAGATATCTATTGACGGCACCAATCCCATGACCATCCCTAGTGCACAATATAACCTCCTAGAACACCTTGGGAACACACCTGCCCAAATCTCTATCCTTGACCTCCTTCGCACATCACCCCTCCATTAGGAAGTCCTCAATAATGCCCTCCAAGAGACTTGTGTCCCTACAAATATTAACACCATCCAGTTCAAGAACCTTGTGGGACACCTATCCACATCCTCCACCCTCTCTTTCAAAGCCTCTGACATGCCATCCATTGAACCAGATCACAATCTCCCACTTCGCATCGTCATCATGATCAATGACTTCATCGTCAAATAGGTCATGATAGATAATGGTTCAGCCCTAAATATTTGTACATTAAAGTTCATCCAACAGGTTGGTTTCATAGAAGCAGACATCTCTCACGATGTAATCACCATCAAGGCTTATGACAACCTAGAGTGTACCTCTGAAGGTACTATTTTGCTTCCTATCAATATTGGCCCCATAGTCCAAGATACCATATGCCACGTTGTTGATCTTGACCTCCCCTACAAAATCCTCCTCGGTCACTTGTGGATCCATTCCATCCAGGCCTTCCCCTCCACCTATCATCAGTGCATCAAATTCCCATATCAAGGCACTAAAATCACCATCCATGCTGATCCCCAGCCTTTCGCATACTGCCATGCAATTAAAACTTCATTCCCCCACTCGACTCATTGTCCTGAAATCAATATTGGCACGTCTATCGCTAGTTCTTCCCGATCCCATTGTGATCCAGAAACAATCTTAGCCTCCACCCTTTCTACCATCAAGATCAACAACAAGGGTTGTGGTGAATACAACCTCACCGATGCCTTTGCAATAGGGGCTCTCCCATTGGATCCACACACTTAGGGACGCCCATGTCATGAAACTAAGGCCCCTTAGGAGGGTCCCAAGATCAAGACTCTGGGTTCATCTACTTTCATCTCCAATGGAATTTTGAATGGTAAAGAGCTAACACCCAATATTAACCAATGGCTATACAAGGATCCCCTTTCGCCTGATACTGAGCTTCTAGGGTATTTCAAAGACAAGTACCCTATATCCTATGAATGGGCCACTAAACAATGGAACTATCAAGGTGGTGGCCTCGCACCCACAGAGGTTGGAATGAAAGAACCTGTGGAGGCATCCAAGAATCCACAACATCAAGGTCTTGGTTTTAATACACCTCACCTCCACATACGAGGACCCACTATTGTGACTGGGGGCACTAATTCACCTAGCGTGACCCTCTTGGATATCCAAAATGAAATTGTGAAAGTCAAAGACATTCTAAAAGAGGAAGAAAAATGATCCTACAATGATATCTTTGATGATGAAACCTTCCTAGACAACTCTATCCTACACCAACTTGCTATTAACCTCATTGACCTCCCACTCTTTCATCCTAACCTCATAGGCTAGGATCAACCAAGCATGGCACATATTGATGAGTTTCAAAGTGAGAAAGCACTCCTAAAATTCCTGGGTGCCATAAATCAACAATCCAACCAGGGGTAGGAATCGACAGAAGTCTACCAACTCAACCCCAAGGAATATTTTGGGGAAGAGGAAGTCTCTAGTCGCAAAAGTGAAAATCAAAAAGAAAATAATGAATCCTCATGTGAAAACCCCTCTAGGGCACAACTTGATTCAAAAATAGTAAAAATAAAGGGCGTATCCCCTAGTGAAAACCTCTTTGAGGCATTAGAGGATGGAGACTTGCCTCTTCCACCCATCCAAGATTACCGGCTAAAACAATCATCGAGGAAACCAAACTAGTCAACTTAGGCACAAAAGAAATCCCAAGAATCACCTATATTGCGACATCCTTAACTGAAGGTGAAGAATCAACCCTCATAGCTCTTCTTCGAGAGTCAATCATAAATTTTTCATGGTCCTATGCACACATGCTAGGGCTTGATCCAAAGCTGGTTGTACATCATCTTGCTGTAGATCCAACCGCTAAACCAATCAAACAAAAGCTCAAAAAGATGCATCCAAAAGTGGCCCTTCTAGTAAAAGCAGAACTAGAGAAGCTCCTACAAGCCAAGATCATCAAAGCTATAGATTACTTGGAATGGATTTCCAATATGGTACTAGTCACAAAGCCTTCTAGTGAAATTAGGATCTACACTAACTTTAGGGACCTCAACAAGGCATGTCCTAAGGATGACTTTCCACTACCCAACATTGATATGATTATTGACCTCACAACAAGCCATGAGATGTTGTCACTCATGGATGGATTTTCTGAATATAATTAAATCAAGATAGTAGAAGAATATCAACATAAGACGGTATTCAGCATGCCTTGGGGCACCTTCTATTATAACATGATGTCATTTGGACTCAAGAATGTGGGAGCTACATACCAACGAGTAATGACTACCATTTTTCATGATATAATCCATAAAATCCTTGAAGATTATGTAGATGAAATCCTTGCAAAATAAAAAACACGAGATGAACACCTTGACATCCTTGAATGTGTGTTTGATCATCTACATCAATATGGGTTAAAGTTGAATCCAAAGAAATGTGTGTTTGGTGTCACATCTGGAAAAATGCTAGGATTCATTATTTCCAGGTGAGGCATAGAGATTAACCCAAAGAAGGTAAAATCCATCACATAAATGCCTCCTCCCAGAATGCTCAAGCAGTTGAGAAGCCTACAAGGAAAGCTACAGTCAGTTTGAAGGTTCATCTCCTAGATGGTAGACAAGTGCCAACCGTTCACACATCTGTTGCGCAAGGATACCACTTTCAAATGGGATCCCATTTGTCAACAGAGTTTTGAGAACCTCAAAGAATACCTGGCAAACTCATCTATCCTTATACCACCAACGCCAGGTCGGCCCCTCATTTTGTACATATATGCGACTACCATGGCACTGGGGGCACTTCTAGCCCAGCTTGATGATAATGGAAAGGAGAGGGCTATTTACTATATCATTCATACACTAGTGGGCTATGAGATGAACTACTCCCCAATGGAAAAAGTATGCTTAGCAGTGGTATTTTCCACTCAAAAGCTTTGTCACTATATGCTCAGCCACACAGTAAAGCTGATCTCAAAGGTTGACCCTCTCAAGTATCTACTTTCAAGGACCACACTCACAGGATGGATGGAAAAGTGGGTAGTGCTTCTCAGTGAATTCAACATCCAGTATGTCGATTGAAAAGCCATTAAGGGACAAGTTATTGCAGAATAGCTTGTCGAAGCACCCTTAGTCAATGCGTACCCCCTAGTGATGGAGTTCCCAAATGAGCATCTTTGTATGGTCACAAAACAACCCCTGTGGAAACTATATTTTGACATATCATATACATCACATGGGTCAGGGGCAGAGATATTATTTGTGACTCCCCAAGGTGACTAGATCCCAATATCCTTCAAATTAGGATTTCTATGCACAAACAATATTTCAGAGTATGAAGCCCTAATCACAGGCCTCAGAACAGCTATCCACTAGAATATCACAGAGTTACAAGTATTTAGGGATTCCTAGCTAATCATCAAACAAGTCCTCGATGAGTTTCAGACCAAGGATGACAATCTATTACCTTACAAAGAGCTTGTGGATAAACTCAAAGAACATTTTGTTAGCATCCAGTTCACACAAGTACCAAGACTTTAAAACAAGGTAGTTGATGCTATGGAAACTATCAGGTCATTACTGGAGATCACCCATGATGTGACACAATATGAGTTTTTAGTCGAGTAGCTACACACACCTGCTTACGAGAACACTGACTCTGAGATGGTGTGCATCTTGGTTGGTCCCCAGTCCCCATGGTACCATGATATTAATGCTTATCTAAAGAATGGTATCATATCCCCTCACCTCACCAACACCCAATTCCAAAACCTCATTCGTAGAGCATCCCAATATACTCTTATAGTCGACACCCTATATCGTCATGGGTATCATAACATCCTCTCCTGATGTTTAGACTCGAATGAGGCCACTTTGGATTTACAAGAGGTTCGCACTGGTATTTACAGTGCCCACGTGAGTGGCATGGTTCTTGCAAAGCAATTGCTTAGAGTTGGGTATTACTGGCCGACGATGGAGCATGATGCCTGTGAGTTTGTAAAGAAGTGCCTGTAGTGTCAACAACATGCTAATCTGATCCATGCACCAGCACAAGATCTGCAGCCCATCGCACCCCCATGGCCCTTTTCATGTTGGGGTTTTGACCTCGTTGGCATGATCACCCCTCATTCCTCTGATGGACATAAGTATATCATAACATCCACTGAATATTTCACAAAGTGGGTTGAAGCAATTCTGCTTAGCCTAACTACAGGTGTCCAAATATCCAAGTTCATCCTCTACCACATTATCTGTTGTGCATCCCATTTGCCATCTTTACAGACCATGGAACTCCATTTGGAAACCAACATGTCAAAGATCTTTGTGCTCAATTGCACATCCACCACCGTTTCTCTAGCCCATATTTCCCGCAAGGAAATGACCAAGTTGAGGTAACTAACAAAACCATCTTAAAAATCCTGTAAAAAGTTGTCAATGATTCTAGTTGCGACTAGCACCTCCAAATAAATCCTACCCTTTGGGCCTATCGTACTTCATTCTGCACACCCACAGGTACCACCCCATACTCCCTAGTATATGGTGTTGAAGCCATCCTACCAATTGAGGTCAAAATCATTTCACTGCATGTGTCCATGAAGAATTACATGACCGATGAAGACTATTGTGTGGCATGCCTTACCTAGTTGGACCTACTAGACGAGAAGAGGCAACAGGCATATGACCACCTGATCGTGTACGAAAATCACCTAAAGAGTGTAATACCCCAAAAATGGGCTATAAGTTCATTAACCTCCTACATCTACAAATCGAACGAAAGCAACATCGAAGTCCTAATCTAAGACACATCTGCACATCATCGAATCCTAATTGATTATCTTAAATTCTGCATCGGGGAATATTCTTAGCAATATTTCTAATTATCTTAATTATCTTTAATTTAATGATTATTTGGTGATAAATCACATTTATCCTAAGTTTGATTAATTGAATATTTTCATATTTAATTAATTAGATTTAATATCTTGCCACTTAATTATTTAATTAAATTTAATTCTATCTATTATTAATTGTATTATTTAATTTTGACAATAAATCCAATATCCTATGAATAATTGATTAAATTCTTATTTAATTGATTAAAGCAGGTTGTCATTATTTAATAATATAGTTTTTAATAAAAGTTTGATAAAATAGTTAATTAACCCATAAATTAATTATTTTATTTCAAAAATCAGTTAAGTTGAGAATAAATCACTTTATTTATTTATTAATTCATAATTATCCATGTGCACATTCAAGGACTAGTTAAACTCAAATTGGAAAATCAATGCAAGTTGTTAGCTTTTTGAAACTCAACATCTTTTTGAGTTTTAAAGTTGATCTAAACTTCTAATTCAAGTTGAACTGTGCTTTTGCATGTTTTTGTGAATTAAATTATCTTTATTTAAAAATAACTCAAAAATCAACCTGAGTTATTTGAGTGATTTATGGCTTTCTTCCATGCACCTCCAAAGCCCTGGATTTCTATAAAACCAAGGCTCAGCTCTTCATAATTCATCTCGCAAATTGCAAACTTACTCTACAGGAATCATATCATATCAAATTTGGAGAATTTGCACAATTGGAGCTTGAAAGATAAATTTGAGGATTCGAAGCTTTGTGAGATCAATTTCAAATTCATAGCTTTCATATTATTGTTAAAATTTTCATTCTCATATCATATCATTTCTAGATTAGCATTGCATATCAATTTTCATATTAGCATAGATTCATATCAGTTTTTATCATATTATTGCATAGAAAATATTTTTAAAAAATAGATTAATTGCATTCATATATCATATCAGTTTGGCATTCAAATCTTTTATTTAGGTGTCGTCTAGGTCATTGATCTCGATAACAATCTGAGAACATTAATCTCGCACCTACTAGAAGGCAGTAAATCGCTTGGTTAGAGTAGATTTCAATTTTGCATGATTTTGATTATAGCTAACCTCTAATATTTTACTGAAGTGTTGTGTCTACATATCAAGTACAATTTTCACACACACATTTTTGGCACCCATTGTGGGGCCCTGAAATGGGCTTCCCTTCATTTCTATCAATCTTCTATCATTTCTCTATCAGAACTCCCCTGCTGCTGCCTGTTTTGGTGGTATTCTCAGTAGGACGTTATTTTTTATTTTAAATTTTTTTTTGGCACTTTTTCTATCAAAACTATCTGTATAGTGTGATTTTTAATTTCAGTCCGTACAGTGTCGTACGAGTTTTTCAAATTATCGTACGAGTTTTTCGAACTGTCGTTTCATCAGACACCCAGTGTCGTATGAGTTTTTCAGACTGTCATTTCATCAGACACCCAGTGTCATCTGGGAGCATACCCACTATCATATGATAGTTGACCAAGTATCATTTCATCAGGTACCCACTATTGTATGAGTTTCTTACTGTCGTCTATCAATTTCTATCTTTTTCTCCTTAATTTCTGTGCAAAAATACAATTTTTATTTTTTGTCCGTACAATCTTTGTACAAGTTTTTGACAAAAGTCATATGAGTTTGAGCCTTCTATCATACGACAGTTGACCAAGTATCATTTCATCAGACACCCACTATCATTTGGAAGCTAGATTATCATTTCATCAGACACCCAGTGTTGTATGAGTTTCTAAACTGTCATTTGGGAGCATACCCACTGTCGTACGAGTTTCAGACTGTCGTCTGGTAATAGACCCACTGTCGTACAAGTTTAGGCATCAGATTTCAATTGTCATTTCATTTTTGCAGGCAGTTTGTCAGATTTGATTTTTGAATTTTGACTAACAGCTAATCTTAACAGTTGGAATTCTCTATTTTTGATTGACTCTTGCTGGTTTTGATTGGAAAAAGCATAAAGTTTGCTAAAATCAGGTAAAAATCTACTAAGCGCATTGCGAGGATCTTAGGTATTCCACTTGTGCTGATAATATTTCAATTTGGACTTAAAATAAATCTCTCATGTGTCTAGCTTGGGTGATTCTTTTCATGCTTTTATTTTACACACTTGCATAATTGATACTAGGTTGTGACACCTTAAGTATTTATTAGCAGTCTTAGATTACTTGTGATTGATCTAGATTGCTATCTTGGGTTATTGGACTGGCTAATCCACCGGCCCCTCATTTAGCCCTATGGTTGCAAGCTCAGCACCACGTTAAAGGGGAGGGGTCAATAAGAAAGAAGCGTTAAATGCTCCACTAGGCAATCCTTGTGTGCTTTTTGGAACTCACTTATTTTTTAGATTGTGGACTCGTTTCTAGCTTGTGTGAGGTGTTAAGTGCTCCACTTTGTGGACTCACCTCATATTTTCTTTTAGCATTAAGTGTACCACCTTGTGCTTCTGAATACTTTTAGATAAATTTGCTTTCGGGAATATATCTGTACTCACATAGTAATTAGGCCCTATGAACACTATTCATGATTCTTGAGAGATTGGATTCCCAGTGAAATCCTTCTTGATGACAGAATCCTTGTAGGTAGGGAGGATACTTAGTGTGTTTCACATTCAACTTAGTTAGTGTGTCTTCTCTTATTGATCGATACATTCTCTCCCAAGAGAGGTTGATAGATCACGTGGGGTTGACATCACGAGCTTTGGTGAATCAAAATTGGTTAGTGCACCTTCTCTTATTTATTGATACATTCTCTCCCTGGAGAGGTTGATAGATCATGTGAAGTTGACATCATAGACTTTGGTGAATCAAAACTTTATCTTAGCGTGTCGGATTAATCTACTTGCTTTGTTTGGGTTAAAAGTGAAAAGGTGTCAAAAACCTTGGATCTAGAGCCAAGTCCTCTTGTGGTATACTATTGTGAGTCACCTTTAGAGAGGGTTAACCGTAGTGGACAATCCCTTCATAGGGAAAACTACGTTGATGAAACCTCAAGCGGTAATAGCCATTTTCACCATGGTAGTGATAGCCACTATATAAATGTCCTTGTGGAAGAAATCTCCACAGGTATGGTTCATTGTTGGGTTGTCAGATCTCCCTGGCAGCTCCTGAAGATTAAGTTCTCGAACTGTGTCAAAACCCAGGTGCACTGGGATTGGAGTTCATCCCTTTGGATCATAAAATTTGTAGAGTCAAACCATTACTAAAAACCCTAGCGAGGCCAAATTTTCATTTTATAGGGTATATGTGCATTATTGCAAAACATTTTTGGAACATACACAATTAACACTTCTGAGGATTAGAATGAATAAGTCACTTGATTGTTCATGTGCAAGGTTGCTTTTACCCTTGTTCATTATTTTTAGACATGCTTGAAATCACTTGCTTGCTATTTTGCGTGCTTGTTTATCTATCTGGTTACTGAAAATGAACAAATCTGTTACAATCCTCAAATTTGGACATTGAAATTTGCAAACAATCTGAATCTGCAAACTCAAAATTTTGCAAAAATTGACGTAAAATCCTTTTTGGAGTCAAAAATCATTTCACGAAGTCAAAAGTCATACAAGTTTTTCCAAGTGTCATTTCATTACAACCCATCTATCATATGATTGAGTACCCAGTGTCGTACGAGTTTCCATGCCAGCAAATTCTCAAAGTCAAAATCTTGCAACTGTCGTATGAGATTTTCAACTATCATTTCATTGCTACCCAACTATCGTACGAGTTTTGTAACTATCGTTTCATAGCATACCCACTGTCATACAAGTCTGCAGAGTGTCATTTGGGAAACTTTTGAAAGTTGTCAAAAAAATTGTCAGAATTGCCAGATATATAGCTTTTTTAGCCTATTTCCAAAATCTGTCGAACAAATCATTGTGTCAAGAACAGAGCAGTAGCTATTAAAAATCAGTATACATGTCTCAAAGAATCAGTACACATGAGGAAGAAATTTTAGTCACCACTATGATGAAGCAGTTGCAAGCTATGCAAGTTGAACTTAACAATCTTAAGAAAGAAAAGGAACCTAAAGAGTTCTCCATGAAATCTCTATACTCTTTTCCATTTGATAAAGACTTGTACATGTCACCATGCCCCTGGACAGAATTTGAGCAACATGATAACCCTTATGATACCTCTTCCATGGAGAGTGACACATCTAGGTTTAGAGACTATGATGACTATGATGACAAACAATATAATGATACCTATGACACCTCTATTCCTAAGAGTCCTCCTCATCGTGTGTTCCTACTTACTAGAAATGGGATGTCACATTGGATAGATCATGATGGTGATCCATATGATTCTGATTTTGAAAGAGATTTTGATGGCTCTTGTGGACAATATCTAGATGATACATCTACTTCTATTGAGGAATATAAAATGTATCGTGCTAGCTTGAAACGTCAATACTATAAGGATCTCTCCTCTAAGAACTCTCAGGCTAAAAATAAAGATTACACTCTCAAGAAAGATCATGTTAATGCTGAACCTTTGTCTTGTGTTGGTTCCCTTCCATCCCCTACTTCCTCCAATGCCCGTACATTTTCTAAAGCTTTTGAGTCTTTCAAATCTTTCACAGATCCTTCATCCGACACAAGCCCTGATACTTTTCATGTGGTTCCCTATAGTTATCCTCCAAGGCTACCTCTTAAAGAAACTCAAGCTAACCTTCACTTGGCTACAAATACTTTCAAGAATGATAAACCTAAAGAGCCTAAGCCTTCATATGCAATAATCCCTACTTCAGCTAGTCCTCCACCATCTCTTCCAAAGTCATCCATAAAATCCCAACATGCTTCATTGTCCTTAGAAGTGGCTCCATGTCAAGAGGACTCTAAAAATGTTGAAGAAAAGAACATAAAGAAAGATTAAGATCAAGAACCCTCCATGTCATCCACTCCTTTTCACGATGTCTCTTATCCACCTCAGGGTTCTTTTGATCCTACAGCCCCTTTTTCATGCATTCAACCATGTCTTAAGTCTTCTCCTAAGTAAGATCAAGCTACTACTTACATCGTTGAGCTTATTGACAATCAAAATAACCTTACTACACTTGCACTTTCCAAAGATGATACTTCCATTAAGGTTTGTAAAAATGGTGTTGTTACTTCCAATGTTAAGCCTATTGAAAATCAAAAAAAAAATTATGTTCTTGTGCTATCCAAAGATCCTTATCAAGATCAAAGTCTTCCATCTTCTTGTTCTACGACTCCATGTTCATTTCCACTTTCTACCCTTCCTAAGTCTTTGCAAGCTTTGAACAATCCTATCAAAGAAGGTGCTCATATTCAAGATGTACTTGATTCTATTGAAAATTCTAATGCTCACTCTAAAGATGCTGATATCCTTGGTTGTCATATAGATGCTGATGAACTTATTGATTATCCTTTTGTGTCTTCCACTTCCATCCTTGGACCTCTTCCACCACTACTAAGGGCTTCACGTCTTCCTTCCATCTTGGGTCCTTATGTCACTTCACTTTCCCCTCCTAACTCTCATAATTTTCCATCCATCTTGGGTCCTTACATACCTCCATCTCCTATCTTTCCTCAAGATCAACATAGATGCATACCCTTAAATCCTTTTCATCCACCCACCCATCTAAACCAGTCATATCCTCCTTCTTCTTCCACAAGTCCCAAGTCTTTTCGAAGTAACTTGAATGTTCAATACAAGAAAAAGAAGTAATACAAGAATCCATCAAAAAAAGAAGATCACCATGTCTCCTCTAAACAACATGGAGGCATAAAGTCAAAAGAGATATCTAAGAAGAAAATTACAAGACAAGTATGGGTTCCAAAATCCATCATTGAAGATATTCTCTCTAAATTACCAAAAGGAAATAAAAATCTTACGACTATATGGATTCAAAAGTCTCTCTTGAAAGAGTCTAGTGTTGAGCAAAAAGTGAAATTGACATTCAAGCTTCCAAAGGCTTCCACTTCATCTTCTTCCAAAAATATTCTTCCATTCCATGCGCCTAAAACACAACCTCTACTATCCATTCACCATATTCCTTCACATATTCCTTCATTCACAATTCCTCCATCCTCTCACCACCCTTCAAAGTATGTGTTGATGTTGAGCTTGCCTTCCTTTCCATCTACCCTTTCACAATCCTTCCATGCATTATCCTTCTACCTTCTATCATTTTTCCTCATTTCCCTATTCCTCCTATCTTCCAACCTCACTTGCTTTACATAAAACTTTATCCTCTATTTTTCTCTTTCATCTCCCTTTTCCTATCAGCATCTTTGAGCATATAATTTTGATTCCTTGGCATATCATGGTTTATCCTTTCAAGGAGCACTATCTAAAAAGCTTGCCTTCTAAAAATTCAAAAAGAAATAAAAAAGAAAAATAAAATTGAAAATGTGCCTTGGTGAAAACTTGGAAACAAGCACCTTGATAGCAAAAGTAAAGAGAAATAAATTCATCCTATGGTGAAAACCACTCCCTTGTGGCACCTTGGATAAGTACCATGATGAAAACCTAGCAATCAGGCATTATGTGTAGTTCTTCTACATATTTCATCCATTCCATCTTCTCTCTTTGATCTTGACAATGTTGATCTATACACGAACATTTGGCTATTTTGTGAGCTATCTTATGATGATCTTGCTTTCATTCCTTTCCTGTTTAGCTTCATATCTATCTTCCTCCATTCATTATAGCCTTTCACTATCCTTTTCCCCTTTGGTCTTGATCTAATAACAAAAAAAAGAAAGAAAGAGTAAAACATAGTGCTATGAAGCCTCTTGACATGTCTACTCCTTTGGACTACATCCTATCCTTCTTTGACATTACGCTTTTGTGACTTATCCTATGCTGGTCTTTCATTGCTTGTCCAAATGTGCTTTACATGACAATTTTTCCCTAGCTTGAGTATTCTTGAAGAGTTTGCCCTTGGGGATTGCTTCCTTTCATTCTCCTTCATTCTCTTGTCTTCCATCTCATCCACCAACTTGCTAATCCCTGTTGTTCTCCACCTTGCTAGACATTGAGACTGCACGATATGATCTTGCTTGGGAGTTTGAAATGGAAAAAGAAGCTATCAAGTTTGTTAAGAACTGTCAAAAGTGCCAAGTGCATGGTAACCTAATTCATGCTCTAGGGAGGGATCTAATCCCCTTTACAACATAATGGCCTTTCCATCAATGGGCATTTGATCTTATCGGGATGATTCATCCTCATTCTTCTAACAGACATACCCATATAATCACAGCCATAGATTATTTTACAAAATGGGTAGAAGCGGTCCCTTTGACACAAGCAACGGGAAAGTAGATATCGATGTTCATCTTAAACTATATCATATGCAGATATGGGATCCCTCATTCCATAATCATAGATAATGGTGGGCAATTCAGGAATAAAGACCTAGATGATCTATGTGCCAAATTCAAGATCACCCAACATTGGTCTTCTATCTACTATCCTCAAGGGAATGGACAAGCTGAGGCCTCTAACAAAAATCTATTGAAGATCTTGCACAGAACAGTAAACAAAATTGGTAGAGACTGACATCTCATGATTAATCCGGCTCTATGGGCCTATAGAACAAGTATCAAAACACCTACAAGGGCCACGCCTTTCACTTTAGTTTATGGGTTTGAAGTGGTACTACCTATTGAGGTTGAAATCCCATCACTAAGAATCAGAATGCATGGTCTAGTAACTAATGATGACTACAGAGTGTTTAGGTTGCAAGAACTTGAACTACTAGATGAGTGCAGACAAGTAGTGTATGATCATCTTAGAGTATATCAGAAGAGAATGTCTAGAGGCTACAACAAGAAAGTCAGACACAGAGAATTTCAGGTTGGCAATCTAGTCTTGAGAGAGAATCTTAAAAATCAATCACATTGAGAATGCAAGGGGAAGTTCGAACCTAACTAGTTGGGTCCCTTTGTCATCACTGCTACTTTTGGCTCTGGCACCTACCAACTCTCAATGACTGAAGGAGAACAGCTCCGAGAACCAATCAACGTTCTCCATCTGAAGAAATTCTATGCCTAAAGCATTCAATCTATGGTAAAATGTCTTGAAAAAATATTTAAAATTGGAAAAAGTCCTGAAAAAATGAACATCTTGGTGAAAACCTAGCAATAAGCACCTTGATGATTCACAAAAAAAAAAAAAAATATCAAAAGTACAAAAAAATGAAAAAAAAAAAAGTGCCTTGGTGAAAACCTGGAAACAGGCACCTTGGTAGCAAAAATAGAATCTCTACCAAGATGGTGAAAACTCGGCAAATGGGTGCCACTTGTTTCAAAATGCTCCATCTATCAGTGCAATCTTGGTCTTTCCCAACTTTTAGTCTTGCTTTAGTTTATACATATCTCTCGGTTTGTTTTTGCATTTCTAGTTTTCAGTAAGTTAGTTTGTACACCAATCAGCTCAAGCGTCTGTATCCTATTAATGTTCAAACTTGGGGGCAATCAATGTCATATCCTATGGTCTCTGGTGTATCTTAGACGTATCATATCCAGTTAGAGTCTTTTGAAGCTTCATTTGAGTCAGTCAAGTCTGTCTTGTCTCCAGAAAGGATTTTGCATCTACAACAACGCAATCAAATATCAAACTGAAAACAATCTATGCTTTTTTTCACATGCTTTTATCTCCTTTTATGCTTACTGATTCGCATTGAGATTTTTGCATATTGTGTCCCTTCGAGCCCTTCGATGATGTCCTTTATAGGATTTAGAGAGTGATGACTGGAGGCATAATTTTTTCTTTGTCTTCTGCTTGTATGTGAAAATCTAACATCTTTGGAAATTCTAGATTGAAATGGTGTCCGACTGTAAGAGTCTCTATCTTGAATTAGATGGCCATGCGTACCTCGACCATTGATACCCAAAAAATTCAAGGAAGTTTGATCTCACTATTATCTTTTTGAGTGAGTTTTTTCTCCTACTGTGAAACACAATCTTATCTAAGGATGTGAATGATAAAAGGTCACTATGGGTAATTCACATTAGATTTAGAATAATCTCTTGGTTGTTTGATGTGTTTTCCATGCAAGGTGTATTCAGGTCATCACAACGTTTATGTTTTGATGCTTATACAAATTGCCATATCAAAATGGAAATGATATTTAGGTCATCCTGGCGTTTATGCCTTGGTGCTTATATCTAATCCGACATTCTGAAAACAAAATCAATATTCATATATCTATGGTTGTTGACCAGTGGGTGTTATATTGATTCTTGCGCATACAAATCGATATTCATATGTCTATGATTTCATAGCTAGTGGGCATTGTATTGATTTATCCGGTTACCTAAAAGTTCAATGATGATAACAAATCGACATATGATCAGTGAGTAGGTCCTAGGTCTTAGGTTGCATTTCATTTTGCATGTCTCTTTGCATTTTACATGTTGCATGATCTCACAATGAGTAAACAAACTTCAATGCCTAAATGATTCTTCAAATTGCATCTTCAAGTCTAACAAGAGCTGAATCTCACACGAAGGTTCCTCCAATGAAACAGCAAGTAGAATCCTTTTTCAGGATCAAAATTCAAATCTGAGATCATTCATATTATTAACTACTTGCATAATCGACCTTCAATCATCACACAAATCTAGTATTCAACTTAACTGATTGTCTAACATCAAACTGTCAAAATTTTAACTTAGTCAACTATGGTCAACTCATGGTTTAACCTAGTCAAACTTGGTCTTTTGGGACCTTCCGATGATGCAGAATGTGTTCCCGGACATGTTTAACCACTTCTCAAATCAATTAACACGCTTCTAAACTATCAACGCTGACTTTTCTTGTCAGATTTCAATTTTAATCCTGAAGGGGGCATGGTATTGCACATCATTCAAAGTCTGTAATCAAATTTGAAATCATATATTTATGGAAATCATATCTTCCTCAGTAATCAAGAAAACAACCATGTCTAGTTACTGATTCATCAAAAGTCCTCATTACTCGCGGCAAATCTATCATCACTTGGGGCATATCAGATTCATCAAGATCCATATCAATCTGGTATTTTCCTAATCTTGTAAACTATATCAATTTTTGCAACCATCAGATCATAGTGTTCTTTCCTTGGTTCTTCAGCAACTGAAAGGTTCGGATGTGATACTTGCTAGTTCTGCTAAGACAATCGAGTCTAGAACCGGTCACTCACTTCTTAGCAATCCTAAGGTTTGGAATCAGGTGTTTTGACACTCTTTCACAATCATCGGCTCATCGCTACTATAGTGAACATTATCTTTGGTCATTCAGCACCTATTATCTCCATATCAAATCAATATCAATCAGCTTCTGTCTCATATCAATTATCAATTTCGAATCAGTTTCATATCTCTATCAAACACAGACTGTCTTTGAACCACTGCACTTCGCACAGTAATTCAAAGAGGGGCAAAATGTAATACTCAAAAAATGGGCTATAAGTTCATTAACCTCCTACATCTACAAATCGAATGAAATCAACATCGAAGTCCTAATCTAAGGCACATCTGCACATCATCAAATCTTAATTGATTATCTTAAATTTCGCATCAGGGAATATTCCTAGCAATATTCCTAATTATCTTAATTATCTTTAATTTAATGATTATTTGGCGATAAATCACATTTATCTTAAGTTTGATTAATTGAATATTTTCATATTTAATTAATTAGATTTAATATCTTGCCACTTAATTGTTTAATTAAATTTAATTCTATCTATTATTAATTGTATTATTTAATTTTGACAATAAATCCAATATCCTATGAATAATTGATTAAATTATTATTTAATTGATTAAAGCAAGTTGTCATTATTTAATAATATAGTTTTTAATAAAAGTTTGATAAAATAGTTAATTAACCCATAAATTAATTATTTTATTTCAAAAATCAGTTAAGTTGAGAATAAATCACTTTATTTATTTATTAAATCATAATTATCCATGTGCACATTCAAGGACCAATTAAACTCAAATTGGAAAATCAATGCAAGTTGTTAGCTTTTTGAAACTCAACATCTTTTTGAATTTTAAAGTTGATTTAAACTTCTAATTCGAGTTGAACTGTGCTTTTGCATGTTTTTGTGAATTAAATTATCTTTATTTAAAAATAACTCAAAAATCAACCTGAGTTATTTGAGTGATTTATGGTTTTCTTCCATGCACCTCCAAAGCCTTGGATTTCTATAAAACCAAGGCTCAGCTCTTCATAATTCATCTCGCAAATTGCAAACTTACTCTACAGGAATCATAGCATATCAGATTTGGAGAATTTGCACAATTGGAGCTTGAAAGATAAATTTGAGGATTCAAAGCTTTGTGAGATCAATTTCAAATTCATAGCTTTCATATTATTGTTAGAATTTTTATTCTCATATCATTTCATTTCTAGATTAGCATTGCATATCAATTTTCATATTAGCATAGATTCATATCAGTTTTTATCATATTATTGCATAGAAAATACTAAAAAAAATAGATTAATTGCATTCATATTTCATATCACTTTGGCATTCAAATTTTTTATTTAGGTGTCGTCTAGGTCACTGATCTCGATAACAATTTGAGAACATTAATCTCGCACCTATTAGAAGGCAGTAAATCATTTGGTTAGAGTAGATTTCAATTTTGCATGATTTTGATTATAGCTAACCTCTAATATTTTACTGAAGTGTTGTGTCTATAGATCAGGTATAATTTTCACACACACAAAAAGAAGCTTCAACAAAAAGGTACATCCCAGAAAGTTTCAAGTGGGAGACATGGTTCTCAAAGAGAATCTGAAGGTACAAGTGAATCATGAGAAGAAGGGAAAGTTTGAACCTACTTGGCTGGGTCCCTATGTTGTAACAACTTGCTTCAGCTCGGGAGCCTATCAATTATCCACATCTGAAGGGGAGCCCCTCAATGATCCTATCAATGTCATACATTTGAAGAGGTTCTATGCTTGAACCATCTTTATGATCTTGAAAAAAAAAATGATAAAAAAGAAAAAAAATGAAAGAAATAGAAAAAAAAAAATAATTAAAAATTAAAAAGAAAAAAAGAAAAAAAAGTAAAGACAAAAATTCATCCAATGGTGAAAACTTGACGAACATGCACCTTAGGCGAGTACTATGATGAAAACTTGGCAAACATGCATCATGCGTAATCTCTCCATCCCATTTTCCTCTCATAGCCATTTCACCCCCTCCATCAACCTTTGGATCTTGTTAACGAACATAAAGGCCACCATGTATTTGGGAACCTTTTTGATATCCATTTTTTCCTATCACAGTATTCATCCCCCTTATCCTCTATCCACCCATCCTTCCTATCATATTAGCTTCCATCTACCTCCCTCATCCACTCATTATCTATCAGCTTGCAGCTTAGCAATTGATCCATTAATATACAAATTTCTTTCACATGTTTCACATTCATTAGATTTCACAGGAAGATTAAAAAATCAGCCACAAATGCATAAGAACATGAGTCCATCAAAACTCATTATTTCATCATAATCCATGCATATACATACATTCATAAAAAAAATACAAACAAAATTTGGGCACATACAAGATCCTCTATATATATGTGTGTGTGTGTGTGTGTCAAATACATTTGGTACATGTCATGTGACCCGCCAAACAAATAAAAAAATAAAAAAATAAAAAAATAAAAAAAACAACTATGTCACTGTTCATCCTGTGAGGATTTTGATGTTGAAGCTCCTCTCCCTCCACTTCTATGCCTTGGTGGTCAGACACCAATACCACTGATTGGCCTATTCACCCACTATGTCCTTCCTCTATCTGTGAATGTTGCTTGCCTTTGATCTATCAGGACTGCCTAATGGTACAATCTCATATAGTAGGCAGCTTCCCGCCTAACCTTAGCTGACTCTCTCATGACTGACAAAGTCTCCATCAATAGCTGGGATGCCCCTGGGAGTGTCACTGCCCATTGTGCAATATCTCACTCACCTTTGTAGGTTTCTGCCAAAAACCTCCATCCATCTCTATTCTCCATCACATCCTCTAGCTGCTGTCTAAGATGGTTCACATCTCGAGTATAAGTATTTAGCCGCTCTTGTGTCTCAGTTGTAATGGTGTAAATTTATGCCATTGTTTTCTAGGATGCCTCCACCTTGGTTTTTAATATGTCATAAGTTGCTTGAGCACTATTTTCTCGAGCTCGCTCTGCCTCTATCAAACCCCACATCTGGGTCACTTCAGTCTTGGCACTATCTTCCCAGACTCTATCCATCAAACCCTACAACCAGGTAACCTCCTTCTTAACCTGGTCAACTCTCTCCCTCTCCATCGCAAGTAGTTTTTGTAGGTTTCTTCTTTCTGTAACCACCACATCGTGGTCCTCCTGCAACACATATTCTAGCTGCAATTCCTGATCTGACATAAATGATCGAATTGAGGCACCTTGCTTTTGTCCAAGAAAGTTGGAAAATACTAGATAGTTTGGCCCCCACAACTATACATCTGGGCCTCCCTCTTGTACTGTCTCCATCTGCGTCATTGGCTCCACAACATAACAGTCTTGATTAGTGAGATGTGTCTCACCCTATGAGTGTTGTGGAGTATAATCTTGCTTAGCAACATCAACTTGATCACCTTGTCCACCTATTCGATCCTGAGGTGACCCATTCTGGCTTTCGTCACCCTCATCTTGAGCATGTCTTCTAAGCGTAGCATGCGACATCAATGGACCTTTATCTCTTTTTGGACGTATTATGCTGAGCTTTGGCCTCGCCCATCTCCTATCTGCACTCTCATCACCACCATTCTCACTTCTTCTACTTCTTCTCATTCTATCTAATGCCTCTTCTTCTCCCCATTGATGATCCATATTTCTTCGCCTTCCTTTCTGATACACTTATTCTATCTTCTCTTGTGAAGTCTCCATGGCCTTTTCACTTGCTAAATACCAATCATTTATGCTTGAGCACCCTACAGTTAATATCTCATCTTATCCTTTTTAGCCGTTGTATATAGCGCGGCGGCACTTCTTCCTAAAACAAAAAATCTTGTCAGAAAATCAATCTGCATGTTCTTATGATGCTCCATCATCACACCCGTATGAAAGAAGAAGTTGTTACCATCCCAAATATCATGCTTAGAAAGATCTCAACACATTGTATCGTATTTATCTAGAATCCTGAAATTTTAGATATATTATGTTGGGTCTGCTATCTTCTCATCTTGCGCTATTGTACAAACTCTTTGTAAATATCAGGTCACTTAATTTGTACATATTCCCTGTAATCAATATTTTGTCTTGGTCTCATTGAATGTATCCCCACTTTTATATCAATCATCTGCATCAAATCAAGATCTCACATTCTTCTAGCTATGTGCTCTAGAAAGTCCTTAGCCAAGATCTTTTATCATCATGGTTCTCCTAGATCCTCAACTTTTTCCATAATACCATAGTTCAAACTTCTACCAATAGGTCCTTATAGGATGCATCCTTCCTCATGTTCGACCTTATTCAGTTCATATCATGTACTACCAATCTCTATGGAAAAAGGTTATTTTTCTTGGTTTCTTATTTTGATAGTGGATTTCAATTTTGGTTCTTGATTATATTTTTGAAGCTATTTGATTGTATCCCTCCTCAATGTCACCATGATCCTTTATATCATGGTGTGCTACGAATGGGGCAATCTAAGCACGAAGTCTTTATTTTATTTTTCATCTTGCTTCTACATGTGAGTCAGTTAGATATGACCCTTGCACATTCCACTTGTGATCTTATGGGTTACATGGTGCACTTGAGAAATGTCATTTGTTTGTGGTTTCTCTAGCATAATTTCTATCATGCCTCCTTAGGATCATGTGTGATGTTAGGGCAACCTTGCATGTCTTTTTTGAGTCAGTCCTATGCAATAATAGTGACAAGGCTTTGATGTTCATAGTAACCTTGGCAGGTCTCTAATATTGCTATATCAAAACTAAGTGCTCAAACTACATGAGGGTGTTCCTTCTTGGAATACCTCATTCTCAAGCTTCAAGAGAAACCTCCCCCTCATCAAAATTTCAACCTCCAAAACTTTACAAATCTACGAGAAACCAATTCCCAAATTCATAATATCCCACCCAAATCCCAAATCCAACAATCCCCATCCTAATCCCCACACATCTTACCCTCCATCTTCATTTCTTCTCATGGATACTATTTTCCCAATTTTTCTCGTCCTCTTTCTTACCAGGGCAATATTTCTTTTCGATATGTCACCTGGGTCCTTATTTCTCTCCCCACCACCTTTTCAAGAGGGCATCTTCTAGTCTACCTACTCTTTCATTCTTATAATCCAAGGCAATTTCATTGCCACAATCTCCTTGTGTCATCTATTATTTTAAACTTCTTCAAAATAAGTGTTATTTTAACACTATATCGAAAAAGGGCAAAATGTAGACACTTAAATTTGATTAACTTTTATAATTAAATTTAGTCATTTTAGTCGCATTATTGATTAAATAATCATACCTTATTTAATTAATTAATAATAGCCTTCTAGCTAAATTAATTTAATTAATTAAGCTATAGTCTAATTAATCTAAATGGTAGCACATAACCATTTAATTAATTAAATCCCTTTCTATTAATTTAAATAAATATATTTATCTATTTAAATTAATTCATAAGCACAACTTTCTAGCTAAATTAATTTAATTAATTAAACTATAGTCCAATTAATATAAATGGTAGCACATAACTATTTAATTAATTAAATTAATTTTTTTATTAATTTAAATAAATATATTTATCTATTTAAATTAATTCATATCTCCTTTTTAACCCACTTGAAATTAAATATTATATTTAATTCTATTTGAGCACATGGCTCATAAATCTCACCTAACCCATCCTCCTAACCCACCTCAACCATTAAAGTCTTTCCTTCTCTTTTTAAATCAAAACTCACATGGGAAGGATAAGATACTTTGCCCAAAATTTTTAAATTTTACAATTTAAATTTTGATTTTGGGGCTACTTTTGAAGATCATTTAATGAGTCTTGGACTACCTAATGACCAAAATTTAACCCCTAACATTAAGTATACCGAGTGGAGAAGTTAAATTTGACTTTAACTATCTTTTATAAGCCTCATAACCTTTCTAAAATTTTACTTAAAGTTAACACACGAATTTATCCAACCTTAACCTATTTAAAAACTTTTTAAACCTTGGATAAGATTTGTAGTAGGTTTGATTTTAATATTCAAAGTGGATCCACCCACTCACTTTGAATGAAATAATTAAAATGAGAGAATCTTAACCCTTGATCTTCATGCAACTCTGACCGTTGATTTTCTTAAAAATATTATAAATTGAGTCTCTTCCCTTCACAAATCATTTATCATTTGAACAAAGTTATCATGCTAGTTTGAGAACTTAAAAACTACCAAACTACCATTATAATACCAAGTGAGTTAAAAGAGAAATATGAATTAATTTAAATAGATAAATATATTTATTTAAATTAATAAAAGAAAGAAATTTAATTAATTAAATGGTTATGTGCTACCATTTATATTAATTGAACTATAGCTTAATTAATTAAATGGTTATATGCTACCATTTATATTAATTAGACTATAGCTTAATTAATTAAAATTATTTAGCTAGAAGATTATGATGATGAATTAATTTAAATAGATAAATATATTTATTTAAATTAATAGAAAAAGAAGATTTAATTAATTAAATGGTTATGTGCTACCATTTAAATTAATTAAACTATAGCTTAATTAATTAAATTAATTTAGCTAGAAGAATATGATTATGAATTAATTTAAATACATAAATATATTTATTTAAATTAATAGAAGAAGAAGATTTAATTAATTAAATTTATTTCTTCTATTAATTTAAATAAATATATTTATCTATTTAAATTAATTCATCTTCCTTTTAACGCACTTGGAATTAAATATTATATTTAATTTCATTTGAGCACATGACTCATAAATCTCACCTAACCCATCCTCCTCCCACCTCAACCACTAAAGTCTTCTCTTCTCCTTTTAAGTCAAAACTCACATGAGAAAGATAAGATACTTTGCCCAAAATTTTTAAATTTTACAATTCGAATTTTGACTTTGAAGCTACTTTTAAAAGTTATTTAATGAATCTTGGGCTACCTAATGACTAAAATTTAACCTCTAACTTTAAGTATACCAAGTGGAAAAATTAAATTTGATCTTAACTGCCTTTTATAGGCCTCCTAACCCCTCTAAAATCTCACTTGAAGTTAACATATAAATTTATTCAACCTTAACCTATCTAGAAGCTTTCTAAACTTTGGATAAGATTTGTAGTAGATTTTATTTTAATAGTCAAAGTGGATCTACCCACCCACTTTGAATTAAATAATTAAAATAAAAAAATTTCAACCCTTGATTTTTATACAATCTTGACTGTTGATTCTCTTAAAAATTTTATAAATTGAGTCTCTTCCTTTCACAAATTATCTACTATTTTGAACAAAGTTATCATGCTAGTTTGAGAGTCTAAAAACTACCAAACTACCATTATAATGTCAAAATCTCTACTCACTATTGAAGCTTGAAACATCTTGAGCACACATCCAATCTATTTGGACAAATTCAAAGATCAAGAAGGTTACATTTGGGTGTTTGCATTCTCTTCTTTTTGCTTTTCTTTTTAATCTTAGCATAAGTGTTGTTTTGATTTATTTTGTTAAATTTTTCACTTATTTTTTATGTTCCTAACAATACATTTCATAGCTCATGGGTTAGGTGAGATTTATGAGCCATGTGCTTAAATAGAATTAAATATAATATTTAATTTCAAATAGATTAAAAGGGAGATATGAATTAATTTAAATAGATAAATATATTTATTTAAATTAATAGAAGAAAAAAATTTAATTAATTAAATGGTTATGTGCTACCATTTATATTAATTAGACTATAACTTAATTAATTAAATTAATTTAATTAGAAGACTATAATTATGAATTAATTTAAATAGATAAATATATTTATTTAAATTAATAAAAAATAATAATTAATTAATTAAATAATTATGTGCTACCATTTAAATTAATTGGACTATAGCTTAATTAATTAAATTAATTTAGCTAGAAGCCTATAATTATAAGTATGATTATGTGAGCTATGAAATGTATTGTTAGGAACATAAAAAATAAGTGAAACATTCAACAAAATAAATCAAAACAATGCTTATGTTAAGACAAAAGAAAGCAAAGGGAAGAGAATGCAAACACTCAAATGTAACCTTTTTGATCTTTTGATTTGTCCAAATAGATTGGATGTGTGCTCAAGATGTTTCAAGCTTCAATGGTGAGTAAAAATTTTGGCATTATAATAGTAGTTTGGTAGTTTTTAGGCTCTCAAACTAGTATGATAACTTTGTTAAAAATTGTGGATGATTTTTGAAGGAAAAAAGCTCAATTTATAAATTTTTTAGGAGAATCAATAGTCAGGATTGCATAAAGATCAAGGGTTGAGATTCTCTTATTTTAATTATTTAATTCAAAGTGGATGGGTGGATCCACTTTGAATATTAAAATGAAACCTAATACAAATCTTATCCAAGATTTAGAAAGTTTGTAGATAGGTTAAGGTTGGATAAATTCATGTGTTAACTTCAAATGAGGTTTTAGAGGGGTTAGGAGGCCTATAAAAGATAGTTATGGTCAAATTTAACTTCCCCACTTGGTATACTTAAAGTTAGAAGTTAAATTTTGGTCATTAAGTGGCCCAAGACTCATTAAATGACTTTCAAAAGTAGCTCCAAAATTAAAATTCAAGTTGTAAAATTTAAAAATTTTGGACAAAGTATCTTATCCTTACTATGTGGGTTTTGACTTAGAAGGAGAAGGGAAGACTTTAGTGGTTGAGGTGGGTTAGGGGGATGGGTTAGGTGAGATTTATGAGCTATGTGCTCAAATAGAATTAAATATAATATTTAATTTCAACTGGGTTAAAAAGAAGATATGAATTAATTTAAATAGATAAATATATTTATTTAAATTAATAATTTTTTTTTTAAAATTAATTAAATGGTTATGTGCTACCATTTAGATTAATTAGACTATAGCTTAATTAATTAAATTAATTTAGCTAGAATGCTATGATTATGAATTAATTTAAATAGATACATATATTTATTTAAATTAATAGAAGATGGAGATTTAATTAATTAAATAGTTATGTGCTACCATTTAGATTAATTGGACTATAGCTTAATTAATTAAATTAATTTAGCTAGAAAGCTATCATTAATCAATTAAATAAGGTATGATTATTTAATCGATAATGAGACTAAGATGACTAAATTTAATTAAAAGTGTTAATCAAATTTAGGTGTCTACAGATAGGTCTGTATGCAATTCATCCACATGAAGTGGGATAACTTATGGTGCAAGTTGTTAATGAATATCTTAGTGAGATGTTTTTCTAGTGGTTAGTATGACAGTTTCGTGGTGAGGTTCTTCCATCTTTGCAGATAATCAGCCAGAGTCTCACCTCCTTTTTGTTTGGAATTGCATAGGTCTAGCAAGGAGAGATCATTTTTGACATTATGTGGATATTGGGCCACAAATTTCTTAGAGAGCTCGACAAACGTGGTAACAGACCTATATAGTATTTTGTAGAACCACTCGATGGCGGTCCCTCCTAGACTTTTGGGGAAGAGGCGCATGAGGAAATTATCGCTATAAGCCACCTCTTGGCACGCCATGTAAATTTTTTTAACATGGCTGAATCGATCTCCCTTCCCTTGATATTTATCAAACTTGGGCGTTTCGAAGTGCTTGAGAAAGGGGATTACTATGATGAATCTGTCAAAAGGGTATGGAGAGACCTCTTCGAACTTGAATGCTTTGCTCTCATTATTAGCCTTGAGTTCCTTGAGAGCATTCTCCATTTCTTCCCACTCTGAGTTGACAAGTGCTAGAGTGGGTACTCCCATTGGGAATGGATCAGATGGTGTAGGTGAATATGGAGGGATGTGCGGAGGATACTGTAGGATGGGATAGGGAGATTTTCCTGCTGCATAGATGGTTTGGAATGGATTTTGGGTGGCTTGCTGGGTGATATATTATTGTTATAGTGTTGAGGTGTGTTGCTGCCTAGGATAGGGAGTTGCATGTTATTAGGGAATGAGAGTAGGATGTTGCATTGGGAAATATGACTACTATGGAGGAGGTTGGTAGAATGGTAGGGTTTGATGATGAGACTTGCCTTGGGCTTGTCTGATATATAAAGGGTGCATACCTGCATTACTAAGAGGGGTGATGGTGGATTGGGTATGTACTATAGGTGGTTGCACGAGGAAGTTAGCGGGATGGGAAGAGATAAGTTGTTATGATGGTGGAGGTATAGTTTGAGAAGCGACGGGTGGCATAGATAGGTAGTTAGTGAAAGTGGGAAAGGATGCCATGAATGGATGGGGCAGAGGTTGTGCTACTTGAGGAAAGGTTCCTTGATGATGGGTAGGTTGGGATATGTGTGATTGTGTTGGTATTCCTAAGGCATTCATTTCTATCTGGTTGAGACTCTAGGTAACACTGGTTCTCCCTATGTGATGTAGAGGTGGCCACGAATGTGGGGGCGAAGGTAGGATTTTGTGATGCAGACGAGGGGTTTTGGGATGCCATAAATGACATTCCTGTTGTGAAGGAAACTTGTTGGGCCTGTGTATTGGCAACGAAGGATGGTGGAGGAACTTATGCAAAAATTGGTTGTGTGATGGATTGGTTGAATGTAGGTTGGGTGGCTTGTGTTGCTCACTAGGGAAATGATGCTAATGTGGAGGCTTGACTTATGACATGTGGAGGCACCATTTGCATGGGGTTTTGCGTGAGGGGTGGAGGTGGTGCTTGTGCAGAAGTTTGTGATTGTGTGGCCAATTGTGAAGTGGTAGGAGGAGGACGCACACCCATGATAGAAAAAGGGGCAGTTTGTGTTGTTGTTTGAGCTGTGGGGTTTGTAGAGCCAGGTTGCAATAGATGAGGGATGGACGAAGCTATATGAGATATTTTTTGGGGATGGGACCAACTAAGAGAGGGGGGGTGAATCAATGTTCACTGTAATTTATCTTTTCACTTAATTTTAAACTACACTTGAATACTTAAATACTGAAATGAACATCCACATAAACATGAAATATGAAATCAACACATAACACCAATATGGTTACGGCGAAACTCAAATAGGTAAAAACTTCAGTGGGAATTAACACCCACTAATATTTTGTACTAGTATTTTATGATCTTTGTTAGAAGATCCTTAACCCTGTTAGGAGTTTCTTTACAATATGTTTAGTATAGTAGACCTTGTCAATGGTCGGACCCTATTAGGATTCTTTTACAATAAACCTTTTTAAGGGTGTGGATGTACTATCATAGAGCTCACTGCTCAAGTGGTGAAGGCTGCAACCTTCTGATCTCAAATACACACTATATCTGTTGGATGAACTGTCATTGTGACACTACTTGTCTGATCAATTCCTTGATGCGATGATGCTTTGACCTCTTGAAAAGCTCTAATACATCTTATAGACTCTTTGCACACTTCTTCTCTACTTCTTTCAACTCTATATCAACTCTCATACATATTACAATGGGCGCATCTTATATTTATATGCGCATACAAAATAAATAACTAGGTCATCCCTTTAACCAATTACATACAATGCTTCCAATTGAATTAGCTCAAGTGTGTTTATAAACAAACATAATTATATGTCAGAAACCTAATTACAATAGGCACATGGCCTTTACATTATAATAATATAATTGCAAATCAAAATGTCAACAGTCGACTACTTACTTTGTTCTTCTCTGGCACACACTGGCTGTGTAACTTCAACTGTCTGTAACTTTGTCATACTTGCATATCTAATCATGCGCTCATAGACTAAGCATGAATATACTCTAACCAAATTATCTTCTAGGGTGCATGCCATAACTTGATCGTATGCACATGCACTGATGCTTTGAGCTTCAGGTACTCTGTACACTGTCTAGTCTTCAACACTTAGCCAATTTCTGATCTTCTCATCAAGTGTGTTGACTCCAAAACACTATATGACTTTGTTTCCATAATGACAACACTATATCAAGTCATATATATCAGTATAGACAACTTTCCAACAATCTCCCCCTTTTTCATTGATGGCAACAAAGGAATATGTCAAAGTTGCTAACTGTCCCTTAATACAAATTTTTTTTTATCTTATATCTCCCTTATACATAAACTTCTATCTTATATCTCCCTTATACATATCTACCAAACCATATTCTATATATACTCCCCCTTTGACATTAATGGCAAAGGTGCTTCAAAACTACATCTACAAATACTTACTGTGAGAGAACATCTAGATATGCTATCTACAGGTTTTGGATCTCCTTCTTCCAAAATGTGATCAATGAATTAACGATTTGGAGATGGGTGCATAGTGCACACTGTAGCTTCTCCATCTTCTCCAAATCTATGCTAGGAACTTGATCATATGTCACCATGGTGGCATCGATCTCCTTGATATTTTGATTAAGTATATCTAATGAGGGCACAAGAGCATTCCTTAGTTGTGTTTAACTTGCCCTTATCTTGGACATCTCCTTTTCTTCCTTCTCAATCTTATCAATCTACCCTTGATATACATTGTTGCACACATTTACATTAGTGGAGGGGTATTCTACTAATTTCTTTACACTTTCTATCATTGTTTTTGCTTCTTGTATCTTTTTGAGATGATCATCAGTGAGCTTGTTTTGATCCATACAGTCAGCAATAATCTTTCTGCCCTTTGCTCAAACTCCTTCAAGGATGCTTGACCAGTCTTTAGTGAGCTTAGGTCAAGTGAAAAGTTTCTAACCAATTCACTTAGCCTTTTCTTTCTATACTTCTCCTCTGCAACTAATGATGCTGATTTTTCCAAGCTAGAGAAAGTACTCTTGAACTATGAAATAACTGCACTCACATCATCAACGAAGTGTACCTTGGACACTTTCTTATCTGCTGGAAACAAGTTGTTTAAGATGTTTATTGATTCTACAAGGAGGGGATTCTTCATTACCTGTTTCTCCTTGGCTTTTTCCATAGCTAAGTGCTGAACTTGATCAGGTCTTCTTCTCCCCATGAATCCAAACTAGTTGTGTTAGGTGTCAAACTTGACAACAATGTTGCTGAGGGAGTGATAGGAGTGCTATCCATCACTTCTAGTTTTACTTTTCTTAGAATTTCAACATATGGCTCATATGTTTTCTCACTTTCTTTTATTTCTTCTTCTTCTTTATTTTCTCCTGCTTCCTTTTGTTTTTCTTCTTCTTTCTTTTCTTCTTTTTCATCTGTTATATCCTCAATCAATAATTCTTGTTGATTGGGAGGAGTGTTACTACAAAGAGTTTCAACCTCTTGTGTGCTTACAAATGCTTCTTCAAACTTGTCCAGATCCATGTTTGTGGCCGCTATAGTAACTTTTACATTGTCAATAAAGATTGAATCATCCTTGAGTGTCTCTGTTATGGGTGCAGACTTCTCTGCCTCGTCACTTGCATGCATTGAATCCTATGGACCTATATATGGTATATTAGTAGTCTTTGAATCTTTTGCAACCATTATGGGTACTTGAGCTATGGGAATAGTAGCTGGATACATGTGCCTATTCATGAAGACCTTCTCAAATGCCTTCTTTGTTTCCTTAGCAACCAATTCATAATTCTTGTCCATTATGTGTAGGGTCCTTGACTTGGTTCTAAGATGTGGCTTAACTAGATCAAGTAATAGAGATTTCTCCTCTAGAGAACATACTAGAAGGGTTTCATCTAGAATCTTTTCTCTTATCCTTAGATCCTCTTCGATAGCCTGTCTCTTTTGGAATTCTAAGATATTCCATACATTTTTTGGAATCATAGTTTTTAGTTCTAAGACTATTTTTTTAAATTTCAACATATGTTTGACAATCATTCCGTGAATCTCAGACTTTTCAATTTCACTATACTTCTCATAGAACTTTCCTACTTGATCAATTCTTCCTTCATCAACAATCCTTGTACTTAACACACTGAGGCTAGGTTTGAAACTTACTTCTGGAGGTGTTTGAGTGTTCTTCCCATTTCTTGTTACTCGCGAGGATGGATGACCAATGCTAATCTCTTTCTTCCTCTTAGGCATTGCCTTATACTTAGGAGGAGTAGTAAGGTCAATGGTTTCCTTGGGCACAGAAGGAGTAACATCAATTTTACCCTTCTAAACATCAGATTCCTCAATTTTTACCTTCTTCAACTTTGGATCCTCAGATTTTGTCTTTGTTGCTACTGCACTCTCTATTTCCAAAGCAATCTTCTCTTCCCTTGCTTTGTCTAAGTTTTCTTGTGATACACCATGGATTCTCAAGATTTCTAAAGTAACCTTGGCAACCTTTCTTTTTTTTGCTGCGCTGTTCAATAAAACATCTACTTCTCTTGTTTTCTTTTCACAGGTTCCCCATCTTGGATCATTAGGGTCTTTAGGGGCTGAAAGCAATACTTGTGCATATGCTTCTAGGACTTGTTCATCAACCTCATATCCAAGTGGATGGATCCACTTTTTTCTCAGTTCAACAGCCTCCATGCATGTTGTATTTGTCTCAACCATGAAATAAATAGTATCCTTGTATTTTTCAACTATCTTCTTTGGAATTCTGTATCTCATCTGCATCTTGAATCTAAATGTCTTCAACTCCAGTGTCATGTATTCCTTTAATGTACTCTCAGTACATGCCTTGAGAGATATCTATGGCATTGTGGGGATAGATTTATCTAGATACAAATCAGACACTTTTCCAATAATATGGAAGTACATATATATGATTAAAGACCCAAATCTGAATATCTTGGTCTTGTCATGCTTGATGGCCTTAATGTTATCTATCAGTTGTGCGCACATGATCTCACACAAATTGAATTCTCCATTCTCTCTCACAAGTCTTATAGATGCAAGAATTATGGCCGCAGACACACTGTTCACCCTGCTGGTGTGTTGGAACCTGTATCCTAGTATCATGGACATCAATTTCATGTCATCTTGCTCAATAGGCTCTATAGTCATTCTGCGCCTATCACTTCTTGACTTGCATGTTTGCTCAACAAGTTTCCTTACATCCTTGTCCACTGGAAGAATGAAACCTATTTTTGAGAGGCTTGTCATCTCATGAATTAGGTCACCTGTAATCTTGACTGGCACTTCACCTATCCAAAATAGGTCATCATGAATCCTGCTAAGTAGAATCTTTATCCATTCGGACTCATAGAACTCATATGAAGTTGCATATTCAACAATAGGATGATTATTCCACTACACATACTCATCCATGAAGGTTTTATCAGGTTTTGACATAGTTTCCATGTGTGCTCTGAATTTATCCAATCCTACTGGTTCTTTCTTACAATATATGTATGCCCTAATGTCTTCGACATGCATAACACCCATATGCGTGCGGGAGAATGCCCCTTCTAGGTCATCTAGTGTGAATTTAAATGGATGTCTCTTAAACACATATCTCTTCTTCTTTGCCACATCAAATACAATGGGAGTAGCCATCACTTACTTGTATATCACTTTCCAAATGATCTTTTAAAGACTTTTGAATTGGCGTGACAAACTAGGGTTTCCACAATCGATCAATTGCACTACAAATCACTAATGAATCAATCTGCAATCCTTTACAATCAAATGCTAGGGCTCTTCTACTCTCCAATTGCTTTGAATTTGAATGTAATGAGAGATCTTCAAAATTTTGTGTACTTTAAAGTAGGAATTCTACCATTAATGCTTGTCGCGTAAACCAGGCTGTCACTGAAAATTTTCTAACTTTCATTCTACAAACAATCAGCTTGTGCGCTCTTGCACATAGGATCTTTTAGTCTCCAAAAGTTTAAGTCCAAAGGCGCATACTCTGAGGGTGAGTATACCGGCCACGTAGGGGTCTAGAGCTAAATTAGCTCCCCCTATGACCCTGAGGGCCATTCATCCTAATGTAGAGGGTGCATCCACTGTGGATGCATCCAATACATTCTCATCAACCTTATCCTTCTTCACCTCTAACCAAATCAAGTTTGCATCCTCTGAAGCTTTCACAAACTTGACTTCTCCTTTGGTATCCAATACTGGTTCTTCGGGATTTTTAGGGCTTTCCTGATCTTGCATCCTTGATCTACAAAACTTTGAGATGTGCCCAGCCTTGTTACAAGAGTGACAAATGAATGGAGGCCTTATATTACTTGGCGCATTGACATGGGTCACCATTTTACATTGTCTAGTTGAGTGACCATTATAGTTACATATCTGACATGTAACATTTTGAGAACTTCTTACATTTGGCTGATTCTGATTTCTCTGATTGTGTCGAGTCTTGTTCTTCTGACTTGTCTTACAATTCATGGCTCTATGAACAAATTTATTTCATGAATAATAGTAACCATTGAAAGGTCTTACCTCTGTATAGTTTCTTGCTATATGTCCATGCTTGTTACATGCATAATAGGTTTGATCTACTGGCTTGTGATCATTCTTGGATGGTTCAACATGATCTTTAGTTTGACTTTCAGTCTCCTTAGCATCTGAGGTGTCTTCTGGTGCTTTTTTTCTTGCTTGCATATTATTGATCTGATTTTGTACTTCATTGTATCCAATGCAGTTAGTATCTCCTTTAACTCTTCTTGCATACAATTGAGATTCTATCAAATTAGAATTGGTGTGCAATTTATCAATGTGATTCTTTGCCTCTTTCAATTCAAATTCCAAGCTTTCTTTGTTGTTCCTTACTCCAAGATTTCCATGTTTGCTTGCTTCAATTCTTCATTTAGTTGAAGGTTCTCTTTGATCTGTTCAACATAGACTTCCTGATTGTTAGTCAGCTTATCATCCAATTCTTCAATATGTTCTTTCAGAGATGAATTTTCTTCATTCAGCTTCTTGATCATTATCCCCAAATCACTGGTAGAGCATTATTTCAAATCCTTTCTTATCCTTTTGATGACTACTTGAGCATCACTGACTTTTTCTTTTAGTTCTTCAATTTCTTTTTCAGATCTGTACAAGTCTTCAAGAGAAGCTTCAAGATTTCTTTTCAGATGTTTCATTTCTACTTTGTCCATGATCTCCTCAAGTGGTTAAACTTCTTTTCTAAGGACCAAAGCTCTGATACCAATTGTTGGGAATGGGAACACTGAGAGGGGGGGGGGGTGAATCAATGTTCACTGTAATTTATCTTTTCACTTAATCTTAAACTGAACTTGAATACTTAAATATTGAAATGAAAATCCACATAAACATGAAACATGAAATCAACACATAACACCAATATGGTTACGGGGAAACCCAAATAGGTAAAAACCCCGGTGGGAATTGACACCCACTAATATTTTGTACTAGTGTTTTATGATCCTTGTTAGAAGATCCTTAACCCTGTTAGGAGTTGCTTTACAATATGTTTAGTACAGTAGACCTTGTCAATGGTCAGACCCTGTTAGGAGTCTTTTACAATAAACCCTGTTAGGAGTGTGGACGTACTATCCTAGAGCTCAATACTCAAGTGGTGAAGGCTGCAACCTTCTGATCTCAAATACACACTATATCTATTGGATGAACTATCATTGTGACACTGCTTGTCTGATTAGTTCCTTGATGCGCTGATGCTTTGACCTCTTGCAAAGCTATAATACATCTTATAGACTCTTCACACACTTCTTCTCTACTTCTCTCAACTCTATATCAACTCTCATACATATTACAATGGGCACATCTTATATTTATATGCGCATATAAAACAAATAACTAGGTCGGCCCTTTAATCGATTGCATACAACGCTTCCAATTGAATTGGCTCAAGCATTTAAAAAAAATATATAATTACATTTTGGCAACCTAATTACAATGGCGCATGGCCTTTACATCATAATAATATAACCACAAATCAAAATGCCAACAGTCGGCTGGTTACTTTATTCTTCTCTAGCACACACTGGCTATGTAACTTCAACTATCTGTAACTTTGTCATAATTGCATATCTAATCATGCACTCATAGACTAAGCATGGATATACTCTAACCAACTTATCTTCTAGGGTACATGCCATAACTCGGTCGTACGCACGTGTGTTGATGCTCTGAGCTTCAGGTATTTTGTACACTGTCTAGTCTTCAACACTTAGCCAATTTCTGATCTTCTCATCAAGTGCGCTGACTCCAAAACACTATATGACTTTGTTGGCATAATGACAACACTATATCAAGTTATAAACACTAGTATAGCCAACTCACCAATAATATTTGCATGGTGGGATCATGGATTTTTTGGATGGTAGTAGGGTAGATGTTGGTGGGAATATGAATGGGTCTTGTGGGATCAAAAGGTCGTAAGTGTGGCTGAATGAGAGTACCCTCTTGTGCATAGTTGGCCAATATGACAAGGTGGTTTTGTATTATGATTTCCCTTACCATTTGCATGTATCTTAGATTACACATGAATGATTCCATGGAATATGTAGTAGGTGTTTCAACGGGGTTTGCCCACACATTTTCAACTATCGACAGTTGAGGATCATACATTGCCATAGTGCCAGTGGGGTCATTCGGATCTGCTAAACTAGTGGCTTGGTTGGGGTCCATTCCTTTCCTCTTCTTTGATCATGTTTCAATAGGCATGAAAATGATAAAACCTAGCATGGGGAAGATGTAGACGTGACAAAGGAATGCTTGGGATGAGGTTCTAGACTTCAAATGAGTCTAGGGATAACCTAGTGTATCGTCTTAAAATGGAAGCACTTTCATGTTAAGAGAATTTATCCCTTCGAGTAAGTGGTTTGGGGACATATTGGATGCCTTGGATTGATCTTTGCTTTGATCTGGCTTTCTCCCTGCTTTCCACTTCTTTTCTTCTTCATTCTAGGTGAAATTAGGGTTAGGATCCCAAGGATTCTCCTTAATTCCCCTCTCCATGGCTCTATTTTCTAGGTAGGACTTAGAAATAGGTCCTCCTAGCCTTCATCACAGTCATCATAGGATTTTGTGCCTATCCCTGGCATTCTATCCTGCTCTGATATCATTTCTAGGTCTTCAGGCATCCCCAGGACCTCTTGTCCTGATTTTGACTAGATCTGGGCCTAGGGTCAAATTCGAGGTTGATCCTGACTAAGTCAAGATTAAGGTCGTACCTGACTAGGTAAGTCCCAACCTTGATTTTTCCTCCCTCTTTCAAAATTTCAAATTCCCTAATTTTTGGGTATCGGCTTTCGGGGATATTTTATTTTTCGCCTCCGAGTTGGCTATTTCAGGTTTCAGAATGGTAAATCCTCTAGTTAAATTTAATCTAGGTATATTTTTCTAGGGTTAGGACTTACTTGGGATTTAATTCTCCAAGGTGGCCCCTCTAGAGGATTGTGCCCTAGTTCACTATAAAATGAGGCCTTCCTCTCTCATTTTCACATCACTCCTTCGTATCTTCCTTTGCCATCAAGCTCTCAAGTGCAAGCAAGTCGTCAATCATTCAAGTGTTCAACCATCCACCCATCAAGGAGATCCATTGTTAGCCATTGAAGGATTCAATCTCTTTGGAGCCCCCTTGATGATCCATCCTTCCACATTCATCCAAGCCTCCTCATATGCAAAGATCAATTCAAGATTGGTGTTGAAGATCAAATGCCATTGATTAGAGACATCCTACATTCATTCTACATCCATTGAAGCATTCCTACTTGTGGATTTGAGGATTTGAATCCTCTACAAGGACTTCAACATAAGCGAGGTGATTTGTTCTAATTACTTTGTTTATGCACACTACATTTCAATTCAATTTGAAGGTTAATTCCTAAATTGGGGTTTGACCAAGGCAGACCCCCCATACAACAAAAATCTCCATTTTTTTGTAGGTACAGGTGCGAGATTTCAGATTTGAGAGTAGATTTGGATACCCTTTTTGGTGAACTTTCGAGATCTACGAACAAAATCAAAATCAACCTTCAAGTAAAGAATCTAGCCTCTGACCTTTTATGAGGGTCAAAGTTGACCTGAGCTCATCTGGGAAAAAGATTTTTGGGTTTTCTCCGTCTCAGCATTTCCAATCAGAAATAGGTTGCAGATTTTTTAGAAAGTACACATGGACATCAAAATTTGGCATTTTTTAGATTTTCCCTAATTTGAGGTTAGTACTTGTAGTTCAATCATTTCAAATTCTAAACACTTCAATTCTACCATAAAGAAAATATTGGGTTTTTCTCTCTCTTTCATATTCTCCATAGATTGATTCGATTGTGCATTAATCTTTTGGTTGATCAAATTGGATCTCTCCTTTGGGAATTTGGATTTAAGAGTGGATCTCATATTTTCCCTACACATTTCATACACATTTACATATTTGAATAGGTGTGAAGCCATTTTACCACTATTCATTTTGGTGAACCCGACATACTTACTCTCTTTTCTTTTGTGAAAATGGATGCCTTATTGTGCTTTCCTTTTATCTTGTTAGTATTAGATTTTTCCTTTGTGTTAGATCTTGCATGCTAATTAGATTTCAAAAATACAAAAAAAAAATTTCATGCTTTATGTGGTTTTAGTTTAGTTCATTTGCATTACATTGGTTTATGAGCTTTACTACTACTAGTCCTACTTATAATATTCTGGTTAGAAGAAGTCGTAGACTCATGGGTGCCTTTGATCCTGAATCTTCCTCTCCTTTCCTTAGGATCCCAGATGATAACTTGATTCTTCATGATTCTAATCCTACTATGGAGAAAAACTCTTCTCACTCATCTCATGATGAGGATGACGCTTTAAGAGTTCCTCCTAAATAAGTCCAAAAAATTTCCACCGAACTTGATAAAATGGGTAATTGGCTTATTCAAGAGAACCATAATCATGATTCCATTCAAGCTATAGAGGCTCTTAAGAAAGTTCTCCATGATAGTAATCAAGGTGTTAACCTCTTGCGTGGTATTACTCACCTTGTGCATTCAAATGTTAAACCTTTAGCTCAAGAAGCTCAAGATTTAGGGTTGATTCCTCCTATCACTAGTGTTGAACCTCCTTCTAATCCTTTACCTAGTATTCCTACCTATACTCCTTCTTTGGTGACTGTGACGGTTCCCTCTATTCCTATGAGTGTTCCTCCTGTGTCCCTTCCTACATCACAACCATCATATCATAATGTTCCTTTTACTTATTCCAATTCACTTCCAACTGTAGTTCCTAGTGTTCCTCCAGTTGTGTCTTCTATTTCGATAGCTTCTTACACTGTACCTAGTGTGTCTAATGTTACTACTCCTATTTCCTCTAATGATTCAACAATCATCAGTTTGGCTCAAACTGTGTCATCCTTACAACAACAACTTGCTTCCTTAACTCAAAACAAGTTTAGTATTCCTACATGTGACATGGGAAGTCCCTTGTCTTGAGACATTATTCATACTCCTGTTCCTCAACAAGGTGAAATGCCTCATCTTGAGAATTATAATGGAAAAGGAGATCTTGTTCATCATGTTAAAACATTCCAAATCCTTTGTAGTGATTATGCTCATGACCATAGGATTTTAGCAAAACTGTTTGCTAGAACGTTTCGTGACAAGGCCTTACAATGGTATTGTTCCTTGCCTCCTTATTCTATTGATTCCTTTCCACAACTTCCTAATGTCTTTATTTAACAATTTCAAAACAACATTGGCCCGCAAGTGTCTTTGACCGATTTGATGCATTGTAAACAAAGTGCTAAAGAAAAATTAACTGAATTTATTGGTAGATTTAAGCATTTGCATGCTCAGATTTCCTATCATGTTCCTAATATTGATATCCAATGTATGTTTATTTCAAATTTGCAAAAGGATATTAGAGATAAGATTCTGCTTACTGAATTTACCTCTTTTCAACAACTTTGTGCAGCACTTCATCATTATCAATTACAAGTGAGTCAATTTGAGAGCAACATTCCAATGGCTCCTGTTCCAGTTGATAAAAGTGATGCTGCTCCTAATCCAATTAAATTTCAAAAATTCAACAACTATGTCAAGATAAACAAACAAATGAATGCAGTTTCTGATCAAGTTGTTGTTGCATCTCACAATGCCACTTTTGCATCCATTGCTTTTCGATTAAATTGTACGTTTACTCCTCTTGCAAAATCCTTACATGCTATTATGAATAGGTTGTTAGCTGCTAATTTGATTACTTTACCTCCTATTCGACCTCTTTTACCTATTACAATTGCGTCTAAATCTTTTGATCAAAATGCTTTTTGTCAATATCACCGTCAGAATGGTCATGATACTGAGAGGTGTTATTCTTTAAAACATAAGATTCAAGACTTAATTGATTCTAAGGCTTTATTTGTTGATAATCTTGATTGTAGTGGAAACAAATTTGTCTCTCCTCCTAATCAAAACCTTCAAATCTATATGAATCCTTTACCTACGCATGATACTAATACAATTGCTCATCCATCTGCTATGGACATTGTGAATGATTCAAAGATGGATGATCTCCATCATGTTGTTAATCAAGTGGAGCATGTTGGTCAATTTCTATCTCCACCTCAACCTCAACCTCAGATTCAACAACAAGTTCAATCTCAACCTCGACCAAAACCTAAACCTAAACTGAAAACTCAACCTAAACCTCGACAACAACTTAAGAATAAATTACCTCAGGAACTCTTGATTACCTTTGATGACTATGAGACTATTAAAGCTCCTGATGGTCCCCTTTACATTGCTGCCAGGATTTCTCAGATACCTACTCGCGGTTGTCTTGTTGATTCTACATCCTTAGTCAATGTTATTACTGAAGAAAATCTTTTTATGAAAAGCTTACAATGTGATTCTTATGATACATTGGATGTATGGATTCAAACTTGTAATGGTTTTCTTTATCCATCATTTGGATCTATTACTTTACTGGTTGAACTTTGTGGAAAAATTGTGAACACTACCTTTGTTGTTGTTCCTACTTCTAATCAATTTCAAGTTAAGCTAGGTTTGCCTTGGTTGAATGCCATGCATGTTGTTGCTTCACCTATCCATAAGTGTCTTAATTTCATTCATGATGAAGAAATGAAGATGATTAATCATAGTTTATATCAACCTTCTAGGTCTAGATATTGTGCTGCTCTTGATTTCTTTTGGCCTTCATTACCTAATTCATGTCCTCCTCGACCTGATAATATTTTCCGTTCATATCAAGCTTATAAACATTGGAAGATTCTTGAATTAAGTATTCCTCCCATGGATCTTAATCGTGGTCTTTTACCTACACCTTCTATACCTCCTTT